>JARHVA010002028.1:2080000-2680000 GCA_037957365.1 Torreya grandis | reverse complement strand
ATGAAACCAACTAATTTTCTTGATGTTACTCCAAATACACATTTTTTAGATTTAGTTATACTTTGTACTCACATAATCTTTCAAATATTTTATGTAGCACTGTTGGATGGTCAGCTCTGGCTTTTGATTTGCCTAGTATGTCATCGACATAGTCTTCAATAATATCATGCATCATATGATGTAATATTATGGTCATAGCTCTTTGATATGTAGCTTCAACATTTTTAATACCAAATGTCATTACCTAAAACTAGAATTTGCCCTATGGAGTGGTGAATGTTATCTTATGTTGATCTTCTAGTGGTATTATGATCTGTTTTTATCCTAAAAATCTATCCATGAGTGAAAGCATATGATAACCCATCATGGAGTCGATGATCATGTCACTATTAGGAAATGAAAATTCATCATTAAGGATATATTTTTTTATGTCTCAAAAATTACTATAGATTCTAATTTCTTCAAGATTTTTGCTAACAAGTATAACATTAGATATCCATTTTGAGTAGTCAATGGATCAAATACATCTTGCTTCTAAGATTTTTTCCAACTCTTTATTTCCTAATAAAAAAATGCAAGGATGTATCTTGCATAAATTTTTCTTAACTAGTTTATCATCAATATTTACCACAAGGTGATTTAAAACCAAGGCGGGGTCCAAACTTAGCATATCAAAATAAGCCTATGCAAAGATATCTACAAATTATCTCAATAGAGATATAAAGACTTCACATTACTCCTTAGTGAGGGGAATGCCTAATTTGATCCATTTTAAGTCTAATGGAGTCTCGATGTTTACCTCTATTATATATTTGACTAGAAGGGACAAACTATCTTCTAGGATAGTAGGCAAAGACTTGAACTATTGGACTATATCAGGGTCCTTTGTTAGGACTAGATCTTCAAATTCTCTTAATCATGATGAATCTAAGTCCCCTAATGGGAAATCTATCCATGTGATAAAAACAATCAAAAATTCTTGAATAATTTGATCAAAAAAAAAAATTGCTCAAAACTAATCTCATATCCATAATCAAGTTCATCGTTGGTGGTCTCCTAGTCTAAATTTCAAGAAGAATGAACACCCCCATCTAATGGAACATGAAATATGTTTTCACCACAAGACTGACCTTTATCTTTACTTTTTCCCTAGTCAAAAAGTCCCTCAATGAGGTTTTCACTTTGATACCTCAATGTTTTATTTATTTGTTTTTGGCTAAGGGTGTTCACCCACTCTCTAAAATAGGCTTCAAGATCTAATGTGATTGAGAAACCTAATTTATGATCTCTCAATGGAACATTGTCTCTAAGGCCTAAAAAATCACAAAATGCCTCATCATTCTAAAACTCACCAATCATCAAATTGGATTCTTGTTGGTCCCAAACTATCAATTGGGGATAGTATAATGGCAATGGATTATAATGAATGATTAGGCTAAGGGCACATATGGCATTATTATCAAATAGGTTAGTCTCAACTAGGTCATCAAAGATAAGGCTATGATCAAACTTTTCTTCACTGTCAACATCATCATCACTAGTTATCGATAATGGAACTCAAATAATATATGTGGGGTCACCCCCAGGTGATTTAAATCTAAGTCCATAAGCTCCTTTATACATAGTCATGGAAATTGGCTCAATGGTTCCTTGATGATTTGGTTTGAGGCCTCTTCCTCCATAATTTTGATGTTTCGTGATCCAATTGGTAATGAGATATTTGGTGCTTTTGTAACAATTAACAAAATTATCATTGTATAACCATGATTCATCTCCTTCAAGAGGGTCTTGTTCTTGCCTAGATGCCAGTATGAACATGATTATTCTTAAATTATGAAGTTTATCTTTACCTTTTCATTACCAATGCATGTGTGGGTTAAATTTATGTCTTCCAAAGTTCTTTTTATTGTTAAGAATATTGGAAATATGAAAGGTATCATGTGTTAAATATTCACCTAGGCCATTAACTAAAATGGTGTAATGATTAGAAGCTTCAAGAGGTGGCATGTGAGAAAGAGAATCTAGGGTATTAAGATATATGCAATTGTCCTCTAGAGAATAAATAAGTATGGCATTTCCTTTACCCTACTTGAAACTTGGATTCATATCATATTAGTAATTGTAGCTTTGAAACTCAGCCTTAAGATGTTTACAGTATTCATATGGGTACGAATATCCTAGAATATTCTCTTCCATCCCTGAGTGGGAGAACTTGATATATTGGTGCAGTGTTGATGGGACTACATGAATCTCATGTAACCAAGGCCTACCTAGAAGCATATTATATGACAACTCAAGATCAAGCACATTGAAAGGTGTATCATGGGTCAAAGGCCAAATGATAATTGGCAGGCTAATAGTACCTTGCAATTTTCTCTCCTAATTATCATAAGCTTTGATAGTTATCATTTTTGGTTGGAGATCTACCATTGTATACCTAAGAAGCTTGATAAGCTTTAGAGACACTGTGTTGAGTCCTAATCCATTATCTATAATGACACATTTCACTTTATGTCACTTTATATAAACTTCTATGTACAATGGATTATTAAGGAATGGGCCAAGGGAAGACATATCGCTTTGGTTGAATGTGACTTGTTAGGCAAGAGCTAGGTGTCCAACCAAAGCTTGAAATTTATCAAGGGATATGTCACTGAAAATAGTGGATTGGGTTAATAAATAATTTAAAATGTTCTTATGGATTGTCAACATTCACAACAAATCTAAAATGGAGATCTAGGATAGTGTATTTTGTAATTGTTCCACAATATCAAACTTCTTTTCTAGGTTAGTGGTAAATGGCTTATTCTAAGGTTAAATAGCTAGTTAGATAATGGGAAAAGTGGTATATGTTTATGGGCTTGGGATGGTAATCATTGACCTCTGAGTTATGATTATATAATCAAGATTAAATATAGGACCATGATTGGTAATAAATGGTGTGGGACCAAATAGGACAAGTCTCAATTGTCAGTGCACTTATATGTGGTCATGAGGCAAGGGTGAGTTATCGGTATAAGGTCCAAAAGTAGAAGTCTCAATTTTCTATTTTGTCAGCATGTCATCCTAGGTTAAAGGAGTATCCATATAATTTGGCTAAGTGGCATTGTTTATCTATGGTTTAGATTGATTGGTGCTTGGTCTAGGATTAATGGAAATGGTATTAATGCTACCACCTACAATATGACTTACAACCCTGTTATAGTCATGTGTAAGTACATGGTAGGTTTTTTAGTTATTACCATTCTAACCTTGGTTTTATTCATTTTTTTGACATTATGGGATATCCTATTTATTTTGCTAGTTCTGTTGGTTTTACTAGTTCTATTGATTCTGCTAGTTTGCCCTTTGATTTTGATACTATTGATTTTGTTATTATACTAGTTATTGTTGTTGTTATCATTTTTGTTGTTGGTTATGCTATGAAAAATGGTTTTGATAGATGCCAAGAGTTTGATTAGAGGTGGAAGCACCATCATCCAATATGATCTCCCAATTCTCAAACACATTTTCAATTAAATGCTTGATTTGCACACATCTTTGTAAATTTTGCCCATTGACCTAATGATACACATAGAATTCATTTTCAAGATACCAATCTAGATAAGGGATTCCTTGAGGATAATGCTTTGGTATAGGCCAACTAATCAAATTAGTGATAGTAATTTTACAAAATATAGACTTAATAAGCTCTCCAAGGTCACTAAAAACATGATGCATAGGCATAGTTCTCCTTAGGGCAAGGTTTGCAATGGCAAAGGTTGTGGCATTTATTGTGTGATTATTGGTTGTTGTCCTTGTGGTGTTAGTTGGGGAGGTTTCAGGTAGGATTAAGCTAAAAAGGTGGTGTGGATGATGTATGCACCATTTAGACATGATGTGACTCAGTTACTCCATTTTCCATAATATTCTTATTATAGTTGAACTACTTTAGTCTATCTTGGTTATTGGTTTGTGCTAGTTATGATGCTTGCACTTTGATTGGATGTTGGTTTTGGTCATTTCCCTAATTGGTACCTTGGTTTTGATTAATTGAATTAAGCTTGATGACTCCTTTATTAATGAGTGCTTGCTCGATCAACAAACCTTTGTCAATGATTTATTTAAAGGTATGTACACACTATAGTTCCAAATTATAGGCTATCTCACTATGTAATTTTTTAGTGAATACAGTGGCTAATTATTTATCTAGTAAACTATGAGTGAATCAGCTTGTAAATACTCTTCATTATTGTAGATAGCTTTCAAAACTCTCATCGGATTTTTGTTTAGCTTGCATTAAATCAACCAATGAAATATCATGCTCGTGATTATAAGAAATATGTTACACAAACTTATTTGAAAGATCATAAAAACTAGCTACTAAATTCTTAGGCAACTTTAAGAACCACTCTAAGGCTTGTCTAGCTAAGCTCATTGAAAACAACAATAAAAGGTATATGTCACTATATGCCATTGGCTAGCATGTGACAAAGAACTTAGTTAAATGAGATTTGGGGTCACCTTTCTCCTTGTATTTATCAAATTTTGGTGGCTCATATTCTAGAGGAAATAGAATATGTAAGTACTCCATATTGAAAGGATATGAACACACATCATCTAACTTAAACGTTTTAACCTATTTCCCTGATTATATGGTCATAATTTCATCTTACATTTATTGTAACTTTGCTCTAAGAAAGTTGTGGAAATATGGGCCTAGGTAGATGGTTTAGTGGTCACAAGTGAAACACTTTGACTAGGGTATAATGGAGGTATTATTTAATATATGTTAGATTGGTTAGGAAACGATCCAAGAATACGCATACATGGATTAGGATATGCATGTTGAAATTGCACATTTAGTTATGCAATATTCTAGTTTGAGTTCGTGATGAAGGTTTGACTTAGAGGAATTTGAGGTTGAGATGGAGGGATATAACTATACTATGCATGTTGTGGTTGAATAGGGATCTATTGTTGACTACTCAAACCTTGTTTTTGAGTGGCAACTTGTGAAGTAAGACCCTATATCTGAACTTGTGGTATGTTCTATACAAAAGGCAATTATTGCCTAGAAGGTATTTGAGAAACATTGAAACCCCTTTGTTACACAAATCCCTATTAGGAAGTGGATTCATGTTGAAGATTTGGCACCTATCGCTAACCAACATGAATATGTTATTGATTGAACATCATTTAGTTTTGAATTAGCATATTGGTATGTAAATAAGAAGGTATGTTTGCTACTACCTAATGAGGTGGAACATTAGTTTCCCCTAGTTGAGGTGGAAATATGTTTGACCTTTACTGCATTGGTATATTCATTTGTGCATATTGTTGTGGAATGCTACCCATCAACTATTGAAGAGTAATAAGATTCATCACATTCTATTGTTGAGGCATAGCATTGGTTACTTGTTTACTACCTGATCCTATTGGTTATGAGCTTGATGAAGTAGTTTTTTGAGGTTGGGGTGTAAAATCTCCCATTCTTAGGTTTTTAGATCCATTAATGGTATTAACTAAAGGCACATGTTGTTAACTAGTTGTTTGTATATTAGTACCACTTTGATTTAGATTGGATGTTACTTACCCATTGTCCACTATGTTTTGCTCATTATTTTGTGTAGAAGTAAAAGACACTTCTTAGATAATTAGTTCATGCAACAAGTTGTCTACCAAAGTGTTTTGCATGAATGGGTCTAAACTCTTATTTTCTTAACCAGATAACTCTATCAAACTCATGTTGAAGGAACTAAGTTAATAAGAGGTTTGCACACCAAGGTCATCTAATTGAAATTATGTGCTAGATTCAAGTAGGTTTGATATGTTGCCTATATTTGGTTAAAGTGGTATTCCATGAGGCTATTTCCTTGGATAGGCATATTAGGGTCATGATATATCATTTGGACTAGAGTTAAAAGATTGCGAGAAGAAGCATGTTGACTATACAATATGTTGTGATGCATTCTTACTAGGCTTGGTAAACTTTCATGAGGTAAGTCTACTATAAACTTCGACCCTACTTCTATGGCTCTAGCTAAAATCTCATCTTTTTCTCCAATAAATGATGCTAAAACAAAAATGGATCATATGTGGAAGGTGTATTAATAAAGTATGATTGTTGAGGAATTTGTACTTCAAATATGGGTATCATAGCTAGGTATTATATAGTTTGTTCTTGGTCCTATTTTGAATATGGTGGCATATTAACCAGATAGTTAGCTAAAGGATCTTGGTTTTGTGCCCCTAGTTGAGTACTATAAGAGGAATAAGGATCAATCTCATAAGAAATATTATCTACGTAGGGGTCTTGCACCATTTCTTCTTGTGTAACCACATTACAAATCCCTATATTGTATATGAGTCCACTATGAGTGTAGGAATACATGTTGGGATCTATAATGAATGTTATGCGATATAAAGGGAAGAGAGTTCAAAATGAAATTCAAACTTGGTATAAATTCATCAAAAAGATGGAAAGTTTTATGCAATGATTTGTGATAAAATAAGATAATTTTAAATATCTAATGTTACACGTCTTATATAAAAAGATTAAGTAAATGAACCAAAAATCAAAATGCCAAACTCTAAGCTTGAAGTGTTTCAACTCAATCTAATCTAAGAAATAACACATTGCTAGGTCTTTTGGCCAAATATGGCATCAAAAGCTAGGCTCAAACAAGGCATGTGCTAAGACTCTTGGCCAAACGGAATCAAAAGCTAGACTTTGAAAATAGATGAAATTTTAGTCTAATGGATTTGAAACACTTTTAATAAAAACTTTCCATTTGACTCTTGGACATGAACTCGATCAAATAGGTGTAAGGTATTGAAAAAAAGGCACTTTATAGATAGTTTTTTTTCTTACAAATAATGGTATAAAGCTTGGTTCTTTTGATAAATAGGCTAGACAAATGTGAATGGCATAACTATGCTAGATAAATATTCACAAAGGTACACTCAGATTGGCTTGATAAATGTATACAAACTTGAACTCTAACCAAAAAAGGTTTATGAAACAATTTTTGAAATGTTTTGGGTAGTGTAACAATGCTAGACTACTCAAAATACATGACAAAATATTTGTTTCAAAAAAAACTCTCTAAGGCAAAGATGGTTTTACACAAATTTAGTAGCATAACACTACTTCTTAACTCAAATGACATACATACCTTCAGAGCTTTGAAAATATCTCTAAGGAAAAAAATTATGTATTTAAATGATCTTAATGGAAATAGGATGGTAACGAAAAAATGTTTGGTGCATAGACTCAAATTACAAGTGTTTAGCACAAAATTACTTAAGTCTACTAAGTGGTGATAATGATTATGAGTCTTAAATGACCTTCAATGCAAATTGGAAATTGAACCTAAGTTCGCTCAAGTTTAGTTCAAATGGTGAACCCACTTAACACATCAACCCTACAAACTTATGAAAGGTGAAATTTTGAATTTAGATTATAAATAATGGACTTTAAACAATGTTTGGTAAAAGTATAGACTCAATTGGGCAGCATAATTGTGCCAAAGTGGATGATATGACTCCAAGTTTTGATAAATTTTGAACAAGGCAAATTGATGATTCACATGGGAAGTATAACACCTATTTTTTTAAAATAAAATGAGGACTATGTTTTTTGCTTTGTATCATTTTTTCACACTAATTTTTTATTCTAAACAAGACTTTAATCTAGGACAAAACCAACTAATTAATCGCTCTTATGTCCTAAACTGACAAGGTTACTTGGTATTGTAGAATTCTATCAATATACATCATTTGAGAGTCTTTTTTATTGTTCATCCAAAAATTAAAATACATATTATATGGTAGGGTTTTTACACCCCCTTCTCTCAAATGACATTACTATGACATGGACCTTGAGGTACACCTTGCACCAACAACACTTCCATGGTAAGTGGGGATTTGTCTAAGATATACAAGTTTTTGAACGTCTAGATGGATCAATTACCCAATGACTTTCATGTCATGTTGTAAAATAAATACACTTAAATTGGGTTTCCATGACTCTTGGCTTATTACAAAAATGTCTTGCCCTTTTTACAACCACTACATTCGTCGCTTGCTCATTGTAGTGTGATGTCCAAAGTGCAGATACATCCCATGTGTAACTCCAATACTAGAAGGTGGTTTAACCACTCAAACCTCTAATCCTAGTAGGAGTGGTTAAAGTTAGTGCTAGGAGATGAATCCCTAATTCAAACCTTCCATATATAACTTGTGGGAGGTAATGAAGTCCCCCTTGTAAGCCAAGATGTAATAAAATAAATGACTAATAGAAAGACTTTAGGGTCATTTCAAGATCACCCAAACTATTACAAGTTATTAGGGAGTGTTTTAGATGACATTATTTCTATGCCTTGGACTAGGCATTTTTACAATAAGGATGGCACTTTTTATTCCAAAATTTCCCTACATGGGATTGATGGAATAGCATACACACATGAACCTTCTTTTTTCCAATCAATTAATTAATCATCTATTAAATACAAACTTGACAAATGAGTCCAATTTTAAGCACTAAAACAAAATATTGGTGATATTATTTTGACCCCTTGGTCTTAAGTTGTAAAAACATGTAAAGATTACAACAATGAATGAAATAATAAGCACCTATGTTCATTTTAAACCCAAAGTTTGAAGTGTTCAAGACTTAGCATTCGAAAGATTCATTTTAGGCACCAAATTTGAAGTGTGCATGGTTTATACCAAGTTATTTTTTAAACTCCAAATTGAAGTATATTATTAGTTAAAACACCCAAACTAACTTCCAAACCATCATTTCAATGTAAAAAAACAAGATTAGAACTACCTGCTTTGAATCACTTTAGAGGATGAGACAAGGACATTTGAAAAATGAGATCTTGGGTTGACAGTCAAGTTAGGTTGATAGTCAAGTTGGGTTGATAGGTGAATTGTTTTGATAGTCAAGTTAGGATGATAGGTGATTTGGGTTGATAGGTGAGTTGGGTTGATGTTGAGCTGAGCTAATAAGCAAGTTGGACTGACAGGAAATTTGGGCTGATAGTCCTGAGAACAAAACCATGGCTTAGAAAAAATGGATTTTTACTCAAAGTTTTATCTTGTTTGCCTCCACACTCCAAGATCTTGCATGACAATGGTTATTATATTACTTTTAAGTGTAATATGACCAAATTTATGAGGCTAGGTCACACTGAGTGTGTCATTTATGAACATAGGATTATAATAAGGGGAGATTAGTATTGTGTTAGTATATGAAATCAAAATCAAAATAACACATTAATAGCTAACACCTTAAGCCTATCTCAATGGGGGAGCTTAGTTAACAAGACTAAAATTGAAAACACATCTAAAATGCAAAATAAACCTTATTTTACCTTCTTTGGATGCTCCAAACAGTTTATTGAAGTGGCTTGCTCGATTTGTGCTCATGAAGTCTATATCAATGAAGTGTGGCTACCTCCATCTCTCCTTCGCACCATGTTTGGCTTTGGCTTGGCTTGGCTTGGCTCAATAATTTGACATTATAACACCAATTGTAATGGATTTTTGAATGTATTTGGGCATTATAAATTGGGCATAAAAGATCTAAAAAATCAATAGGCAAGGCCTCCTATTTATAGATTTTTTAAATGGTTTAGGATCAACCATGACTGTCCATCTTAAGATTGAGATGTGTGGCCATTAAATAATTCAAATTATTTAATTAAATTCATAAATATCCCCCATAAATTTTTTGGAATGAGCGGCATTTAAGAGGCATGGGAGGCATTGATGAGGCATGGGAGGGTCTTAATGAGGCATGGGGTGGCTTGATGAGATATTTTATGCATTTATGGCTTACAGATATCTTTCCAAGAAATGATGTCATTTGATGATGTCTATATTCAATATCAATTTATAAAAATTAATATTCAAAAATTTCCATGGAAAATTAACTTAAGATCTTGATTCGGTTTAATTAGCCTTAAACATGATTAGTCAACTTTGATGCAAAATCTTGGCAATTTGTGCACAAATTAATCAAATTAGTCAAAATCTCATATTATTGGCTTGAAATATGACTATATTGGAATTTTAAAATGATGTTAGATGCATTGGAACCATTACCCATTTTGGATGTTTCCAATACAAAATAACAAATACACATTTCTTGTATAATAAATTTCATAGAAAAGAGCAATCTAGAACACTTAGATGCAAAAATGTTATTTTGACTCAAAATGATCTAATCAAAGTTAGTTAATTCATAAATTTTATTACCCAATTTAATGAAACTCTATCCAAAATCAGCACTTGAATATATCAATTTTAACTCATTTAATGTGTTTTAGTGTTTTTAGACTAAATTGTGTGTTTTGGTGGAAATTGGTCAAAAGCCTGATTGATGGTCATTGGTGGCCAGATTTAGGTTTCTATAGTTATGATGTCATATGTTAAGTTGGAATTATTCCTAGGTGATCCAAGAACCTTTTCATCAATAATGAGTACTGGGACACCATGTGGCACCAATAGAAGAAGCCAAGACTTAGCAAAAAATAAACAAGGGGAACTCAAGAAAGAGGAGGTCAATACATAAGCCACCGAACTCACCAAGCACATTCATGATAAAAAGGCTAACTACCTTAAAAATTCAAAATGTGGATTAAGATCCATATTTCTTATCATTTTGTAGAGGAATCTTCCTATGGATGGAAAAACCCAAAAATTTTGGTTTCATAGACTAGTTGAGGCAAAATTGCAAAAAGGGATGGCCCATAAACTTATAAATTTTGAAGATCAAGCTTCAAAGGAATCTAATCTTCCTCTTTAGGCTAATTCTTATTTTTTAGAGCCTCAAAGGCTCTATCTAAATCAATTATCTCCTTGAAAGAGATGTTTCTCAAACCTTAAACTACTACTAGCATCTAAATTTCTAGCTAGGCAAGAGGCTGTAAAATGGTCTCCACCTTAGAGACACTTGGCACTTGATCGAGAGTCACAAATATGATCTATTCACTTTGATTTTTAATCAACTCTTTTATTTTGTCCTTCAAAGGACTATGGTTTTTGTGAGGAATGGGGAAGGGTGTTCCAACTAGATTAGTTACTTGATGTGCCCCTTCATATCTAAAACCACGCTCTCTCTAAGGCATCCAAAAATGCCTTACATTTTAATTCTACCTTATTACAGATCGAGAACTCATTCACCTTCACCACTACCTACCATTTTTTGGCCACCCCTTCTACTTAGAGTGTCCTATCCACTATGATATATAGTTTTTAGACTAAGAGCTATGAATCTTCAATTTTTTTGGAAATGAAGGTAAGGACTTGGTCCATGGATGCACTTACCTATGCACTCAACCACTATGATTCCAAAATGAATCCAAGCACTATATTTAATTTTGTATTCATGCTCTTTATTCTATCCTAATAGGATACATAAATTTATTGGACCATGATGAGGATCCCTATGGTCTAAGAATGGGAAATAATGTCATTCTTCAGTTTATGTATGTCCTAGTCTTTGGCCAAGGATTCTTATTACATTTACTATTGTAATTGTTGTTGCATTATTTTATATTCCAAGAGACCCTTATGGTTCTATGAAATCTCTAATTCCTTTTCTTATAGCTTATTTTCCATATCCTACTTATACCTTTTTAGGCCATCAATTTTAACCTTCAACTCTACAACTTGGATCCATAGTTGCACATTTTGGATGGCTTCTACCTAAAATCTCTCTATGGTGATCTGAATATGTAAGTTGGATCTTATTTTGGTGAGCTCCACATCTTTGGCCTTGGCCTTAGTATTTAGGTATTTTTTAGTATCCTTTACTCTTTTTAGTTCCTACTCTTTCTTTTCCAACTAATGACCTACCTTGATATATCCTATGGTGATAGACTTTTAGGTTTCTTCCATCAATTTGACCCTATTAGTTGGTCTAGCTTGGTTGAGGTTAAGGCTAACAAAATGTATCAAGTAATCCCTTGGCTACATCTATTTTTTAGTCTTAATTACTTATGACACCATGTGTGAAATCATTAGAGATTGTTATGTAGGGTTAAAGAATGACTGCATATGATGCATCACTAGGGCCCTAGCCATTTTTCCTCTTCTACTTTTTTCTTGGGCCTCTTGGGCATTTCCTGTAATCTCCAACTACTATTGGAACTATTTTTATGAATAAATCATTTCACCTATGAAAGGGAATCCTTGTGGTAACCTAAAATGAATAGTTACTTGCTTCCATGAAGTAGAGGATGTTGTTCCTCTAGAGATGAGCGGGTCAAGGGTTAGGGTGGAAGGAGATAAAGGTGGGAAGTTACAGAGAGGGGTGGTAGGTTATTACACCATGATGGATTTAGATGTGGAGGATGAGGATAAATGGTTGAGGAATGATGTAAGTGAGGTTATTTGTTGGGTGGAAAAAAGTGGTGCAAGCTCAATGAAGATGGTAGAAAGTGAAGAGGAAGTGAAGAATGAGGAAGAAGTGGATAAGAGTAGTTGGGTGAACTGCACCTTATTTTTTTGGGGTTCAGGAGGAGGGATAAAATCTTGTGATTCAACACCAAGTTGAGTTTATTATGCTTTGGGCAACCCCATAACAACCTAAAACTATTATTGGGGAGTTAAGCATAGAAGAGAGGGCCAGGTAACAGGCTTCTGAATCATGAAAACTTCCTCTTATTTCTTGGAGGTCATTTCCTCTTCTTATTATTCTTTTATGGAAACCTCTTCCTCTACTCAAGCTTATTCCTCATGGTGCTCATCTTAGAGGTTATTTAATTGCTCATCAGAGTCTAGATCTTCAAATTTTAACTCATGTTGGCTGATTTCTTACTTATATTTCTAATAGGCATCCCATTTCTCCTTATTCCATCCCATTTGGATGAGTTGTGCCCATAGACCCTTTGTCATGTTCTTTTTGGGATCAAAATCTTGAATTGGTTTTTAAAATGACTCCCATAGCTTGCAGGTATCTGAAGGGAACCTAGATATATCAACATAATTCTTAATGTCATCCTCCATCAGTGACCTTCACTCCTTGAAGTATGGCCATAGCTCATGGTTAAAGGGGTAAGTGGTCTTCAAATCATCTATGTGTCCATATAGGTCATATTTTCACTATTCATTGATTTATTCTAAGCTAAGCTCTACCAATTTTAGCACAAGCAAGAACTCTTCTGACCTAATCAATATTGTAATACCTCCCCTTGAAAAGTAGATGTCATATAGGGATTTCTTCTTCTGGCCCACCCCATATACTGAGTCCACCACATTGATTTGGTGAGCCAACTCCAAGGCTAATGTTCTATCTTAATCATTTGTGGGAGATGAAATTTCTCCTCTTTAAACCTATAGACCCTGATAAATGTGAAATGGGATCCAAAAAACTAGTCAACTAGAATCTTATAGCTAGTGAGCCATGATCTCTAACAATCCATCATTCTAAAATTGATGGCCTCGTGATTGAGGTCAATGAATACCATAGATAGGAATCACTCTATAAACTTGAGATAATCTTGTGTGACTAAAAGAATGGGGATCCATACAGAGATGGGGATCACCATCTGATGACATGTGCTCATCTCAATTGCATTGATTGTGAAGTATGGTGATAAAACTTAGGAGCTCTAGCATAGGATCAAGTGGAGGAGGAAGGAAGAATACCTAAAGGTATTATGGGTCAAGAAATTTTCTAGCTAATTATGAATGGCATCAGTGATGGCATATGCAAAGTTCATTTTGTAATATTTCTCCCTACTTATCATCTTCAAGTAGAAGACTACACCTAATTATAAGTCATGGATGTTGGCATCTTAAAATCCATTATAAACATTAACACCAACATATAAAGGGCATATTTCATGTCTTGTGCCACAAAGCTTAAGAGAGAAATGGTTAGAGAAGGCATCTCCATGTAATTAATATGAAGAGCTAAGTTGATGAACTTTTGATTATAGAAATGAGTGTCCCATATATTCTGTAAGATTTTTATGTCATAGATGTTTGTGCTTGGGTCGTTAGGGATTCAAAGCATCTCCCTCACTATATTAGCACTGATGTCCACTTTTAGATGGTTGCCTACAATAACACCATTATTGACATCATATCTCTCTATACATAGAGCAATGATCACTAGGCATGGGTGCACAAGATGCACCATATACTAGGCTATGGTAAAGCTTCATATCATGTAGCCAAATGAATTAAAGTCATTATTTCACACCTTTTTGAGCATGCAAGCATGGGTGCCCTCCTAAAATTCATGTTCTTGGTCATTTTGGGATAAAATATCCCATCCACAAGTCCAAGACTAGTGTAGGATCCTTGTAATGCCCCTTTATGATGCTCTTGGAATTCATCACTATGGGCTTCAACTGTACAAAGGTGGAAGCATATGATTTACTTCCTATAAACTATAGGGGAAGGTCCACATGACCACCTAACCCATAGGTTCTTTGCTTCCTAGGGTATCCACCATCAGATTAATATCCAAAAGTTTCCATATTATAATTCAAAAATGCTCTCTAAACTTTGATAAAAACACTAGATATCATCTCCTACTCTCAATTTTTCACACAATATTCACTCAATTCATTGCTCAATTCTCTTGGAAACTCTTAGGCATTTAAATGTTTGGCTTGATCGAAAGAGAGGTATTTATAAGCCAATACTTTGAGCATTATCATCATGTAGTTCATTTTGAATTTAGGCACCCCATAAGTGTTAAGGGTGGTACACACACTTGAAGAACATCTCATAAGAAATTTTTGGTGATCCTCATGGGATATCATGAAATTAGGAGTGTCTGACATTAATGGCAAGGGGAGTGGGTTAGATAACCATCTATCATTGGATGATTCAAAAATTAGGGGAGCCAAGGCATGAACACTTGGTAATGGGATGAATAACTTGTGCCAATGGCACTTATTTTGAAATAAAAAATAACAAAGAAAGGGAAACAAACTAAAAAAATGGAAACCAAATAACTATGTACAAGGATAACCGATAAGTCAATTGAAGTGCTTCAAGTGGATTCTATTAACTAGAATCTCTAAGGCATTGCCTTCTTCATCCTCTAACTCAAATTCATTACCCTACCTCCAATGATGTGAAAAGGTCCCCTTATAGGGAATCAAATTTTACATGTTGACCTAGCTTCATGGCCTTATTGTCATAACTTAAAACCAAATATCTTAGCTTGAATCCTAGTTTGGATGCCTTCTTTTTAAATTATCTCTTGACTACTTGTTGGGTGGCCTTAGCATCACTGGATTGTTCTCTTACTTCCTGGAGGCTAATAAATTATATCAACCTAGCTTCCATTGCTTTGTTCTCTACTATTTTGATAAATTTTAACATTTGTAAAGTGGGAATCTCTATTGAAATGGTCATGACCACTTATTTCACATATACTAGTTCATACAGGGATGTTTTCAAAATCTACTTGGGGCTAATTTAGTTAGCCCATAGAGATGGCTTCACATGATTATGCCACTCCCTTTGTCATTTGGCTCCTATCTTCTTGATTAACCTTATGAGATTATTATTTATTGATTCATCCAATCCATTTCCTTACAGGTAGTAGTTGGACAAAGTCTCAAGAAAGATGCCATTTCGAAGAAAAAATTCCAAAACCTTTAAACTAAGGAAGGCCTTCACATTGATAAATATAATCATTTTACGAGGGATAAACCTTACCACTATTTCCTCCAAGAAATTGAGAATCACATTATTATTTGCCTCCTTCAACAAGGTTGCTTAGGTCCACCTTATGAAGTAATCTATTATTGTAAGTATCCACTGATGGCCTGCACTAGATAAGGGATTTATCATCCTAATAAAATCCAAGACCCATTACATAAAAGGTTCATTGGTTATAAATGGATTCAGTGGCATGGCTAAATTCTTTTGCTTGCCTATGAAAAATTGACATTGATGGCATTTTTTCACCACTTGATAACAATATGAAAACATGGGCAGCCAGTAGTATCCTATGTGCATGACTTTGGTTGTGGTTTTCTTTGCTAAAAATGTCTACCCAAAGGGTTAAAGTGCATATCCTATAGGATCTTCCTAGTTTGGTGTTTATCATAGCATCAGAGTAATTCTTCGTCAAAGTTCCTTTTGAAAAGGACTCCTTATACTAGCATATAGCAAGCTCCTTACAATCTATATAATCTTGTTTTATGTATAGGGAGACTATTTGGATATTGGCTAGTTCATATGAAGTGGGTTTTATCATCAACCCAAGACCCATCATTTTCATATTGACTCACTAGAACCATCTTCGATGCATCTTGTTCTTTTGTTGGGAATTTATGCATTAAGCTAGATACTCACAAATCCCTTTTTCTTGAATCACCTTTGTTTGTCTAACCTTGGAATCATATTTTAGGATCTTGGTGATATAATGGCTCTCTTTTCTATGATCTCTCCCTCTATTATGTATTCTTGGATGTTGGGATGCACTACATATACCATTATATTGCTTCTCGCCACCAGGTGCCTAAACTTTAAGAGGCCTTTGATGATGGTTAAAGCCTAATCCTCAATGAAATTGTACTTAATCCCATACCTATATAGGGTCCTTGAATAGAAATCAATAGGATGTTCACCCTTCCCTTCATCTTCCTTCTGAGTTAACATAGTCACTAAGCTATGTTCACCACCATAAACATACATAATAAAATATTTGGAGAAGTTAAAATTAACTAACATGAGGGTAGTAGATATTACTTCTTTGATCTTTTCAAATTTTTTCCTCCCTTAAGTGGTCCATTTTAAATCCTTATCTTTCTTTAGCATAAACGTCATTGGTCTTACTAGCCCTAAAAATTTGGATATGAATCGACTGATGAAATTAATCTTTCCTATGAAAGATTGGACTCCTTTCTTATTAACTATCAAGGTTAGGTCCTTGATGGCCTTCACTCTATCTAGGTCAATAGATATGCCTTCTTTAGATACCAAATATCCTATTATCTTACCTTGTGGGATGTCAAAGATTTTTTTTTAGGGGTTAAGGGATACCCCAAACTCTTGACACTTTTGAAAGACCTTCTCCAAGTGTTCAAAGTGATCTTCCTTTTTCATGGAGAATACTGTCAGATCATTTAGATATATGAGGATGATTTTGTTAATTAGGCCCTTAAAGGCTATATCCATGGCTTACTGGAAGGTAAATCCTATGTTAGAGGGTCAAAATTCATCTTCGCATAAGAGAATGTTCCCCACTTTGTAGTAAAAGGGGTCTTGTGTTGATCCTCTTCATTAACTCATACCTGGTTGTATCCTGAGAACCCATCTCGTAAGGAGAACATTTTTGTGCTCGCTACCATTTGGAGAATCTATTCCATGGAAGGAAGGGGGCAATGATATTTTAGGGATGATTTATTCAAGTCCTTAAAGTTGATGCATAGCCTAATTTCTCCATTCTTTTTCCTTATTAGGACTAGGTTGGATACCCAAGTTGAATGTTTGATTGGGTATATGATCCTTGAGTTAACTAATTTTCATATCTTTTGAGCTATGAGAGACTCAATTTTTGGGTTTATTTTCCTTTGATTTTATCAGACAGGATTGGAGCCTTAAATTATGTTTATGGTGTGTTTTATGACCTCACAGTCATACCTTTCAAATCATCATAAGTCTAAACTGTAACCGCTTAATATTTTTTGTATAAGGATATCAATCACTCCTTATATTTTTGGGAAACTTCTTTCCCCATTTTCAGTTTCCTTCCTTCTCCTACATCTAGCTAAGAGTAGTCACCTTTGTTTGTGATAAACTTTCTTTTATTGATCTTTACATCATCAAAATCAAATAGATTCTCTAGGGTGATCATCCCCTTTGGGAGTTTATTGGATTTTAGTTGCATGATCTAATCCCTATAGGCTTCTTCAATATTTGGTTACAACTACTCTAAAAACTCACATGACTACTAAAGAAACATGACAATTTAGGCATCACTCTAAAATACTTTACAATTTTGATCATTATTTGGGATGGAAGGTCTAATAATTACCTACATCACTAGTTCATTGGTCAATAAGTCGATCACCAAATCAAACTAGGAATCAATTACTACCATTCTATCCACCTAAGCATTCTTGGACCTAGGGATGATTTGGATATTGATTTCTTTAAATTCTTTGATCAAATCCCATATCTAATGGTAGTAGGACCTCATGTAAACATTCTCTGTAGCTATGACTCCTTGCACTTGCCTTACTACTAGTTCAGAGTCTATGAACACTTTTAACCACTTCATACCCATATACTTAGAAAACCTGAGGCGATTCATACTTAGATTCTTTATTTGTATAGGAAACCTAGAAATGTAAGGCCCTAAGGGTCTGCTTTCTAGATGGAGACACTAATTGGATACCAACTCTAGAGCTGGTCTTGTATTTTGTACCATCAAAATGTAGAGTGCAAAAATTAGACTCATTCTTGGGTTCCTTACTCTGGTCCTTTTTTCCTTCATGACCTCAAAGATGGCCTGATCTTCATCATGAATTACATAATTCTTGAGGCCAGTTGTGTTAAATTTCATGAATGGGTCATTCTTGATGAACCCATTGACTAAGACCTCCTTCAAGTTCCTATTGTCTATCACTCATTCTCCCTCAAGAATTTATATGTAATACATCTCTTTCTTGGAGAAAGAGGTATTTTTCACTTTAAAATTCTTTATAGCATCATCATTTATGTGCTTTAAATGTATCAATATAGATAACACTTTCAATTTTGAGACGTATTTGGTCCTTAAGATCAAGTGAGACCAATCTAAAGATAGGTACCCACCTATCTTGATGGTGAAATATCTTGACATACATAACCTAAAGACTAAATGAATGTTTATTACCATAACTTATTAGGTAATTGTGATGTTAGGATAAGAGTAAAAAGTTATGGGAAGAACCTTGATAATACTAATGGTCTAAACTTTTTTCCCATCCAATTGCATTACCCCTTTATTCAAGGGTTCATATTGGAGTTGTAGTGCATCTAAAATCTACTTGGGCATCACCATGGTGTTAGTGCTAGAATCAATCATATAATTGTGTAATAGATTGTTCCCCACTATGAGATTCAAATAGAAAGGGGTAGGTTTTATCTTCCTTACCCCCACCTGGAGTTGATGAATACAGATGGTGCATGAGGTTTTACATTATTATTGGCTTCCTTTCCCTTGTTTTGTGTTGGTTCTATAGTCGAGTTAGCTTGTGTAGGTTTTTCCTAGTCTTCTAATGCTTCTCATAGTAGAGATTTTTGCCCTAAGATAGACATGACATCCCAAAGAGAAATGTTGGCTGGAGCCTTATTTAACTACTCTACCACATTAAATGACCCTCAAGGCTAGACTTCGAGGTCCTTTATATTTTTATACATTATTTTGATCCATTTTTGATATGTTGGGGGTGATGGTTGGGGTCCTAAAATTTTCTTTAAAATCACTTTAGTTCTCATGAAGGTTTATTGGGTCTTAGCTAGTCTCTTCTTAGATTGGGTGTAGTAGTATGATTGGACTCGTAAAGCTTTTAGCAAGGGGATCTCACTTTCATAAACCACATCTTCGCCCTCTACCCAAGATAAAATTGCATGATCTAAGGCTATCTACTCTTCTTGATCTAAGGACATTCCTTAGATTTAGGTTATTAAGATAGCATTTTCCACAACCGAGGATTGGTATCCATAAGAAGCTAAATTAATTAAATTACCTTATCTTCATTGTTTGGAAACCTTTTGTTGTAGATTACCCCCTGGGAAATTTTGGGGTGTATGTGCATCATTACATGGAAAGCACCATGAATTTGAGTCATGCACCAATTTTTTTTGGTCATTGATTAATTCTCTATTTGAACTCGGTAGGACCATTTACAAAGGATCAAGAACCAGAATAATTTACTTCATTGGTCATGCTTGGTGATTCAGCATCTAATGGTTTGGCCTTTACCTTTCTTAATATTGGTTTTTTTTATAGGGAGATATCCTTGTTATTTTTATGAATGGAGATTTAGGGGTATAGTTTGATACCTTTTGAGATTTATAATCTCATTTGAAAAGTTACGCAAGATACTTTTCATGTCATTCATCTCTATAGCTAGTGAGGATGAAGAGGATGAATTCATTTGAGTAGGTGGATATAAATACATGGAAGGAGATGACTGTGAGGTGCTTGGTACCACCTCTTGTAGCAACATTAATATTTCTAGGAACATAGGCATTGGCAGTCATGGTAGGAGTTTCCCAACATTTATCAAGTTGTTCTTTACACTGATGGATATTTCATATGCATCTAGTAGCATCTAGCCTCCAAGTGACTGAATCATAATAGTTATGTCTAAATTAAAGGCTTTGAGGTAAAATACAATGGCCATAACCATAGGTTATCAAACCACTATTGAGATTCTTTGTCAGGTCTTATCAAACCTAGTATTAAAATTGATGATAGCCTCTTGTAGGGCCTTCTTAATAATGATTAGCTATTGTAAGAGAGATTATCAGTATAATTTCTTATTGAATCATTCAAATAATATATTTCCTAAGTCATCCTAGGTGGTGATGGATTTAGGTGGTAAGGATTGATACCAGTTGAGATCTCATCCTTTAAAATAGGTGGCTAGTATCCTTAAGTCCATGTTCTACTCTATGATATAATGTACAGTGTAAAAATTAGCAACATCTTGAAGATGTTTCATTACACCTTTGAAATCCTCCCCTAAGAATTTAGGGAGTGACTTTAAGGCATTAATAAGAATAGGATCCCATGTAGCTAGGGATACTAGAGAGATGAGTGGGGTACCACTGTTCCATGTTACAAAATTCCTTGGTGGTCCTTGGATAACCATTTTTTTTGGATGTTATGTTGTGATATATCCTACATCTCTTTATCAAGTTGAAGCTATCAGAGGTGGTAATAATAAGCTTGGATTCTTGGTTGTTTTTGACCTTATGATGGGCCTATAGCTCATAAACTCTGACTTCTATTTAGGTAGACTATTAGATTTAGGTCCCACTGGGTGTGTTAGGAAAGAAAAATTATTGATGCCTAAAACTCTTAATCTTGGAAAAAAATTTCCTATAGGAAGCTTCATAGGTGTGGGATGAAAATGTGATCTATGAAGCAACCTCCAAGATTTTAGAAACTGGCTCTTTGAATTAATTTGGGGGTTAAAAGGGGAAGGAGGAAATGAAAATAAAACTAAAACAAAACTGAGTTGATGCATCAAGATATTTAATGTATCCACCTAATATTTCATAAAATAGTTTGAACCATTGAAACACCACAGACAATTTAAAAGAGCATATGCATGATTTAATGCCTATAACATAAGTAAAATCCAAAACTATAGAAGTAGAGAAAAGAAAAAATAGGCAGTAATAAATTCCACTCAATTTTACATAGAACACCACATCCTCTTCATTGTTAGGAAAAGAATAGAATACAAAAGGCCTACAGGCATAGTATATAATATTCAATCCTTCTCACAAGGTGTACCTACTAAGGTCATGAAATGAAAATAAACAATTATTGATATTTATATTCCAAAACTAATTATTCTAGTGTCTACTCTATGATAAAAATAAGAATAATTTATATTATCTAATGTCCATCCCTTTACAAAACAAAAGAGCCCTGAATATATAGGCACAATGGCCTCATTAGGAAATTACACCTAGGACCAGGTACTCATGCTCATGATGAGGCCATTATGATTGAATGGGGAACTCTAGCTCATGAGTGTAGTTGGTCTTCAAAATCCTAGATATGGCATAATTATTGATGCCTCATGATCTCCATAATGCTTAAAAGAAGTGGTGTGGCAATGTGTGTCTCCTTTATAACTACCTCTAAAATTATCATTAGAAATGGGTCCACTTCCCTTAGCCAATGGTGCTACCTAAAGCTCTGATAGGAAAAACTTTGTTCTCAAGGAGTGATGGAATGACATGTGGCACTCTAAGGGACAAGAAGTATGCTTCAAATCCCTTTTATCACCTTTTTAATCAATATTGCATGAGGCCACCATGTGGTAAGCTAGAAATACTCTTAGGTAAGTCAAGAACTCCTTTTCAAAAAATGATCATGGGGGTACCATGTGTCAAGCTTGCTTCCTCTTTGTTATAACTACATCATGGGTCTTGCCCATTATTTCATTGGCCAATGGTGTTTCTCAAATTTATGATAAAAATAAACCTTCTTTGGATAAGCATCATGATGCCATGTGTTAAGTTGGCATTATTCCTAGGTGATCCAAGAAAATTTTCATGAAGAATGATCACTAAGATGCCATGTGGCACCATTGGAATGAGTTGAGACTTAGCCAAAAATAAAGAAGGGAAACTTAAGAAAGAGGAGGTTGATATATAAGCCACCGAACTTGACAAGAAAATTCATGATGAAAAGGCTAATTTCCCTAAAAATTCAAAACATGGATTAAGATACACATAAAATTCACAACTTGGGTCTCAAACTCAACCTTGAGCTTCCATCCTACTCTCTCACACTAGCCTATAGGTGTACCTTTAGTTCTATTGAATGTTAAGGTTGCATGTGATCCCCATAGCACTCCAATCTTGTCAAATTCTCTCATGAGGTTTATAAAACTTATAAAATCCTTTAAACTCATCTTCACCTATAAATTTGAGATTAGATCTCATCAACACAAAGGCAAACCTATAGGTTTTTGTGTTAGGCTTGACACTTCAGATATTTTACCACCTGATTGATCTCTTCCCCAAGGATGGTGAATGTAGCTTGAATGATGATAGATAGATAAGTGATAAACTATAGAATACCATGTTAGAGCCTCATTAGAAACCCTTATTTCATCTTTACATGACCTCAATGAGACCTACCTTGGAGTATCACCTGCAACCATTCCCTCATGGATATCTTTTGATCTTTGATTGTTCATAAATGCCAAACTTGGTGGAGAAAGGTTTGAGAAGGTTTTATATATGTTTGATTTACCTCTACAATATTTAATTTTACACATTTAGTTCACACTTGCACTCAAAATTCTCAAAAATAAGCCTTGAGGGTTTTGTTAGGGTTTAAGAGTACCCTAGATTCTTAGTGATTATTCATAAAGGAGGGGGAATGGATGAAAGAACTAATGCCACTAAAGGGATGTATAGTAGGTTCCCATTATTTTCTCAAGAGATTAGGTCACCACTCTCTCTCCTATGTATGAAATGAACATATTAAATTGGCCATTATGATTCTACCAAGGACTCAATTGAGATTATGATTCATTTGTTGTCTTCTTTGGATCTTTAAAAGATTTTTTTTCATGTAATTACTCTAAGGGAGGTGAAGAGACACCCCTAAATGCATTTACACTTTAATATGGACCCTTCATGCCCATATGAGTGACTAAAACTACTTTCTTTGAAGTGATTCATTCTCTTTTGTACATTAAACTATAATAATTCATAATTATGACCCCTCTTTGACCGAATCTTGAAATTATGCATGTTAGAAACCCTCTTGATATGCTTAGAATTTGAAAATGTATGTATAATTCCTCATATTTGGCCCAAGAAGTGACTTGATAGACCTTGGAATGCATTGATAATTGTAGATGAAACCAATGCATTGGTAATAAATTCATAAAGTGAACATAAAGCTTTGTAAGACCAACTTTGAATTTTATTAACCTTTTCACCATTGTATTTAACAACCCATGCAAGAAGGAGGATTTGGGAAGGATTAAATTAACCACAATGAAACCTTGATCTCTTCAAAAACCTTAAAATATGCTAAGTTACCTTAACTCCCTAAAACAAGTCTAATATGCTTCAAATAAGGCAACCAAGGAATGGAAAGACTTGAGGGACAATACATCATCCTGACACTTCATGACACAGACCTAGGACCCTTTAAATTGACCTTAATGACTCTATAAACACATGAGGAAGTCAATACCTTAAATAATGCTAAACAAGGCTTTAAGTGACCATTGGAAGAACATTACAAGACTAGGATGGCTATCATTTATGTTTAAAATCCCTATGAAGGAAGTTTTAAATTATATGTGTTGACATTGTTGGCTTGGGGGAAAAAATGGTCAACAAGACCCACCATTATCAAAAATGATTTTGGATGGGATGTCATAGTGGCATATAATATGAAAGTAAATGAACTTGGCTATCTGTTTGTCAGTTATATGAGGCGCATGTCCTCTATCCACTTAGTGAAATACTCTATAGTAGTAAGGATATGTTTGTGTCCATCAGAGGAAGTAGGGTTTATTTCCCCAACAAGATTGAGTCCCCAAATTGAAAATGTCCATGGTGTAGTAATCAACTAGAGTGGTAGTGAAGGTGCATGTATCAAATTTTTATTCTTCTAAAAATCAATGCACTTCTTAACATAGTTATAGACATTTGTCTCCATCTTGGGTCAATAATATCTTTTAAGGAGGAGTTTCTTAGCCAAGACCATGCTACTAGTGTGGGTCCCACAAATTCCTTCATGGACCTCTTTAAGTACCAACGTGGATTCTCCTAAATATAAATAATGAAGTAGCATTTTATCATAGGCTCTATGATAGATCGTGTTTTCAAGGATGGTATAATGGGTGCTTGATGAATGAATAGTTTTGTTTGATGAATATTGGAGATAGGTATACATTTCTTGGTACCAAGGGGGATTGGGACTAGTAATATTGAATACTATCTTTAAATATAGAAGTACATGAGCTAGCTAAAAAATATTTTTTATGAGGAATTGATACTCTCTAGCATCACTAGCAACTTATATCATGGACCCAATAGTATCCATGCAATCTGTCACTTTGTTATTAACCCATGGTATTTGTTCAAACTAAAGAAACAAAATATGTTGTTAAATATTTTACACTATATACTTATAAGGTATAATATTCTTGTCTCTTGTTTGGTACTGGTCTATGACCTAATTAATGATTAATTGAGAATCTCCATATACCATCAATTTCTTGATATCCCATGGTATTGTACGATAAAATCCAATAAGGGATTTATATTTGACTATGTTGTCATTACAATGGAAGCTAATGTGAAATGCCTTGGAAATAGGATAATCTTATGGTATGACCAGTAAAATACTAGTTCCAAATCCATAGGAGCTAAATGAACCATCAAAATATAGTTTCCATTATTTAGACTCAATAGGTACCTCATCCAAGGTCATGATTGATTCATTTAGAAAATCAAATGAAAAAGGCTTGGTGTCAATCAAAGGAGCTTCAGTGAGTTAATCTACCAATACTTACCCCTTTATGGCCTTTTGATTCTAGAATTCCATGTCAAAATCACTCAACAACATAACCCATTTATCCATATAGCTTTTGAGAGTGATATTTGACAATAGGTACTTGAGTAGATCAATCTTGGCTATCACAATGGTTTTGTTATTTAACATATAGTGTTGTAGCTTTTAGGAAGTGAATACCATTTCAAGACAAGCCTTTTCTATAAGTGTATATTTATGCTCATAAGTTACTAATGTCTAGTTGAGATAATATACTACATGTTCTTTTCCATGTTCATCATATTAGGCTATAAGTGCCCCTATACATGTTTTATTACTGATATATAGAGGAGTAATGATTTTTTTGATGTTGGTGGAGTCAATATTAATGGATTAACCAAATAGGTATTCAATTCATTAAACGCTTGTTCAAAACATGTGTCCCATTGAAATGTGACACCTTTATTCAAAATGTGTGTAAATGGATGAAACTTATCAGCCAACTGTGATATGAAATGTCATATATACTAAATTTTGCCCTATATATTATCAAGTTATTTCAAATTATATGGAAGAGACATTTCCATAATAGCCTTGACCTTAACCAGATATACTTCAATACCTATTTATGACATAATGAACTATAGCAACTTACCTAAAGTAATTCCAAAGATGCACTTCTTAGGATTGAAACACACCATATACTAACAAATCCTCTCAAAGATTTTGTATAGAATGTCAAGGTGAATTTAATGTGTTCATGATTATCTAATATATCATCCATGTAGTCTTGAATGATGTCATGTATCATATCATATAAGATGACAATCATGGCACACTAATAGGTTGTACCTGCATTCTTTAAATTGAAGGGCATGACTTGATAATAAAATGTTCCCCATGAAGTGGTGAATGTGGTCTTGTATTGGTATTTTGGTGCAATATTAAACTATATATATCCTAAAAATCCATCCATGAGGGACAATATTTCATAGCCTTCCATTGAATCAACTATCATGTTAATGTTAGGTAGTGGGAAATCATCTTTTGGGCATGATTTTTTAATGTCTCTGAAATCAATACATAGATGAATGCCCTATGGATTTTTGATGACTCGAAAGATGTTAGAGATTTAATCAAAATAGTCGAGTGGTCAAATTAATCATGTTCCCATTAACTATTATAACTCTTTTTTACTAAAATGGCTATGCATGGATACAATTTTTGTAATTTTTATTTGATTGGTTTTGCATCTAGATGAATAATCAAGTGATGTACTACCAATGAAGGGTCAAGATCAGGGATGTCTAAATGATACCATGCAAATTTATCAATAGAATATTATATACTGGTAATAATGAATATGTGCTCCTCATCAGTGAGATATGTGCCTGGATAAATAATCTTGGGATTATCATATGTACCAATGTTGACCTTTGTAATATCTTCAACTAATAATGTTAAGCCATCTTCAAGAATAATAGAAAAGGAATATAATGGGTCCTCTTTTGCTGCCTATCATTCAAAATATTCACCCATTTATGAGGACTCTAAATTAGCTATGATAGGTAATGTCTGATTAGAAAATACATCAAGAAAATCTTAAGTAATGCATTCAAAAATTTGATATTATTTATAATTGATTCTTGAACCAACAATAATACTTGGATGAGGTGAACATTATGCTTCATGAGGAGAGAGATGAATTTTCCTATCCAAGAACACCTAAAATAGGTTTTCACTCATGGACTTGTCTTTCTCTTTACTCTTTCCCTAATCTAAGGGTGCCCCAAATAAGTTTTCACCTGATGATCTCAATATTTTACTTTTATCATGACCAAGAAAGTTCACTCTATTTATAAAATAAGTAAGGTCCAAATGAAAATCAAATCCTTATTTGTGATCACCAACCAAAAATTCATCTTGAAATCCCATGAACTGGATAATAGATTCTTTATTCTAAAAGTAATCTAGTGGTACGATATATTCTTGTTGGTCCCAATCAATTAGGTTAGGATGATGAAGGGTAAATGGGTTTTGTGCTATAATTCTCATGATGGCATTAGAATCAAATAAATTGATATCATCTAACTCATCATAGGCACTATAATGGGATGATACATCATTGTCGTGAGTTTCATTGTCAGTTAATGAAGATGAATAAATCTCTAAATTAATGGGGTCACCCCCAAGTGATGTAAATCTAATACCTTGATTTCCTAAAGGTTTATCCATTGAAATAAGATCAAGAATTCCCTACACCTTGGACCCCAATATTCTTCTTGTATAGTCCAGGATATCCCTATGTTTGGTATAGGATACGTAGCACTTTGGAAACAATTAGCAAACCTATCATCATATAACCAACTTCTTATTGGAGTAGGATGCATAAACTTAAGTAGAGTTTTTATTTTAATCACATCAAGTTACCATACATGGTTAATAATCTCCTTAGATTTACTTTTTAAACATAGATTTATTTTCCTAGTTGATATATTATTTCGATTTTTTCAACCACTATTAGGTTATTCTGTAGGCATGTCCATTCAATACATGATTTAGTCTTTTTTAGGCTTTGATATCTTAGTATATACTTTTTTATAGATTGTTTTTTCCTAAAAAACTATTATTTCATTTATACATCACTCTTCCATGGTATATTTTATCAGAGTGAGAAATGATAGCATTTTGTGAGATTGTTATAGAATATTGTATTAATCAATATCACTTTAGTTTCTTAGGTTGTTATTCTATCTTAAGAATTTATGTTCTATTCAAAGCATTAATATTTGTGATCATATGTTCTTATTTGATCTTGTGGATAATTCAATCTCCTACCAGATCATTCAATCTCCTACTAGATCATTTCATGGTATCAGAGCATGGAACTACTGGTTGCAAGTTCCCATGTGCTTTGTGATATTTTTAGCAAAGACATTCTTTGGTATTGGATTCATTTATAGCACCTACTCTATGTAATTTTTGTATTTTGTATTTGTTTTTTTTTAGACCATATAATCAACACATGCATCCTTCTTGAGCAAGGATCTATGAATTTCTAGATCATATAATCAAAGCATGGATCTTATTCAAGGATATGTGGATCTGAGTTTGTGGGTAGCCATATCCTTAAAAAATATATGTTTATCACTTTGTAAGATAGGCCATAATTTTGAAATTTTTTGCTTTGCCCTTACCAGGTGACCACCATCATTTTTTTTTTTGTATATTCCACCATAGGTTTTGAATTTTGTTTTTTGAAAGTTGAGTTGTAGTTGTGATCTGCATGTTTCTAATTAACATCTCAATAGTCATTTAGAGATGGAATTTTCTTTTTAGATCATCACAACCACTCTTAATTAGATTCTATAGCATTTAGATAGATATTCTATCTAGGGTAATGTCTTCAAAAAAAATCAACTTTATTCTTTCCATAAAATAGCTAATCTCAATGGTTTACAGCTACGCCATACAGTTGGTTAGTCTACTCTCAGTTGGCAACCTACATCGCTTGGTAATTTGTAGATCATGGAGGAATTTCCTTTATTATACCATCAACATTATAGACATTTTTAAAGTTGTCTACCAGATTTTGAGATCACCATAACCTCTCCTCTTAGCTTTCATGATGTCCAAATAAACATTCAATGTAAATCTTAGTTATAATGGTACCTTCTAGAAATAGGCACAAATCTCCAACTATCATGGTAATTTTTAGAAATAGGTGAAGCTAACATATTTTTTGATATTCATGAGTCTTAAGGATATATTTAATTTTTATGTCATAGCTTCTCTCATTTTATGTTATTCATAATTAGCTATCTACGAGTTTGGTGCAGCTCATCGATCACTCAATTGATTCTAAGCTCAATGGATTATAGCTACTCACTGCCACATTTAGTTCGATGGTCTACCTTGATCAAGTTTGGTATTTTTTTAATACCTTTTACTCTTTGAAATAAAATTCTAGTATTATAGCTTAAGACTTGTTCAAACCCATTAAAATTTCTACAAACAATAGAGAGTTTTTCCATACATACTGGACATTTTTTTAATATAATGATATAAAGGAAAACGAGGAAAACCATTATATTATAAGTTTATATAAAGTGTTTGAAAGTTTCTCTATAAAACTTGAAAATAATTTGTTATTTGTTTCGAGTAAAGGGGGGTTATTTCCATCATAAGATGTTAAAATTGTAAGGGGTTATTTTTTGTAGTCAAACATTTGTATTGAAGACTATAATGTTGTGGTTATTTTCCACCACTTCCTCTTCCTCAGGAAATGATTCTTGTATGCTTGATCCTCTTGACTCCTTCAATTATCATGTATGGAAATCAAAGATGCAGTAGCTTCTTATGTCAAAAGGATTATAGAGGATTTTTGATGACACAATTCTTGTAGCATTCACTTCTAAGAAAGATAAGTATGCATATGGTTGCAAGTAGGATGAGTCTCTTGGTTTGATTGGCCTCAACATCTTAGACAACCTTCAATTTCATATTTTTGATGTAAATTTTCCAAAAGAGGTATGGGACAAATTTAAAAACCTTTTTGGCAAATTCAATGAGTTCAAAATGTTACAACTAGATGTTGAGTTTAATTCCCTTTCGCCTTCTAATTTTTCTTCCATAGAAGAATTTATTGCAAAATTTAAGTTTCTTAGATCACATTTGAATGTAGGTGATAAATAAAAAAATTGATAAGGAATGTATTTTTTTGATTTTGTCTAAATTGAAAGGACCATATGGTGTTTTTACTATGATGGACACACTAGGTGATGAATTTAAGTGGCCCTCCTTATAAAATATTTTGTGAGAGATTGACTAGAGAGAAAACTAAACTAATGTCTCTAAATGGTCTTCAAATTACTAGTAATGTTTTGATTGTAGACACCTCCAAAGGGAAACCATCATCTAAACCTAAAGCAAAAACACCACCTAAAACAACTGAATCTTCCTCTCAGCGTCCTAAGCCTTCTTAGTCAAAAAATTCTAAACAACCTTTTAGGAAAAAGAAGACTTATGACCCTTGTGGCTTTTGTCGGGGAAAAAACCATTTAGAATCACATTATTTCAAAAAAAATGGAAGATTTGGAAGCTATAGTTAAATAACATAAGATTTTACTACCTTCTCAATCATCTACAAGAAATTCATTAGGTAAAGGGAAAGCTCTTTCAACTAGAGATATATCTGCATATAATGATGATTGGATATTTGATGTAGGTGCTTCTCACCATCTCACCCATTCATAGGATCTTCTTACTTCTCTCTCTAAATGTAATACTTCATATATAGTTCTTGGCAACTCTTCAAGAGTTGATGTTTTGCAATCAAGTATAATTGAAATGCATAATGGTTACATTAATAATGTATTGTATGTACCCAAAAAAATTCAAATTTACTATTTGTGTATCAAATTTTTATTTTAGGGACTAGAAAAATTATATATTTTACTTCCACAAATGTTTTAGTTAGAGAAAGTACTAATCCTAGTGATATAGTAGCTAGAGGAGTTGTAAATCATTATACTAGGCTCTACACTTTTGATAGTTTTGAGTATAATTTATCTTTTGGTTCATCTCTTGTGGATCATGGAGATTCACTAATAAAATTATGGCATGAGAGGCTAGGGAATTTAAATTTTAGGTACATACAATAGATGAGTTCAAAACATCTTGTAAATGGACTACCAAAGGTCTCTTATGTTTCTAGAGTATGCTCTAGTTGTCTAGTTGGTAAATACCACTAGGATCCATTTTCAGTTGGTAATGCCAAATGTGCACTTGCACCTTTAGATTTGGTTCATAGTGATTTGATGTCTTTTCCAACTCGATATTTTTTAGGATCCAAGTATGCACTCACATTCATTAAGGATTGCACCAGAAGAACTAGGGCTTATTCTCTCAAGTTCAAAAGTGAAGTGTTTGAAACCTTCAAATATTTCAAAGTGTTTATGTAAAAATAATATTCTCTTTCTCCTAAAAATATATGTATTGATAATGGGGGGAATATGATATTAATGCATTCCTTGAATTTTGTATTGAGCATACCATTTATCATCATTTCACTGTGTCATACACTCCATAACATAATGGCTTAGCTGAGAGAAAAAATCACACTTTGAAATAAATGGCTAATTGCATGTTGCATTCAAAAAATTTACCACCATAATATTAGGCTAAAGAAGTAAATTGTGCCAATTACATACAAAATCACATGTCACACCAGGTTTTGTAAAACATGACACCTAAAGAAGCTTGGTCAGGCATCAAGCCTGATATTTTAGGTTTCCATTTTTTTTGAAGTATAGCTTGGGAATTTGTTCTTGATGGCAAGTGAAAATCCTTGGAAAATAAAATCCAACAACTCATATTTATTGGTTATTGTAAATATGTCAAGTCCTATCATCTTCTTGATCTGGTTAAAGAAAGATGTATTGTTTTAATGGGATGTTTGCATTGATGAACAACCCATTTCAAAGGCATCTACATCTAGTTCATCTCCACCTCCTTCAGTTGATAGTAAGGACCTACTTCCACCTGATGATAATGATGAGTATGTTATTGAGCCTGAACCTGATCCTCCTCTACCTTTTTCATAGTTAATGCCCAAATGGGCATAAAGCATTCTCCATGCAACTGGTCCTTTGGTTGGTGATCCCTCTAATTCATGATGCACTCACTTATAGACTTTTAGTGTTTCCCTTTTGGGTCATGATATTACAGATGATCCACTTTTATTTTTTGAGGTCACTGGTACACTTGAGTGGGATATTATTCTATAAGATGAATATTCTTCATTGATGAATAATAATACATGGGATCGTGTACCACTTCCTGAGGGAAAGAAAATTATAAAATGTAAATGGGTCTATAAGACAAAATATATTGCAGATGGATTAGTCGATAAGTATAAAACATGCCTCATCACAAAGGGTTTTTCAAAAGTTGAAGGGGTTGATTACTTTGAAACCTTTGCTCCTATTATAAATATGAATTATATTCATGTTGTACTTTTACTCATTACCTCACATCATTAGATGGTTTCTTAGATGAATGTGAATATTACATTTTTGCATGATGATCTTCAGGAGGAGATCTATATGGCTCAGTGTTAGGGATTTATTCAAGACTCCTCGTTGGTATGTAGACTACATCATTCTCTATATGGGCTCAAATAATCTCCTCAAGCTTGGTATGAGAAGATGGATAGCTTTCTATTGATTTCTAGTTTTTATCATTGTGAGTCAAACCATAATGTATATATATTGAAGAATGATGAGGACATCATGATTTTGGTTTTGTATGTCGATGACCTCATCCTCATTGGTAGTTCAATTTCTTTGATTCAAGACATCAAGGATAAGCTGAGAAATAGGTTTGACATGAGTGATCTAGGACATTTACACTACTTTCTAAGCCTCTAAGTGTATCAAACTTCATAGGGTATTTCTATTGGGTATCAAAATTACTCTACAAATCTTCTACATCAATTTAGCATAGTTGATTGTAAGCCTACCCACATTCCATATTAGTCATGTTGTTTTAACCACTACTTTTTAGACTCTTCTTATTGATCTAAATTTGTATAGACGTCTTGTAGATAGTCTTCTTTACCTAAAACACACTCATCCTAACATCACATTTATTATGAACCTTATATCTCATTTTTCACATGAGCCTCATGAGAGTCATTGGCTAAAAACCAAGCATATTTTTTGATATATTTAGGGCACAATCCACTTTGGTATATAGTACACACCATAGAGTTTTACATAGCTTGTTGGATACACTGACTCCGATTGGGCTAGTGACATTGACACTCACAAATCCACTTGTGGATTTATATTTACACTTGGTTCTAGTCCAATTGTTTTGGCATGCAAAAATCAAAATGCCATTAAATTATCCTCCACTAATGTTGAGTATCAAGGTGTTGTCAAGTCTAGTCAAGAGATTTTTTGGCTTCGATAGTTATTTGAGGAGTTTGGTTTTTCACAACAGGTTCTAACTATTATTTGGTGTGATAACCAAAGTGCAATTCTGATTTCACACAATCTTATTATGCATCAACACAAAAAACACATTGAGATACATATGCACTTCATTCAACAGCTTATTTAAGATGGAATTCTTTCTTTGGATTATGTGCCTACTACTAAGTAGATTACAGACATTTTCATTAAACTATTGTCTTCTCCATGCTATCTTTAATTACGAGCATTACTTGGGGTGATAGAAGTCCTTGGGGGAATTTACATGAAGTCCTTCCTTCCTTTGTTCAGATTTTACATATGGTTTGGATTGTACATGGGTACCTTATTAGGTTAGTAGCCAAGACCCATATTTTCTTTGTTTTGTTAGTAACTCCCTAAGTTTGGCTTATGAGAGGGTGTTGGATTAGTATGTGTAAACTTACTTAGAGTTTTTATTTTACTCACATCAAGTTACCATACATGTTTAATAATCTCCTTAGGTTTGTTTGTTAGTCATAGATATATTTTCTTGGTTAATATATTGTTTTGAATTTTTCAACCACTATTAGATTATTTCGTAGGCTTGTCCATTCAATATAGGATTTAGTCTTTTTTAGGCTTTACTATCTTAGTATGTACTTTGTTATAGTTTGTTTTTTTCCTAATAATCTATTATTGCATTTATACATCACTCCTCTATAGTATATTTTATTGGAGTGAAATGATAGCATTTTATGAGATTGTTATAGAATATTATATTAATCAATATTACTTTATTTTTTAAGGTTTTTATTCTATCCTAAGAATTTTTGTTCTATTCAAAGCATTAATCTTTGTGATATTGTGTTCTAGTTTGATCTTTTATATCATTCAATCTCCTACAGATCATTTCACTTCCCTTGGTTTTGTTGACTCAATCTTGATTAGGTAATGTATCAGGTATAAATATGAGTGGCTCCTCTAGGGTAGATTTAGCTTTCTTTTCCAAATCATTTTAGGTATGATATGATTTTTAGAAGTTTTAGGATGACCATAAGACTTAGGATACTTAGGCAATTAATTGATGTGAAATGTATCTTGAATGTTATATGTGGCAATATGATTATCTAGAACAGTGAAATGGGTGGACATGGTAATGGGAAATGAATCAGTAGAAGTGGAAGCGAGGTCACTAGGGTCAATATAATTAGACTTGGGAGGTTCATAAATCACTCCCTTGCCTTTCTTGTCTACCAATTTAGTGTTAAGATAATAGGTGTAGTTATCGTACTTAGCCACTATATGTTTATAATATCAATATCATTGTAAATAGTGGCCTCTAGACCAGAATGGGGGAATTTGATGCATTGATGTAGGGTGGAAGGGACTACTCATACTTCATGGATCCAAGGGTGACCAAGAATAAAATTATAAGGTATCTATATATCAATGGCATGGCATAGGATATCATGAGTAATAGGCCCAACAATGATTGGTAAATAAATGGTTCCTATAGATTCTCTTTCTACATTGTCATAAGCCTTGATGGTGATGATATTTGGTCTCATGTCTACTGTCATATACCCAAATGCTTGAAGTAGTTTTAATGATGTTATTTTCAATCTATAGCATTTTCTATAATTACCCATTTGATTTTATGATTGGAAATTATGGTTTCAATGTATAGGGGATAGTTATGCAAGAAATCGAGGGATGACGTATCTCATTATTCAAAGGTAAATTTTTATCCTAGAGACAAATGTCCCACAAGTACTTGGAATTGGTTAGGATTAATATCATTGAGCATAATAGATTATTGAATAAAATCATTTAGTATAGTTATATGAACTTTAAATGTATGTAAGAGATCCAAAATAGAGATCTGCATAGATGTTTTATTTAGATGTTCACTGATAGTATATGGTTTTTCAACAATGGGATGAATAGGTTTGGTCTTAATCGATATAAGGTTTGGTTTAGGAGTGGTTTTTATTAGTACAATGTTTGGTTTAAATCTATTCTTGATTGGTACAATTTTAGGCTTAAGATCAGTATTAGAAGAAGGCAAAGGTCCATGGAGGATAACTTTCACCTATTTAGATATAAATGGACAATCTTAAGTTAAGAGAGAGTTATTATAATTAGAATAATGAAGAGGTCTAAGAATGGTAACCCAAAAAAATTGAGGTACAGGAGAAGTTTTAAAACCTGGTGTGCAATTACTTGAACTAAAATATGGTGATTATTATGCCCTTAACCATTGGTGTGTCTAGGGATATGTGTGTAGACACCGAAATCATGTCTACTCCTTGGTCGTCCTCCCCTTCTCTCCCCCTTGGTCCCCCTTTCGTCTCGTTCCACTTCTAACCATGCCTAACCTATGTCTTATTAATTTAAAATAATTATCTTATTTTAAATTAATAATTCTTTCTCTCACCTATGACACCTCACCACCCTTGGATGCCCTCCTTGGATTCCCTCCACTACCCCATGGCCAATATTAATGCCTAGGCCCCCATTTCATTCTCCCACTCATCCTCTTGTCCATTTTAATCCACCTTTGACCATTTCTTCCCCCAACCCGCTAACCCGACAATTTGGAAAATGGACAAAAGGCTATTTTTAGCCTTTTTCCTGCCTTCCAGCTACTGACGTCGGTCAACTGTCGACCGAAGTCGGCAGTATTGCCAAGATCGATTGCCTTCAAAATTGCATTCCACCTTCAGAGTGTGGATCCATTTTTCCAATCTTGATCAATCTGATCCTTTCAATCTTCAACAATCTTTCCAATCCACCAATCTTTCAACCTTTCAATCAGACCTCTCTCTTGGACTCCCTTCCTCTCTCAGGCACATAACAAGCACCACAAGCTACAGGGGCTCAAATTGCAAGAAGTCTTCTGCTTCAGCAACCAATCTGCAACACTCTTTCTTCAGCAAGCCATAGGTAATTACTTCTATGTTTTCATTTCAAATATTTACACTATTAGTAATTAGTTTTCTAGTTGCTACTTTTTTTACTATGAACCAGACCACATACCCAACCTGCCCTTCCCGAAGAGGCTGAAAAGCCTTCTCCCATCCTTATCTCCTTGTCACCCTGTCCCTTCCCTGACTCCTTCCTTAGACCTCATTTGACTCCCCTGCAACTCTGCACAAAATCTCAGATGACCTCCAAACAGACTCTCAGACCATTCAAACAGACCCAGACCCCTTCTCAGACCCGTCAACAGTCCAAAAACTTGCCCAGACCCCATCCTGGACCATTGTCCTGACCGACATCGACCACTACCTCCAATGACGTCAGCAGCCTAACCGATGTCGGCAAACTTGACAAACTGACGCTGGCAGCCTAACCGACGTCGGCAACTGTGGAAGATCGACAGCAAAATACAGGTAAGCTTTATCTTTATTTCTTTTGTTTAGTCTTTCACCATTTCTTTTTTTATCAGACATTATTTTATCAACAGTGGACTGTCATCCCCTCCAAGAAGCCTTTGCACTTCCAGGATCAAGCTTTTGCTTGGCAGTCCACCTTATCTCCATCTAACAACCTTTTTGTTTAAGTCTCTTTCTTCAGCAGGTGTCATCCTCCACAACCAAAGAGGAGTTCTCACAACGTCTGGATAATGGTGCGCAGACCTCATCTGGGTATCTTCTAACCCTAGACCATCTTATCTTAGTTTCTTACTTTCTTTGAATGTAGAAAAATGAAAACAGTTTGAAACATTCTGGCATGCCCAGTGGGACCCTAGGAATTCTCCTTGGGTTCATACTTTTTCTTCTAAACAAAACTTTTCATATAGGTGCATTAGGTCTCTCCTTGCATCTCTTTCTTCTATCTCTTCCAAAAGACACTATTAGCAAAGTTAAAAAGAACCCTTCTTTCTTTCTTGCATCTTAGACTAGTCAAAGTTCATACTCTTCAACCCTTTCTCAACTTGTTTTCATCCGAATGACACATTTCGACTTGGGCTTAAAATCTTTTGCATTTCATTTCTACTTGCTTGCATTATTAGCTCTCACATCTAGTAATTAAAAATTGCATCATGAATTAATCACACTTATGTTACACAACCAAATCACTTGCACAAATCAAACATCAAAACTCACCTGAGACAAGGTCCGACTAGGATTTCATCACCTAGCAGATACCTTACCCATCTCGGCAATCCCACTTGGATTTCACCACCAAGGGGAAAGCCCACTCTATTCTCTGGCAGAGGATAATCTCTAGGGGATGTATATACTGGCTAAGTGAGACCAGCTTATCACTGGGCTCATGAAGTGAGGGGAGCTTGCTCCTTAGCACCAGGCCACGTACGAAACCTAATACAGACTCTTGAGCACCAAAACCAACCTAAAACCAACTTTAGACTACCTCTTTTAGGACCCGCTCTACAAGCCAACTTCCCAAACATTCATCTAAGGCATAAGCCAACAGGATTCTAAAAATTATTCTTAGGAATTAATGTTAGGATCTGCCTGTCTTCATCTATTTTTCTATTCCCATCTAGTTTTTTGAGCTAGTGAGGACGTTTTCTTATTTTTTTCCAAAAACTTTAAAAATTTTTGAGTTTCTGGAAAACACATTAACCGACATCGGCTTTACTGCCGATGTCAGCAACCTTTCTTCACTGGCATCAGTTATCTGACCGACCTCGGCAACCTGTTCCACCGACATCAGTTATCTGACCGACGTCAGCCACTTTTTCTCACCGACATCATTTTTTCAACCGACATCGGTCACTGTCCAAACTTTTCTTCTCAAAATATCAACCTTGAAACTCGACCCTTTTTCTATCAAAAACACCCATTCTAGTTTTCTGAGACTGAAAAACACAGTTTTTAGAACCTGACTCTTCTTGCCTTGAAAGGTTTTGACACGCAGTCAAACCAAAACTCTTCTTGACCACGCGAGGCAACAACCACTCCCACCTTCACCATCTATGCTTAGTTCTCTAATGGAGTATCATTTAGATACTGAACAAACTCCTACTCGACCAACTCCTAATCAACCTCCAATTGTCCCCGAAGGGGACCCAAACTTTGAGAGACTCCTTGACCACAACGTTAAGGCTCTCCAACACTATCTTGCAAGAAACAAAATGCGAGACCTTTCGGGTGAAGCGACGATGACATCAACACCATCTACTACCCAGCCTTTTATGACTCAGACTATCACCTCAACCATTAACCTGACCATGGCCAATACGCAAAGTTTGGCCTCCCCATCTATTTTTGGACCAACCTCCATTGAGGTTTCATTACCCCCTCAACCACACGCAATTCAACCAAGTTCTACATCATACCAGAACTTGATTGTCTCAACTCCACACACTCTTGCACCTATAAATGTAGGAGTGTCTACCTCCCCTTTTGCCAATGCCGCCATTCAACCACCTTTGGTGGTATCTAGTCAACTTATGCCTTCTACCTTCATGACACAAGCGCCCTTGGCTTCCACTTCTGTCCCTATGACTAGTCATCAATACGTTGCACCTATACAAGCACAACCGACTACGTCATATGCCTCTTCTATCACCTTCCAAGCACCTTACAACCTAGGGGCACCCCATCTTCCAATCCATCAGCTGATCTCATCAAGATGCTGATGGACAAAATGTCTAGTCTTGAGGCTTCCATTTCTAGTTCAAGCAATGTCCTTTCATATGACCAAATTTGTAATGAACCCATCCATCCCTCCATCCCAATCCAACCGTATCCCATTCAGTGGGAGCTTCCTAAGTTTACTCGCTTCTAAAGTAAGGAAGACCCACAGCATCATCTAGGAGCATTCAGACATGCTTGTTATCTTATAGCCCATGACAAAGCGTTATTGTTATGCACTTTCCCCATGTCACTTTCGAGGGTCGCCCTTGAATAGTAAAACTCTCTCACCAGTCATTCTATCTTTTCTTTTACTTAGCTAGCCCAACTTTTCCTTGACCACTTCTCGATCAATATCACCAAAAAGGTCTCAATCACGGACTTATACTCTATCAAACAATTTGATGACGAATCCATAGTCGATTTTGTCACCTGTTGGAGAGGATTAATCAACCAACTCTCCTTCCCTTTACCTCAACCCAAGCTCATTGAGCTCTTCTCTCGAGCATGTGCCACGCACATCTCTTCTACCTTGCGGGTTCAAGCATTCCGCACTTTTGATGAAACTTTCACCATGGCCCAAAAGCTTGAACTCTGTGCTATTGAAGAAAACAGGATCAAATTGCGTAATACCAACACAAAAACTGATGACCCTTCTTCTTCCAGACCTTCTTCTTCCCATTCCAAATCTAAAGGAGTGGTAAACACTGTGTTCGTTAGATCACCATCCTCGACAATGACCGACCAACCTCAACCTTCAACATCACAAAGCATCACAAAACAATTCCAACAATGGTATATACATCATTAGTACACTCCTATAGGAGAATCATACGCTTCCATTTTGGAAAAACTCATCAAATAGGGGGTCCTCAATCTCCCTCAAATCTGACCACTTCAATTTGACCCTTCAAAACCTATCCCTATATGGTACAGGGAAAATGACTTCTGTCACTATCACCGCGTCTAAGGCCATGACATAAACAACTGCCAAACTTTCAAAAACATTGTCCAAGACATGATAGATAAGGGAGATCTTGTTTTGGACAACCCAAATGTGCCACCCAATCAAAACATTAACATTTTCAGACAACCATTCCTAAACCATCCTCCTAATCAAAACAATGTCCAGACCATGGCTGATAGCTCCAAAGATCATGATATACGCACGGTCAACACGGTCTCGCCTCTTGTCCCTGACCAACCTCCTCCACAGGTTGAAGAGCTTTCTTCTCCTATTCGTCCATCATAGGTATAAGATTCTTCTTCTCCTATTAGTCCTCCATCGACCTCTCTTATACTGGAGGACGCCTTGACCATACCAATGCCACTTAACCCCACCTTCATCCTTCCTACTGCCAATGGAGGACCCTACCTTGCCTACTCCTCAATCACAAATAGAAGGCACGATCATCCTTGCCCTCTACCCTCTTGAGGAGCCACATTCTCCAATTCCTTCTCCACCAAGATAAGAACCTATCTCTTCACCCACTTCGACCGAGGAAGACCCAGTGACGGTTTTCTCCTATCTTTTGCTTGAGATTGCTACATCTCACTCACCCCCATCCATAACTGAGCCCAAATTTGTACAGGCATCCATCAAACCAAAAGAGACTAAATCTCCCAACATTCGACCTATATCAAACCTCACTCACCCACAAGTGAGAGTAGACTCTAACCTTACCTCGCACCATAGTGGCCCTCAAACCAAACCAAAGAAGGCCACTAAACCACACCGGAGAATTCCTCCCCCACCTTCATCATTACCTTCAATTTTGGGCCCGCACCCATCCACCCTAATAGGAGTGCTTCCCACTCCCACATCTCACAAAGGCAACTTGCCTCCATTACTCCCTCAACCCATCAAACATATATTTCCTCCAAAATGACCAAGGCCTCCTATGCCTCCAAAACAAAAGTCATCAACCCCTACTGCAACAAAACACGTAGACCCATTGGCAGGTTCTTACACCTTACTATTACGACAACTGTTGCAATCTTCTCACATCATTCTTCCACCTCTTAAACCATATCAATCTCTTAGACCAAAACCGCCCTGGTTCGATGACACTAAAGTTTGTGCGTATCATCGCATGCTAGGACATGACACTGAGCATTGTTGTGCCCTCAAGGTTGTCATTCACCAATGCTTGGAGAAAGACACCCTTCTTATTGACCATATTATCAACAAACCTTCAACATCATCCCATGCTTCCCATACCTCTTCACCTTCACACTCATCAACTCTCAGATCAAGACCATCTTGGTTCGAAAACACTAAATTTTGTCACTATCACCGTAAACCCAGACATGACACCGAGCATTGTTGCGCTCTTAAGGCTGTCACTCATCAACACCTAAAAAGGGACACCCCTTTCATCAGGAACCCTCTTGACCTTTTCAACAAACCACTGACACCATCACATGCCTCACAAACATCATCACCTAAATCAGGATCTTAATACCAGCCTATGGTCCCTCCACCACCTTCAACCCTATTATTCAAAATCAACACAGTCAACTTGACCACCAGCCCACCAACCCAAAAGGGTAAAGGGAAAATACATGTTTCTATCCCTTGGACATCCCCATCTACCAAGCCTTCACCATAACCAAAACCCAAGATTACTGTCTTGGGCACATCTCGACTAGCATCCTTAAAGACAATCCCTGACTCCGTGGTGAAACAACTCCACCACATGACCCCTGTGAAGATGTCTTTGTATGATCTCATACAAAACTCTCCACAGCATCATCAAACTGTGATCAAAGCCTTACAATCAATGGAGGTCTATCCTGATGACCCCTAACCATTAGCCACTTTAATCAAATCATTACCAACCATTTCCTCTGTCACCATCTGTGATTTTGAGATTTTTGCCTCCAACCTGGCAAATCAGGATCTCGCCCTCTCAAACTAAATCTATCAAATATTCTCCCTAGCAACTGGGGGAATTTGACCTTACCCTGACTATCAACCTCAACCAAACATTAACCACATATCAACCAACCTCAACCAAACATTGACCAAGCCTCGATTGAACATCAGCCTCGACCAAGCATCAACCAACCTAACATTGACCACATATCAATCGACCTCGACCAAACCTCGACCAAAACATGCCCACAACATCTCGACCAAACATCAAACATTGACCTCGACCAACCTCGACCAAACCTCGACCAAACCTTGACCAAACATCAACCAACCTTTTAATCATGACCTCGACCAACTTTGACCAAGCACCGACCACATATCAATCAATCTAGCCTTGACCAAACATTTATCAACATCAATCAAATTTTTTAATCATGAATTCAACCAACCAAACACCAACCAAATGTCAACTAACCTTTTAATCATGACATCAACCAACTTGTCCAACATCAACCAACATGTGACCAATTTGGAATGAAGCAAATAGGGCAAGTTTGCTCTGAATTGACTCGGACCTTGCATCATCACACAAGAATGGGTCAGGAACTTATCAAAACCTGAGCCCCTTTATTCCTTGTATCTTCGACCAGTCTATTATTAGTCACGTACTCAATTACTTGACATTAACTTGAGCTCGATCCCTTGAGAAATCCCCATCATTGTCATTTCTATTCCTTTCAACCCTCAACCCTCCAAACATCAGTCAAGCACGAATGCTTTGTCTTAATAAAAGGGAAACCCTCTAAATGTCTATAGTCAAGTCCATGACCAAAGTCCAGTCAAAAAACAAAAATATATATATACATAAAAGTGGGATGTCTATCTCAAAAGGTCATAAAACTATAAATGTAGACTGTTCCCTCGAAGGACAGCTGCATCATACTTGTTGTATTTACTAGACTGCTCCCTTGAAGGATAGCTAGGCCAAAGTCATATCAAAAATATACAAAGCAAAATTTAGACCACTCCCTCGAAGGATGGCTATGCCTAAATCTTGTTACATACATAGCACCATCTCTAAAGCTTCCCGCATCGATCAGCTTCACGACATGACCACAATGCAAAACAACATCCCCTCGTAGACTTCCCGCATTAATCAGTCTGCCTCAAAAAAAAAAAACTGACTGACAAAACTATAAAGTCATGGACTTGTCTATAGTCATTCTTGGGGTCACCTATAAAAGGGGAAAAGTTGTTTCTGCCACAAAGGGTTCCCCCATCCTTCCATCTTACATATCAAACCTATCACCCCAACATACTCAGGGGATTTTGAGCTCACTTAACTTCAAGTGATTCGATTACTTCTCTAACATAACCACTGGTCAACAACGTAATGCATGAATGGGGCTTTTTGTTTCTAAACAACCCCTTATCCATGCCATCATTATGGTCCTTGTCAATGAAAGATCAATGCGCCTTTCACTTCTTATGCATCTTGGTCACACATAACCAAATCATCTATCCAACCAAATCATTATCTAATTCAAGCCAACCCAAACCAACCACACATTTTCAGACTACCAACATCACATAGTTTCTATGGAAACCAATACACATGGAAACTATCGACCAAACACAATTTATGCCAAGCATAAACCATTACTTGCTGAAGCATAAATAGACTCAATTCATTTTTAGCATACATCAATCACGAAATATAGAAAATTGCTAGGGATGAAAGACCACTCAACCAATGTTACATAATACACCATCACAATATGGAAAAGGTTGTAACATCATCTTACCCTCATCATTTAATCATGACCAAGACCAGTCATCGACCATTTTGCCTCTTAGTCTGAACTACAATGCTCTGAGGCCCTCAACACATGGGCTATGTAGGTAGCACTCAGATGACATGACGACTTCTGGGGTTAGTTCGGCCACATCCATTTGTTCATCTATCTGATGGACAAACCATTTTGACCCTTCGACCATGACCTTAATCTTGTCCAATGACCTGTCCATAACTGACCCCTTTTCCTCCCTTTTAGGGAGAACTACATTGGCCTGAGGCCCTAATGACCGGGGCTATGTAGGCAGCACTCAGTTGGGTCTTCTGAGGTTAGCTCGGCCATTCCTTCATCCATCCATCTAATGGATCATCTATAAACACCCATCACTTAAGATCACTTATATCTCAGTCCATCCTTGACCAATGACCTTGGAGATCGTGACTATCTCCTCAGACCATGGAGATCATGCCTATCTCCTCTGACTTCGACCACTTCCAAGACAACGTTGCCTTGGTTGTTTTTGCATGTATGCTACCTCATGAATGGTTAGCAAAATTGTTTGCAACCCATATTTCGACCCTCACAAGTATTGAATCGCAATCCGGTTGATCCCCATTACTTGTGACATTTTCATGTTTCCAAGAGCACTTCTTGAGCCTGGGATACTTGGAACACGATGACCATTGGAGCTACAGCTTGGATCGAATAACCCAATCAGCTATGACTAAATGTTGGGGCCCGGTTATTTTGATTTTGGCACTCCTTAACCTTGACCTGTGATAATTTAACCTGACCATCTCGTGAAGTGGTATGCGCACAATCTCAACTTTTGCAACATTCACCTCCATCTTCACCATATCCATCGACTCTCTTTCAAATCAGCACCTAATTTTAGGTTCCCTTCCCTTGACTCCTACTTTGAGGGGGAATACCTCATCCCATAATTGGGGTAATCAACATTCATTTTTGTCCTGCAGTTCATCAGAACAACCAACAGGATGAAAAGACCTTATCCCATAGCTGGTGCAATCAACCTCCTATTTTTGTCTTGCAGTTCATTCGAATAACCAACAGGACAGAAATGACCTTATCCCACACCTGGGGCAACCAACTCCTATTTTTGTCTTGTAGTTCATCAAGAACAACCAACAAGACAAAAAGGGGCAAATGTAGACACTGAAATTGTGTCTACTCCTTGGTCATCCTCCCCTTCTCTCCCCCTTGGTCCCCCTTTCGTCCCGTTCCACTTCTAACCATGCCTAACCTATGTCTTATTAATTTAAAATAATTATCTTATTTTAAATTAATAATTCTTTCTCTCACCCATGACACCTCACCACCCTTGGATGCCCTCCTTGGATTCCCTCCACTACCCCATGGCCAATATTAATGCCTAGACCCCCATTTCATTCTCCCACTCATCCTCTTGTCCATTTTAATCCACCTTCAACCGTTTCTTCCCCCGACCCGCTGACCCGACAGTTGGGAAAATGGACAAAAGGCTATTTTTAGCCTTTTTCCTGCCTTCCAGCTACTAACATCAGTCAACTGTCGATCGACATCGGTGGTATTGCCGGCATCGGTTGCCTTCAAAATTGCATTCCACCTGCAGAGTGTGGATCCATTTTTCCAATCTTGATCAATCCGATCCTTTCAATCTTCAACAATCTTTCCAATCCACCAATCTTTCAACCTTTCAATTAGACCTCTCTCTTGGACTCCCTTCCTCTCTCAGGCACACAACAAGCACCACAGGCTACAGGGGCTCACATTGTAGGAAGTCTTCTGCTTCAGCAACCAATCTGCAACACTCTTTCTTCAGCAAGCCATAGGTAAGTACTTCTATGTTTTCATTTCAAATATTTACACTGTTAGTAATTAGTTTTCTAGTTACTACTTTTCTTACTACGAACCAGACCATAGACCCAACCTACCCTTCTTAGAGAGGCTGAAAAGCCTTCTCCCATCCTTATCTCCTTGTCACCCTATCCCTTCCCTGACTCCTTCTTTAGACCTCATTTGACTCCCCTGCAACTCTGCATAGACTCTCAAACGACCTCCAAACAAACTCTCAAACCATTCAAACAGATCCAGACCGCTTCTCAGACCCGTCAATAGTCCAAAAACTTGCCCAGACCCCGTCTCGGACCATTGTCCTGACCGACATTGACCACTACCTCCACTGACATCAGTAGCCTAACTGACATCGGCAGACTTGACAAACTGACGCCGGCAGCCTAACCGACGTTGGTGACTGTGGAAGACCGACAATAGAATACAGGTAAGCTTTATCTTTATTTCTTTTGTTTAGTCTTTCACCATTTCTTTCCTTTATTAGTCATTATTTTATCAATAGTGGACTGTCATCCCCTCCAGGAAGCCTTTGCACTTCCAGGATCAAGCTTTTGCTTGGCAGTCCACCTTATCTCTATCTAACAACCTTTTTGTTTAAGTCTCTTTCTTATGCAGGTGTCATCCTCCACAACCAAAGAGGAGTTGTCACAACGTCTAGATAACGGTGTGCATACCTCATCTGGGTATCTTCTAACCCTAGACCATCTTATCTTAGTTTCTTACTTTCTTTGAATGTAGAAAAGTGAAAACAGTTTGAAACAATGTGTGGTCAAATTGTGGCTTGCATACCTCCTTTACTTACTTATTACAATTCTCTATGTTCTTAGATAGGTCAACCTATGGAATGACCTTGGCTAAGTAAACTATATATAGGAGGTAGTGGTTAGTCTTTAATCATCATGTGAATTATTCTACTATTAGTGCATTATTGTGGAGGTTGCCCCCTCAAAGTGGCTTGCTATATTATACAATATTTTATTTTGCTATCAATTATCATAGTGTAATCTCTCATATTTTCTTATTCTACACAATATAAAATCATTATGTGTGAATATCTAAGTAATTACATTACAAGTGGTATCAGAGCTTTGATTTGGGAAAGTTTCTTGTAGCATTTTTTTTGGATTTGATGAGGCGTGGCTTTTGAGAGAAATGAAAGCAAAAAAACATAACTTTTAATTTGAGAAGAATTATTTTTTTCCATCAACATAGTATTTTTCAAAACACTTTTTTGAAAAAAAAATAAAAAGTCTAGAAAAAAAATTTCCCCTTGCACACATGCAGTCATTGGATTCGTCTCTATGAGACGATCATAACGGTGTATTATATTGGTACACCTTTAATTGGTACCAAAAATTTTACTCTAGTATAGAAAGGTAATCATTAGATTCATCTTGATAAGGTGATCAAAATGGTACCATTTCTTGATACACTTTTTCTCAGGGTTAAAACTTTCCTAGGGTTTGTTTATGGTAGGTCCTTCAACTTAGGGAAGAAAAGGGGCACCAAAAACTCCTAAGACTCCTTTTGTCGATGACATAGAATCTATAACTTTAGATATAGTGATTTCTCAGCTTTAAGAGGACATAAAAAAATTGGTGAGGCATGATGACTTTATTGTAGTCTAAGCTAAAGTTTTAGGGATGCATAGAGAGATTAATGGAGTTCACAGTGAATTATAGCATATCACTATGTAATTGGCTACCCTCACATCTCAATTTTAGCCTAATAACCCTCCACTTCAGCATTTAAATCCTCCTCTCAAAAACTCTCATGCTCATATGAAATTGATGTTATCAAAAGTGGACATGCATAAGTTTTATGGTAAGGATCCTCACTTGGATTAACCAAATTGAGATTTTATTTGAGTTGGATCAAACCCATTATTCTCTAAGGGTGATGGTGGTGTCCTTTTATATGGAACCTGAGCAATTAATTTGGTATCACTGGTTATGTGCTCAAAAGAAAAAGAATGGTGTTCTTGTTACATGGATTATTTTTATTGAGGAGTTGATAACTCATTATCAAAATAATGTATTTGAGAACTATTTCAGCCAATTAGCCAAGCTATAGCAAATAGGACCTATGAAGGATTATATTCATCAATTTCAAAACCTCTCTTAGTGGTGGAAGATATCACTGAGAAAAAATTGATAGATTTATTTTTGGGTGGCCTCAAAGATAGCATCCAATATGAGGTTTTAATGTTTAGCCCAACATATGTATCAAGAGTTATCCCTAAGGCATGCATGATAGAAGAAAAAGAGATAGTCAAAAGGAAAACTTTCACTACTGGTCATGATCACAACTTTCTAGCATCATCATTTCCACAGCCCACAAGATTAACACAATCATAAATTGAGGAGAAGTAAGCCAAAGGGTTATGTTATGCTTATGATAGAAAATGGATCAAAGACCATCATTGTGCTGAAAAGAAGCTATTTTACATTGAAGGTACCAATGATGATGAAGATGATATAGAAGTACATGATGCAGATGTAGAAGTTCTTGAGGAAGAATTTGAAGACTCTAGGCCTACTATTTCATATCATGCCTTGTCAAGTATTAGTACTCCCCAAATGCTTAATTTGATGGGTTTCCTTAAGAAATAGAAGGTCATTATCTTGATTGATTCTAGGAGCACACACAACTTCATCCATAGTAAGTCAGTTGCTCATTTGAACTATTTCATTTATCTATCTCTAGAATTTTAAATTATGATTATATATGGTGGTACTGTCATCCATTCAAGAAACTGTCATAGTATTAGGTTAGCCATGGGAAACTACTTATTAGATTCTCCTATATTTGTTATTCTAATGGGTGGAGCTAATATTGTTCTGGGAGTCTAGTGGCTCACCACTTTGGGCAATATTGAGATGAATTTTCAATAATTATTCATGCATTTTCATTCTAAAGAAATGACATTTGAGCTAAGAGGATTAAATGCTAAATCTCCCTAATTGTTTAGAAACCATCAAATGACAAAGATTCTCCAAAAGGGTGCTGAGGGATTTTTAGCTTGCTTGTTTTCTATAAAAGTACAACTAACTCAGCCATCTCTACCTCTTGATCTACAATAAATAATTGATGCTCATTTCATTATTTTTAGAGACATGCCAAAAGGACTTTCACTTAGTCACATGCATGATCATGCTATAAAACTTATTCCTGGTAGTACACCACCCAACATCAAGCCATACAAGTATCCCTATGCCCAAAAAGTGAAATTAAAAATATAGTACAAGAGATGTTAGATGCAAGAATCATTCACCATATCCAAATTGAATAATCTTCACCAGTTGTCATGGTGAGAAAGAAAGATGACACTTGGAGGATGTGCCTCAATTATAGAGAACTCAACAAGTACACTATCAAAGATAAGTTTCCAATTCTTATCATTGATAATTTTCTAGATGAATTGATTGGTGCTCTTTATTCTTCCAAGTTAGATTTGCATTCTAGGTATCATCAAATCAGGATCCATGATGAAGACATATCCAAAACCACTTTCAGGACTCATGAGGGTCATTATGATTTTTCGGTTATGCCTTTTGGCCTAACAAATGCACAATCTACTTTTCAAAGTTTGATGAATACTATTTTTAAGCCATTTTTGAGAAAATTTGTTTTTTTATTCTTTGATGATATCATCATTTATAGTAAAAATTGGGCAGACCATTTCCAACATGCAAAATAGGCACTCTCCATTTTGGAGCAAAATCAATTATATGCCAAACCTTCCAAATGTACTTTTGGGGCTGGTGAGATTGAATATTTGGGTCATTTTATGTCTTATGAAGGAGTGAAAGTGGATCCTAAAAAAATCCAAGCAATGGTGGACTAGCCAATTCTTAAGACACTCAAGCAAGTTTGGGAATTTTTAGGGCTTACTGGTTATTATCACAAATTTGTCAAAATTTATGGTAGTATTGCATCCCCACTTACCTCTTTGTTAAATAAATACTCCTTTTAGAGGACTGATGTAGCTACTTGGGCATTTGAACAATTAAAATTAGCTATGTGCACTACTCCAGTATTAGACACTCCTAATTTTTCTAACACTTTTGTGGTTGAATGTGATGCATCTAGGTATGGTATGGGTGTTGTACTCATGCAAGAAGATAGACCAATAGCATTTGAAATTCATCAACTCAAGGGTAAAAATTAGCACAAACCCATCTATGAGAAGGAAATGATGGCCATTTTTCATGCAGTCAAATAATGGAGACCTTATTTGATAGGTCATCACTTTCGAGTAAAAATTGATCATGATAGTCTTAAATATTTTTTAGAACAAAGGTTGTCATCTGAAGGACAATAGAAATGGGTAACTAATATGCTATGCTATGATTTTAAAATAGTCTAAAAAAAGGTAAGGATAATGTGGTGGTAGATGCGCTATCTAAAAAAGATGAATCAGTTGAGGCATTGCTATGTGCTATAACCATTTTGTAGGCAGATTGGCTAGAGGAAGCACGATCAGAATGGGAACATGATAGTACTACTCATGATTTGATTCAAAATATTCATCAAGGTTTAGATGGATTTGAAAAATTCACATGGAAAGGTAATGCATTATGGTACAAAAATATATTGTACCTATGTAAGAATTCTCTTCTTAAACAAAAAATCCTTCAAGAACTTCATGCAACTCCAATTGGGAGTCATTCAGGATTTTTGAAAACCTATCATAAAATCAAGCAAGATTTTTTTTGGGAAGGTCTCAAGGGGGATGTCTATAAATATGTGGCTGAATGTATGATCTATCAAAAAAACAAAGGCAAAACCATCAAAACTCCAGGTCTTTTATAGCCTTTATCTATCCCTAGCTAGTGTTGGGAAGAGGTATCTATGAATTTCATTAAAGGGTTACCAAGATTTGATGGTCAAAATGTTATCATGGTTGTTTTAGATCATCTTAGTAAGTATGCTCATTTTTATTCATTATCCTAGCCATTTTTTGTTAGTACAATAGCTTTTACTTTTCTCAATATAGTTTAGAAACTGCATGGGACATCTAAGATCATTATCAATGATAGAGATCCCATTTTTGCTATTAATTTTTGGACTAAGTTATTTGCATGCTTAGGCACTCAATAAACTCATAGTTCATCCTATCATCCTCAATCTGATAGATAAACTAAGGTGGTTAACAAATGTTTTGAAGGATATCTCTATTGTTTTGTTTTTGACAAATAGGATAAATGGATTCATTGGCTGCCACTTTTTGAATGGTGGTATAATACTTATGTTCATAGTTATTCCAAAATGTCTCCTTTTGTGGCACTATATGGATACTACCCTCCATCCATCACTTTAACCTTGAAGGTCCATCCTAAGGTTCATCTAGTTGAATAACATATTCACCATCAACAGGAGGTCCTTACAAGTTTGCATGAAAATTTAGCTATGGCCCAGAATCACATAAAGTAACAAGCAGATCAACATAGAAGTAAGAGGAATTTTTACATTGGTGATTAGGTCTTTTTTCACTTATATCCATAGAAATAAATGTCATTGAAGCAACAAAAATAAGATAACAAGTTGTCCCCTAAGTATTATTGGCCTTATCAGATCTTGCAAAAAATTGGCAGTGTGGCCTACAAGTTAGATTTTCCTTCATCCACTCACATACATATATTATTTCATGTATCATGCCTAAATAAATTCATTAGACATAAATTTTTCATTCAAATAGAATTGGATGAAGAAGGTAGAGTTATTCTTAATCCTAAGGAGATCCTTCAATGGTGCACCAAGCAACTACATTCTAGAGAAACTACAAAATACTTGATCAAATGGAAGAATCTACCATGTGAAGATGCCACTTGGGAGGATGAAGAACTTGTGTATTAGTATCCATATTTTCCACAATGTTGAGAACAACATTGTTTTTAAGGAGAAGGGGTTGTTATGCCCTTAACCATTGGTATGTCTAGGGATATGTGTGGCCAACTTGTGGCTTACATACCTCTTTTATTTACTTGTTACATTTCTCTATGTTCTTAGATAGTTCAGCCTCTAGAATAACCTTTTCTAAGTAGAATATATATAGGAGGTAGTGGTTTGTCTTTAATCATAATGTGAAGTATTATGCTATTAGTGCATTATTATGAAGGTTACCCCCTCAAAGTGGCTTTGCTATATTATCCAATACTCTATTTTGCAATCAATTATCACTGTGTAATCTCTCATATTTTCTTATTATATGCAATATAAAATCATTCTATATGAATATCTACGTAATTTCATTATAGTGATCCTAAAATAGAGGGACCAATATTTTGAGAAACATTAGATGGTACACAAGACTTGGTCTTAATGGTAGAAACATGATTACTTGTGACACACCCTATAGTGTTATTTTAATCATATGGTACAACATTATACTCAATTTTATTGGCTCATGTGTCATGATCTTGATTACGGTTATTATTTTGATTTCAATTTTTATTTTAACCCTGATTTTATTGTTGATTATGCTCTCAGCCTTGGTTTTGATTCCTCCTTTGTTATTGGTCATTATGTTTAGGAAATAGATCTTTATAGATACCCATATTCTAATTGGTGTAGGAGGAGGTCTATCATCCATCTCAATCTCTCCATTATCTAACAAGTTTTCAATATTGTGCCTTAATTACACACATTTATAAACTACATGGCAAACAACATGATGGAAATCACAAAATTCATCTTCATTATAAAAATCAGGTTTAGGTTAATCCTCAAGAAAGGATTTTAGCATAGGCCAAATAATCATGTTAGTAACAACTAATTCATTGAACCCTTACTCAATGGGCTCCCCTAGGTCATTGAATAAATTATGTCTATTAAATGCTATGCATGGTAGAGCTTTGTAGTTGGAGTGATGGATTTGGTGGCATATTTTGAACAAGTAGTTTTGAAATATTTTCACATGTTGAGATTCAGTAACCCCATTACCCACCACATTCTTGTTCTTATTAAATATCTTAGGGTTCTAAATGGTATTATTCTAAATAAATACTAGAGTTTGATGTGATGTTTGAGCTTAGGAATATATCTTGACCAAGCTTGTAGAAATGAGTGATTTCTTTATTTGTACGCCCTCTAGGTAAAAAGATAAGGGCCCTCTAGGTGATTTATTTATTTGTAGCAATGTGTGATTCTTTAGGTAATTCCACTCTAAGGCTTGTACACCCAAGCTACATGGAAACAAGTGCAATAAATACACATTACTATAGGCTATCTCGTACCATGAAACAAATAAGACTTGTATATGCTCTCTAGGATCACCCTTCATTTTATATTTATTGAATTTGGGTACCTCAAAATGAGTAAGGGTAATTGAAGGATGCTTACATCAAATAGATAAGGGCATATCTCTTCAAACTTGTACTTCTTAGTCTAGTTACTTGTTTAAAGACTTGAGACTACATCCTTCATTGTGTTCTCCTCTTAGATATTTGGAATGGATTATGGTAGAAGGAGATGGTTTAATTATTGTTTATATACTTATAGGTTTGTTTAGGTTTGGTATGGGTAGGAATGGATCCTCCCTACATGGTCATGTTGGGAATGTGTACCCTATGTCCTAAGTTCTATGTTTGATTCAGTGTTTGTTGTTAGTTTTGAGGTAGATGGGAATATATATGACATTGTTGATTCAAAAGGTTCTATTATTTATCCCTATGTATCTGATGTTAATTATGAATAATATGTTATTGTGAGCTATAGGTAATATGTTAATTTTTGGTAACTTCTTGTTGATTCAGAAGAAGACATTATTTTTACTATCTCACAAGTAGAACTTGTTTTTTTAAACTAAAAGAAGTTGGTCTTACATTCTATAAATTGTCAATTATTTGTTAAGGTGGTGGATTGTTAACATCTTATTTTTGGGAGTGATCCAACACTTATTGAGAAGTATGAAGTACACATCATGTATTGGAAATGGTTTCTTTATAGTTAAATATTGTGTTGCATATATCAAGTAAAACTTAGTGTGAAGCATGCATTGGCATAGTTTACTCGATAGGAGCTAAAAGATCTACCTCATAGATAGGTTTAAATTAATCTAGTTTTGGTTATTCAAGTAAATTATTTTTATCTATAGATAAGGTATTGTTAAATTATGTCATAACCAAATAATTCATTAATTCAATAATAAGTTGATTTGTATAGCAATGACTAATTTATTTTATCATAGATGTAATAATATGACCCATTTGGGAGGAATCCACAAATGGACCCTTCCCTTTACTATAAGAAGCAATGGTTAGTTTGGTTACTTGAGTGTGAGGTTGTTCTTGTTCAATAACTGGTTCATATTTTTGCTCTTCTATATGAATTAGGGTATGCAATTGTTCCTTTAGAAAATTTGGAGGAAGTTTAGTTCTTGATTATATAAATATTAAGAGAGCTCATCTTGGTCTTTAAGTGATTGATTATTAATGTATTGACCCTGTTTTAGCCCCATAAAGGGAGGTATTTATTCATACATGGTCGAGTGTTCTTCTCCATCATAAAAAATTTTGTCCTCATAATTATGGCCATAAATGGCCCCACTAAGAGTGTATCTTTGCATGGTTGGAATAGTAATCACTCTTTGAAGAATGTTTCAAATGTAACTTTGGTTTAATTTGGAGGTTTGGAACATTATAAAATGGTCCTTAAAAACTTTAGAATTGACTTAGATAATGTATCGGTATAGAATGAATAAATGAATTCTTTGGAATGCTTGACCTTAATTGGTCAAAATCAATGAACTATAAAAGGGTAGAATAATTTTAGAACTTAGAGTGTAAGCTAACACAAGCAATCCTAAGTCCAAAATGTGTTAGTACCATATAAAATAAAAATGAGAATGTGGTTGATTACAATCATCAAATCATAATAAGTTTGAATGGTTCATGAACTTAGATCATATGGCAAACATAATAAAATCTAAGTTTAATCTTTAGAAGAAAATGGGTAGCGTAACTACACATAATAGAAAACAAAGTCAAACAGTCTATAAACTTAGGGCATAGGTTAACAAAATAAAACCTAAGTTTGAAATTAAAAACCAAATGGATAGCATAATGATACCAAGTGAGACAAAGGCTATTATTTCAAATGATATATGTAATGTTACAATAAATGGATAAATGTCAAATGGTAATGCGAACAACATAAAACGTCAATGTGCAAGTAGATTTCATTACGTAAAATGTGGGAAAAAGACTCATACTTAGGTAAGGCTATAAAATCAAATTTAAAATCCAATCGAACTGTCACAACCCAAATACAAAGACTAAAACACTCAAGCCCAAGTGTTAGGCAAGACTCAAGTACAAACTATTTGCTTTTAGATCGACTACTTAAAAATGGATTTTAAATCATTTTTACAATTTTTAGAACTTGTTTTATTTTTTTTGACATGGTTATTTAGACTCATAATGCAATTAAAGAATAAGGGGCACTTAAATGCATGTTCTTATGCTAAACTAACATAAGGTGTGCATAATATTTGTCAAATTTTCCATTGATATACTAGTCTTTAAAGGAATTAATTATTAATCTAAAAATAAAGAGCACTCTCAATAACTGATACATGGAAATAAACTTAGAATATCGAAGCAATCCATAATTTGGAAGGATAATCCATGGTAAATTGGGCTCAATAAAGCTAAATTTTTTATTTGGATTTTCTAAATGGTCCATAAGTGCCTAGAAACACTTGGGCACAAATTTAATGTCCTTTAGATCCGAACCATATATCTTGTTATGCAAAGGTCTTGTCCTTTACACAATGACTTCAATCATATATTGCTTAGTGAATTCTGATGTCTAGATTGTCCTATGGCCTGAGGACCCGTTGGACTTATCAAGTTAACTGCTTAATCACTATATAATATAATATTACACCCAATTTATATACCTTATCAAAGGGTAGGGTTGGAATAGTGTTGGGAGATGAAACCCCAAGTCAAATTCCTCCTAAATAACTTGTGAGGAGGTGGTTAATCCCCATTCACAAGCCAATGCATAAAAATAAATGAAAGAACTAGGTCATTTTTGAGTCACCCAAGTCTCTAGGAACAAGGGGAGAGCATACATGGCATTTCTTAGGGTTTTGACTCGACAAAAAGTAAAATGATGTAGTTTAGGTCACCCAAGTTCCCTAAAGGGGACAAGGGGAGAGTATACACACAAGGTTTTATGAAAATAAAGTTAAGTGTTAAATAAAAAATAAAAAATAAAATTGCTCTTGAGAGCTTTAAATCTAATGTGGTTATTTTTTTTAAAGCATTATTTAAAGATGAATTAAATTTGCCTTGAGTTATATTAACATCAAACTAAAATGTGTTAAACCTACAATATAAATGGTTATTTTATCAATTAAGGGTTTTAAGCATTTCAAGGATCTTAATTTCAGTTGTTTTTATACTCTTAGATTTTTCATATATATAATTTCACCAAAATGCATGACCTTTTCATCATTTTTGAGAACCTACATAAAAACACAGACAAAAGATAGAGCATAGAGAGACAATTTCACTGATAATAAGGATTATTTCATCTATTATGACATAATTTAGCTAAATAAAGTGATAAATTCACTAAAAATAATTACAATTTCATTGAAATTAAGATAAATTTGCTAATGCTAAGAGACCCAAATCTAGAATAATTTTATCAATCTCTAAAACATTATTGTTGAAGATAGAGGAAATAAAAGAGATATATTTGATGATTATCAAAACAACATAGATGTTTTCATCATTTATCAAAATCACAAAGGAGATGAATCCATTGATTATCAAAATAGTACAGAAAAATTTGTCAATCATCAGAATAATAGAGGAGACGAATTCATCAATTATCATAACAGTAGAGGCAAATTCATTGATAATCATAATAGTAAAAGAGATGAATTTGTCAATTATCAGAATAGCAAAGATAAATTCATTGATGATCAAAATAGTAGAGGAGATGAATTCATTTATTTTAGGAATGAATTCACCAATATACAGTCAAAATCCATGAATACATTTTTTTTCAATTTTTAGACAATTTCATCAAAAGTTAGCAACAAAAATTGATAAAATAATATGATAAGAAGTAATTAGAGGAAAATTATGGGTTGCAGTCCCACCAAGCATGCAAAAATGTAGAATAAGATTGTAGATCAAGTTAGTTCATGGGTTTAAGACACAAAATAAATGATAAAGCATAAATAACCTAATGTTCTAGGCTTACTTATTCAAGGGCGTAAATCAATGGAATCAAGAAGCTTATACAAGAAAAAATGGATAATTCCTTCCCCAAGTGGCCCTCCTCTAATATCATTCCATTAAACATGTTTGTGCACAAATTTGATGCTCCAAGTCTTTGTCAATAAGGTAGTATAAACACCCCAATACATCTTTCCTTGCACTAATGGCTTTGGCTCTTGATTTAATCAATGTTGAAAGGATGACTTAGAGATATTTTTGCATAGATTTTCTACACCAAAAAGAGCTTGTTGAATTTATTCCTACATAATAAAATTACACCAAAAAAAATTAAAGTTTATGGCCATGGCTCATGTATTTATAGCTTTTTCAAAATGAGTTAATTGATTTCTAGCCCTCCATATCAAGATCAATATGGAGGGTCACATATCCATTTAATTTTTACTATGTTATTAGGATATTATGTGAGCATCACTTCATGTGGAGTATAGGTGACACATTAGGGGGTTTAAAATTGGTTGTAGTTTCTTTATTGTTAGGCTATTCCTAGCTTCACAATAAATTCATGTTGTTACAATAACTTGGATGATGGACTAATAGTGGGTTATAAGAGAAACTACTTGAAGGTTAAAAACACCTATGAAGATACTAAAATTAAACCTTTTTTAGATTAGAAGAGGTTTTTATTGTTATTTTAGTTACCACTAAGCATGTTTTTAAACATGGTACTTGTTGTTCTGTTTATAGAGAGATTATTGCACTTGTCATGTAAGACTTGTTCCAAAATATATTTGTAATCAGGGTTCTTATTGTAATCTGTGAAGTGAAAGTAATAAATGGATAAGTTGTATATGAGTGCAGGCCTAAAAATTTATTAATATATATTTTTGGGTATTTTCTTTCTATGAAGAGTTGTGATTTTAATATGTTTTCTATCATAGTTTTTTGTGAACACGCAGATCTGATTTAAGTAGTATTAGTTGTGATTAGTAGATTAAATATGTTTGAGTCTCTACATAATCCTTTGTATTCCCATTATGATATCATTCTTTACTCTCATTTCTATGAGTTTTAAGTTATTATCATAATTAGCATGTTCTGAGGAATCTTAGGAACCTCTGTTAATAAAAGGATGAGCAATAAATATGGTCATCAATATTTGGAAGAATAGAGCATTAATAAGGCATGGGTAGCCTTATTCCTAATATTTATATCCATTAATGATTTATGGATGACACCTCTATGATGATGTCATGGGTGACATCATGTCCTAGATATTTTGAATTATGAATTTTCAATAATAGATATTCAGTAATTTTCCATGGATTTTATGGATGATAAAATCCATGATTATTTTAGAGTAGTTAAATCTATAGCTTCAAATTTACTCAGCAAATAGTAGCTCTTTGATACCTCTCAGAATGTTCCCCTTTTGGCCCTTTCTTTCTTTGAGCCCCCTTTCTCAAAATATTGATAATTAGGAGCCTCCTTCCACTTTTTCTATGTGGTATCCTGACACTCATTTGGCTTGGATAAAACTTCATTCCCCTCAAGAAGAGTGCCAACTCAACACATGGAATTCCTATGCTCAATCATGCTCATAAAGCCCTCAGTCCCTCCAAATAAGCACCGATTTGATGCTTGTCATCCCCACATTTATCCAAGGAGGGTGTCAGTAGCCAAAGATCAAGAGAGCACCATTAGATGAAGATGTGGGTCCCTCCTTCCAATCAAGCTTTTAAAACACTTTAAACTTCACCTAAAGTGTGATATTTAAGTCTAGGTGGGACCAAATCTACTAAAAATGGTAGGAGTAGACAACTCTAGTAGAAAACACATGGTACCATCCCACTTCTCCTAAGCATAATGGCCTTAACAGGAAGAGGTTGTTGTACCATATCTAGGATTTTGGGAGTAACTACACTCATTGAGTTCTAGATCATTTTTAGTTTTAATGGAATCATGGGCACGAGTGGTCAAATATTTAGTTGTCATCTCTTCGAGCTTGTTTCACCTATATATTTGAAGTTATTCCCCTCTAAAATGGGTTGGTAATTATTTTGTTTTCATATTATTATTTCTATGAATAAACATTATAATACACTAGGATATAATAGTAGTTAGATTTTTTATTATGTAGCCTTAGCAAGTGCACCTCATAGATTTTAGTGGATTCTTTGTATGTGCCTTATGTTTCCTTCTATATTCAATTGCCTATCCACACTGAATAAGATATAGTGTTATGTGTTATTTGGGATTAAAATTCTCTCTATCTACTATCTCTTTTCTTTTGTTTCTATAGCGTAGGTCTTGTTTATGTTATAGATCTTAATTCATGTTTTTAATCTCCTTTATGATCTATGGTGTTTATATTTTTATGGTATTTTAAACAAGTTTACATTAAAATCTCAAATATTCCAATGCATCGCCTAAGGTTAGATTTACTTTCATGTTGTTTACTACTTTTCCTCTTATCCCTTTTTGCCCCCCAAACTAAATGAATAGACAGCTTCTAAAATCTCTAGAGGTCACTTTACAGACCACATTTGGTCCCACATCTATAAAGCTTCCCATAGATTGTTTTCAAACCTAAAGTGTAAACTTTAGGCATCAATAGTTCAAATCTTTTCTAGCACACCCGATGGGACTCAAACCCACTAGTTTTCTAAACTAGAAGCTTGAGATTATGAGCCATAGGCCCATAACAAGGTCATAAACTATGAATAATCTAAATCTATTGATACCACCTTTAGGATTTCCTACTCACCAAAGAGCTCTAGGGCATAATATTACATATAAATAGTAATGACCATATTAATGACCACATCAACAACAACAAATGGTACATCCTACATTAAGGAACTTTGTGACATGGGATAGTGGTAGCCCTTTGATCCCACGAACACCCTCGACTCAATAAGACCCCATACCTTCGAATGATTTAAAGGCACTCCCTAAATTCTTAGGGGAAGATTTTAAGATGGAGACCAAACACCTCCAAGATGTGGAAAATGTGTGTATCATCCACATGTCAATACTCATAATGTATCCTTGAGGCTACTAGTGGCCTTTTTTAAAGGATAGGATCTTGATTGGTATATATCTTTACTAGAAAACTCTATCACCACCTAAGATGACCTAGGTGATAGATTCTTTGAGTGTTTTAATGAAAAGGAAGACCGATCTTCCCTCTTATAGCAATTAATCACCATTAAAAGGGGGCCATAAGAAGCCATGGTTGATTTTAATACTAGATTTAAAAATACCTAGCAAAGAATTTAGTTGGTGGATCAACCACCTATGGGCATGGACATTGTATTTTATCTAAATTCCCACAATTTAGATATTATATTTATGATCTAGTCAATTGGAAGCTAGATACTACCAGATGCATATGATATTATGGTGAGGGTAGAGAACAACCTGATCGATGTAAGAAGACTCCCTCTATAGTCATTGATGTTGATGTTCCCTAAGACATCATTGCCTTTGAAAGAAGAAATTCCTATCGCTTTGGGAGCCCTACCCCCTTCCATGTATGCATACTCGCCCACTCAGGTGAGCACATCTATCATACCCTTACTAGTTGTTGAGATGAATGATATGAAGAGTATTTTGAGGAACTTATCTAATGAGATTATAAATATAAAAAGGTAATATATTTCTCCTCCAAATACCTCTTATAATAACTAATAAAAAATGATACCCCCATACCAACATAACCAATACCAAGAGAGTTAAAGGCCAAACTACCAAGGGCTGAACAACCAAGTGTTGAGCAATAAGACAACCTTTCAATCAGATGGTTATAATCCCAAATTTTTTGCATACATTAGCACTAAGCATGAACATAGAACTAGTGATTGACCATAATAATTTAGCTAATGACTCTAAATCATGGTGTTTCCATTGTAATGAACCTCATGAGCCCTAAAATTATCTATGGGGAAATTTAAAATAGAAGATCACTGAATAAAGATAATAGGAAAATGTTCCAGATTTAGCTTATACATACTAGTCCCTAGGAGTTGAAAACATTATCCTAATGGTGCAAATAAAAGGTATGTCCCTAAAATAAGAGGAATAAATAGTTTTAAATCATGCACTATTCTCCAGGGTAGAAGATGAAGATATGATCTTTGTAAATGAAGTTCCCACATATAGACCCCCATAAGTGCAATTTGACTATACATATGATCAAATAAAATACTAACTGAGATCCCTAAAGCCTTTGCAAGGCCCAAAGCAACCTTAAAAAATACTCTAGTGCCTTAGCCCCTACTTTCAATCTATCAAAGGCACAATGAGATGATATAGAATAATCCAAAAGACTTTGAGGTCCCACCTCCAAAGTTGTATAACATGGTGGAGTAGCTAAAGAAAGCACTAGCCAATGTTTCCCTTTGGGATGTCTTGTCCATCCCCAAATAGAAGACCTTGTTAAAGAAATCCTTTGAATAAAAGGAGGAGCTTGTGCAAAAGATATCACCCACAGAGCATGCAAAGGAAAAATAGAAGGGAACCAACATGATCATGTAGCCTCAAGGACCCTCTACATTTATCAATAATAAGGAATGGGTAAGAAAATCAAAGCCTTCCCCATTCTATCTAACTTTTATTGTGGGTAAAAAACTATTGCAAAAATCCATTATCAATTCAAGAATGAGCATGATGGTGATGCCCAAATAGAGAGTTGACACATTATAATTGAAGTATGAGCCCTTAAATAAGGGGGTGATGTAGCTAGATGAAAAAAAGGTCCAAACCTTAGGAATCATCCAAGATCTTCCTCTCATGTTGTACTCTTTCCCAAGCATCACTGTACCATAATATATTGTGGTGATATAAATTCCACCTGTCTTTTAGATATGTCTATCAAGAGATTTCACCACCAAGATTGGTGGATATATATCATTGGACTGGTCTCATCTGATCCTAAAGACTAAACATGGTTCAAATTTGAAGGTGTTGTCTGAGCCCCTCTACCCAGAGCACATAGTGGATAAAGTGATGGAAAATTTTGAAGTAACATGCACCTCTTTCTCAAGGATGGAGACACACTATATAGAGATGCTCAAAGGAGAAAAGGTGGTGGATAATTTAAGCCCCAAATAAGAGGCCCTCATCAATGAGTTCATCAAGAATGACCCATTTATAAACTTTTATGCCATCGATCTTGAAACCTATATCATCCATGATGAATCCTAGGTCATTCCTAAGGTTGTAAAGAAGTAAGAAGACCAAAGCAAGGGGGGAAAAGATAAGTCTAAACTCTGGAATTTGCATTTCAATAGGGCAAAATGCAATAGTAGATTTAGAACTATTATCCATCTAATATCTCCCTCTAGGGAATAAATACTTAGAGCTTTTCATTTTTAGTTTGCCTATATAGATAATGAAATAGAATATGAGGCTTTAGTCCATGGTCTTAGCCTTGCCAAAGGAATGGGCATCAAGCATTTGAGTGTATTCAATGACTTTGAACTAGTTTTAATATAGGTAAGAGGGGTGGCCATGATAAATAATGTGCATATGAGGTCTTACCATCACTGCATATGGGACTTAATTGAATCCTTTAAGGCCTTCAATATTCAAATCATTCCTAGGACTAAAAATGCAAAAGCTGATAGAATGGCAATAGTGGGTTCTCAATTTGACCCAGTGACAAACTTGATCACTAATGAATAGGCATTATGGGTCATCATCAAGCCTACCATCTTAGACAATGACCAAAATTGGTACGTGTTTGAGAGTGATGCTCAGATTGAATTGTTCCTCCAACAATCCAACAAATTTGTAGAGCAGTTATAGATGAATATCAAGGAGGCATATGGAGACCAAATCACATAATTAAAGACCAATAAACTACCAAAGGGCCTAATCACTCTAGAAAACCTCATTGACTTTGATGATGCAAGGAGTGACAAGCACAAGTTTGTCATATATAGGGTGATTATTGCATTTTTGATGTTAAAGTTAGGAAAAAGTTAAAATTCAAAAATGAAGTTCCTTAGAGGGATAAGGAGTGGTTGGTTCTTTATATGATAGCTACAAGGGTGTCATCACTTGGACTTATGATGACCTAAAAGGATATGATCAAGAGGTGATTCATCATACCACTGACTTGGAAAAAGGAGTCAAACTAGTTTGGTAGAAGTAGTAGCCAATGAACCTAAATATTAAATCCCTGATGGCCCAAGAACTCAAGAAACTAATTGAATTAAGGATTATTTATCTAATCAAGCATTTTACTTGGATATCTAACCTGGTCCCTATATAGAATAAAAGTGGATAAATCTAACTATGCATGAATTTTTGAGATCTAAACAAGGTATCCTTAAAGGATCATTACCCTCTCTCTTCCATGGAATAGATCCTTTAGATGGTAGTAGGCATAGAGATGTTTTTTCTTCTAGATGGATTCTCTGAGCACAACCAAGTGTGGGTAAAAGAGGATAATCAGCACAAAACCACCTTTACTATGAAATGGGGAACTTTTGCATATGTAAATATGCCTTTTGGCCTCTCCAATGTCAAGGAAACATTTTAATGAGTGATGGACGTAGCCTTCAAAGGTCTTATCAATAATATTATTATGATCTACCTAGATAACCTCATTGTATTCTATAAGAACAAAGAAGACCACTTTGACCATTTAGAGAAGGTTCTCCAAAGGTGCCAAGAATTTGGTGTATCCTTGAACCCTAAGAAATGTGTATTCAGAGTACCTCAAGGTAAGATACTTGGATACATAGTATCCAAGGATTTGATCATTATCAACCCATAAAAGATAAAATCCATAAGAGACTTGGCCTTGCTGGTAAACAAGAAGGGAATCCAATATTTCATTAGAAAGAGCAATTTTATGAGTAGATTCATATCGAACTTCACAATATTGGTCATACCAATCATGTTAATGCTAAAAAAGGGCCATGCCTTCAAATGGATGCCTGAAGGGAGAATTACATTTAAATAAATAAAAAGCATAATATCTACCACACCTATACTTGTTAACCCTAACTTTTCCAAAGATTTCATTATCTATGTATATAGAAGTGAGCATAGCCTTACAATTGGCTAAATCAAAATGAAGATGGGGGAAAATAAGAACACTTGATGACATTATTTTCTAAAGGCAAATGAAGCTAAATATAATTTTGTAGAAAGGCAAGCCTTCACCATTGTGAAGGGCCTTAAGAAGTTCAGCCACCTTATGGTAGGTAGCAACATAATGGTGTATGTTACACATTTTAGTGTACATGAGTATATCATGGAAGGATAAATTATAGAGAAGAGGCCAATTGGGTCACTAAGATATTGGAATATGACATAGAAGTCAAGCCAACCAAGGTAATTAGAGGAAAATGGATCTATGAGTACCTAGCCTAATGTCCAAATCTCCCAATGAAAGATCAAAACATGCTAGAGGTAACCTTAGTAAACCAATTCAAAGCTAAATAATATTTGGTGATAGATTGAGTCCACTTTATGTAAACCAGTAGGTATCTTGATGGTCTCCCTGCATATAAGAGACATTTTTATAGATTATAAGGTTATAGCTATACACTAGTCCAAGGAGTCCTATTCAAGATGAATTTTGATGAAGACCTCCTCAAGTACATTGACAAGCCCAAAGCAAAAAATATTCTATAAGACATGTATTTTTCCCCCTCGAATGGCCATTTCTTAGCCAAGATTGTTGTGACCAAGATCATGCAGATAGGGTACTACTAGCCAACCATGTTCATAGACTATCACTAGGTAGTTAAAAGGTGCCAAAAATGCCAAATATTCATTAGGAAGAGGAAAAACTTAGCCATGCCTCTCAATTTTATTGTGACCAATGAACCTATTGCATAATGGGGCCTAGACTTCATTCAGATGATCAACTCAATCTCCAGCATGGGTCATAAGTAGATATTGATAGCCACTAATTATTTCACCAAGTGAACCAAGGCAATCTTGCTAAAAGAGGCAACTGTGAATGTAATTCTCAACTTCTATGAAGATCTCGTGGCTAGATTTGGCTCATCAAAAATAATAATTTTAGACAACACAAAAGCCTTCCTCATATCTAAGATCTCTAAATTCACACTCTAAAATAATGTTTTCTTGAAGACTTCATTCAATTACTACCCATAGGGGAATGGATTGGTGGAGTCTACAAATAAGAAATTTATTTGGTTGATCAAGATAATGGTTAATGACAAGCAAAGAGACTATCACTTGTATGTGAGAACAACTCTATGCATAGATTGCACCACCCCCAAGTAGATCCTAAGAACTTCTCCATATGAGCTTGTATATGGAAAGGAAGTGGTGATGTTGGTGTCTTCAAAAATCCCTATATAATATCTCTTTAAGGCTATCAAGATCAAATATAATGGAGCAATGGAGGTTTGACTTACCAAATTACTCAAACTCTAGGAATTAAGGTAAATGGCAGGTGATACTAAGATCATCTGATAGCAAGCAGTAAAGTGAAGGCTCAACAAAAAGTCTTTAGACCCAAGATTTAAACTTAGGGACCTAGTCATTAAGTATGATTAGCAAGTTGTAAAACCAAGGCATCATGTAAAATTTAATTCTCTATGGAGAGGTCCTTTTTACATTGTTAATGATCATTAGGTAAATACATTTGAACTAGAAGATTTAGAGGGCAATGCCTTAGATATCCCCATCAACAGGGTCAACTTAAAGCACTTCAATTGACTTCCCACCATCCCTTGTACATAATTAGATAGTTTTCTTTCCTCTTTATTTTGTTTCCTTTCCTTGATTTTGTTTATCTTGTAGTTTTCCTTCCTTTTTATTGTTTCCTTTCCAAATAAGTGTCATTGGCGCAAGTGGCTGATCAGATCGCTACATGTCCTCTCCCTAACCTTTCCATATCTTTAAAAACATTCTTTGAAATATGGTTATTTACCTATTTCCTCTATCATTAATGTCAAATGATTTTTTATGCATAATTCTTTATAATAATCACCATAAATATTTTAAAATGTGAACCTTCGAGCATGCATGTCACTCTTACCATTTATGAGGGTGCTCATTTTTAATTTTCCATAATGAGTTGCCTAGTGGCACCAGTGCATAAATACACCACCTCTTGCTCAAATGAAAACACTTAGCACTTTGTAATTTTGAAGAGAGAATTAAATAGCTAAATCAATCAAAAGAGTAAGCTTGAGAATTGAAAGGAAGTAGCAAAAACTATCAACCCATCTTTTCTAGGAGCAGAGAGATATCTTTTGAATTAGTTTTCATATTCGTAGACTATGGAATCTTTTATGTCATCTTCAAGAAGTGAGAATCACCCTTCAAAATAGAGAACCCATGGTTTGAATAGCAAATGATCCCCTCCTCCCATATATACCATGAATAAATCATATGCTTTAACCCCTACCCAAGCAAAAAAGAAGGTACCAAATACCATGTATGTGACTAAGGGACCCTAAAAAGATAGGGCTTTGGTGATTAACTCTATGGATGAAATATTTGATTCAGAGTTGGCCCATAATCCTAAGAATATGAGGGAGGGTGACTATGCCCAAAATCTTGACCAAATCAATAGGAAGGAGTATACCTCATTTGAGTGAAAAATATGGGATTGTACCTTATCATAGTACATGGTACCCTACGTACACCCTTGACCTAAAATTGTCACCCTTTGTGCTAAAAAATATGATGTCAAAATTGGTACAATCATAATGGATGCTCGTATAAGGGTAAAAAATGATTTGGATAATGTTTGGGTAATGCTTTGACTCTAACATGACCCTAATACTATCATCTACAGCATCGAGAGCCTCCAAAGCATCTAAGACTCCTAAGTGAAGGATAAGGCATGCTTCCTTGGATCTCTTCTCAACTAAAAGATCACACATATGCCTCCCATACCCCTACACCTATTAACTTTCCCTATATAGCATGTGAAAGACACTCTATCCATGCAAGCATTCATCTTGGGTATGGATATTTATGCCAATGTTGAGGAGTTCCAATTGGACATGATCTTCCTCATGACCATAGTAAAGAAGGTGGAAGCATTTAGGATGGACTTCATAGAAGCCATCACTTACACCATAAAATTAGAACTACAAAACTTCTTAGTAACAAGTACCTTTTGATATCCATCTTACCTCATGCACCTAATTTTATACCAACACTCCAAGTTCTCCAAATATCTATAGCTAAACAATGCAGATATCAATATCTTTCCCAATATATTAGCCTTAATCATTGTATGGAACCCCATCCTATTGATCATGAGGGATTAATATGAGTTCTTGAAGTGGTTTATGGCTCTAGTTCTTATAGATCTTAGTGGGAAAGATTTCATTCTTTGAATGATGAATGAGTAGCAAGCATGGCTCAAAAGCAATAAGGCCCTAGTCGACTAGTTCTAGGGGGACCATTTTTCAATCATCCAAGTACATGGGTTTGTGGGAGCGCCTTTTTGACTCCCTTGTATATTGACTGAAAAGAACCTGACCCTCAAATTAGCTTGACAACTTGATAAAGTAGACTTCATCTATGGGTTAGGAAAGAAAAAAAAAAGGGGGTGTATGACATTCCTTTTTTAAGGGATAGTATCATGGTATAGAAAAGGCATCAAGGACATCTCCTCATAGCTAAACAGGTAGAACTAGGCCTTTAGCTAATAGATGACTGATGAGATTTCAACCCAATGAGATATATAGTAGTACTAAAGACTTCCAACACACTTAGGTACCAATCTCATCCCTACTTGAAGTTGAGGTAGTCTCCTACAAAGGACCTCCCTTAAAATTATGTGGACTTGGCCTTGATCTTGCAAGACGTCCCCAAACCATGAGAGTCTTTTTATGATAAATTATAATCATTTGACCCTACTAATAAGTTTTTGAAGAGGATGAATATGTAGCTAAATGACTTGGGATGGAGTAAGGAGAAGAAGGATACCTTCTTGAAGTATAGATACAAGTTCAAAAAACCACATGTTAGTTTGTATGAGGATGCCCCAAATGATAAGTTTGAAAAACTATGGGATGAGTACCACCCAAAAGAGAACACATCGAAGGAGGAGTCTACACCTAAAATCAAGGTATTAGAGGATGATGAAGAAGAATATACCCTTAGAGAGGAGGTAGAAGACACCTCTCCAATAAAAGAAGTAGTATAAGTAGAGGTCATGGTAGTCTAGACCCCTCAGACATGGCCACTGATCAAGTTCCCATATGCTACAACCCTATAGTAACAAGTACCCTTTGGGCACCTCATGATTGGGTCATCCTAGCTCAAGTAAACTAAGCCCCTATTTCCATCCCACTAATATCCCCTCTATAGAAGAAGATCCACTTTATAGGTCCCCTTCTTTCTACCTCTACCTCTTTTGTTACTTCCCCTTGTCCCTACATAGGTCCAGCATAATTTGTGGTGTTAGTTATTACCCAATCAAGTGTTTTGGCTCCTTTCATCACCTCTTCAGTCATGGTGACCACACTACAATTTTTGGAAATTTTCACCACCCAACCTAACACTACCTTATCCCTAATCTTCTCCTCATCCATTCAACCTATTGTCAAGATTGACCCCTTTTCTTCTACTATTCCTATCTTCTCTCTCATGATATTCCTCACTCCCTCACCTTCATCATCCATCTCATCCTCACTCATTTCACAATCACCATTCTCTCCACCCCATAGGATCTTGCATTTTTCCCTTCATCTCTCACTATTCATTTGATCACTTCCATAGGAGTAAGATTTGTTACTTCATAGTAGTAGTTAGCCATCCCATTTGTGCTACCATAAAGGACCCCTCTTGTGGGATAAATCACTCAATCACTGGATCAATTTCAATAATAAGTAGACATAGCAAGGGTATCCCAAGTAGCCTAGATGGAAAATAAAAGGGAAAATAGGCTAAGGTTGATGCCTAACCCCACATACAGTCATTTTATGACCCTAGACAGTAGTCCCTCCTAGTCACTCATCTAACCTCCTAGGTAATTAAGCCCCAAAAATAGATGCAACTAGGGGACTACATCATCCAAACTATTAGGCTTAAACTCAATCAATCCTGGCCCACTAATAAGGTCAAGCTTATGGAGGAAACATAGAAGTCTGTGACTATGAACTATGTCAAGGTAGCTCATCAATTAGAGAAAACCAAGTAGAAACTTTCCAAGGTCAAGGCCATTATTGACTACCTCAATGTTGAGGCTAAAGCCAAGGACACCAACCTCATCCATGTAAGGACTGATCTCCAGAGTCGTGTCACAATAGAAAGCTTATAGGTTGAGCCTAATAAGTAAATGGATGTCAAAAGAAGATTATAAGAGATAGAGATAGAGTTGGTTGAGGTTTATAAGAAGTTATTCAATATGAACTAGGCACTCTAACAACTAAAAAACTCAGTGCAATAAGACTCCTCAATCAAGGACTAAGAGATTGAAATATTGAAGAATGACATCATCACTCACCCTCAAGGTACATAAATCCTTCCCTTGATCCATCAACTATATAAGTCCTACTAGGAAAGGATCAAGTTCATGGTAGCAAGCGTGAAGATGATGCTTACTTTCATTATAGATGCGTAAAATTTGGCCACCTAGGTGAGCTCATTTATAGACTAAGTGATCACCTTCATGACCCCTAAGGTCATGGACTCATAGAGCCTAGTTCAAAATCTCTATAGTGCTTCTCCTAAAATGCTACAAGTAGCAAGGTGCTCTACTAAAGACAAATAGTGGTAAAGGTAAACAAGTTTTTGGGATACAATAAGATAGAAAACAAATATAAGTCATGCCCTAATGTCTTGAAATAAGTAGTCCAATAAAGGAAGGGATGCATAGAGTAATTAGTCTAATTATAACTCCCCTCTCCTTTCTTATTTGATAATGACATTCTCATCGAGGATCAAATCAAGGCATTGCTCAAGTAGAAGAAGAATGACCAGACCATCTTCATGTCTCTCGATCAAACACCTGACACTTTTGAAGTGGAGAATATTTTACACCCACTCACCCAGTTAGAGTTTCAGATGTTGGCAGTAGTCAAAGGCTTGGGTAATATCTTCTATAAGGAGATAATTGACTTGGATAGAGCCTTTGAGGCTCTTAATAAAAATAACTAGCCAAAAAAGGAAGAATGGGCACCCTTGTATATGGCCCTTAAAATTTTATAACTATCCATATTCCTCCCCTTTTGTAAATTTTTGTTTGACTGGTCTGAACACTAGAAGTTTTGGGTTCTTTCATCCATAGGTGGACTCCCCTATGAGCCACCAAGAACTGAGGATCGTAAAATCCATGTTGATTATTTTGTATTAGTTTGATCTATATATTTAGATTCACTCGATAGATAATAATTCCTCGATACCTCTTAGTATTTTCCCCTTCTGGCCCTTTCTTTCTTTGGGCCCCCTTTCTTAAAAATTTTCTAAGTAGCAACCTCCTTCTGCTTCTTCCATGTGGTAGCTCAATGCTCATCCATCTTGGAGAAAAAAAATTCCCCTAAAGAGGAGTGTTAGCTTGACACATGTCACCCTCATATTCTTTAGAGTTTTTTATTTTTGGTCAAGCCTCAAATCAGTGCTATTAGTCAGTGAGATTTGGGGGCCCCATAGATCAGTTAATGTAGTATTCAAATCTAGCTTCACCACATGGCATCCTCATGCTCATTTTGGTGAGTGATTGCCTATCTTTCTCAAGAAAAGTGCTAGCTTGACATGTGGCATTCTTACACTCATTCACACTCATAAATCCCTTATCCTTCTAGAGAAGTGCTAATTTGATGCATATCATCCCCATGCTTATTTAAGGAGGGTGACAATAGCTAGAGATCAAGATAATGCCATTGGATGAAGATGTGGGTCCCTCCTTCCAACCAAGCTTTTGAAACACTTTAAGCTTCACCTAAAGTGTGATCTTTTACATGTGGATAGGACCAAAGCTGCTAAAAATGGTAGGAGAAAATAAATCTAAGATCAAATATGTAGTTCCCCCCCACTTCTCCTAAGCATAATGGCCTTAATAGGAAGAGGTAGTTGTACCATATCTGAGGTTTGGGGAGTAGTTACACTCATTGAGTTCTAGATCATTTTTAGTTATAATGACATCATGGGTGCGAGTGGTAAAATCTCCAGCTTTCATCTCTTTGAGCTTGCTTCACCTATATATCCAAAAAAATTCCCCTTCAAAAGGGGTTGGTGATTATTTTGTTTTTGCATTATTGTTTCTCTAAATAGTCATTATAATAGACTAGGGTATAGTGGTAGTTAGAGTTTTTATTTTATAACCTTAGCAGGTGCACCTCACAAATGTTAGTGGATGCTTTGTACGTGCCTTCTATGGCCTTATATATTTAGTTCCCTATCCATAATGAAGAGGACAAGATGTAATGTGTTATTTTGGATTAAAATTCTCTCTATTTGCTCTCTTTTCTCCTGCTTCTATAGCATAGGTCTTGTTTATGTTGTAGATATTAATTCATGATTTCAAGCTCCTTTATGATCTATGGTGTTTAGAGTTTTATGATATTTTATGAAATTTTAAATTAACATCTCAAATATTTTGATGCATCACATTAGGTTAGATTTACTTTCATGTTGTTTATTGCTTTTCCTTCTATCCTTTTTCACCCCCAAACTGAATGAAGAGTCATCTTCTAAAATCTCTGGAGGTCACTTTATAAACCGTGTTTGGTCCCATGTCTATAAAGCTTACTATAGATTACTATGAAACTTGAAGTGAAAACTTTAGGCATCAACATATTTCTCACTTAAGCTCTTAATCAAGTTTTCTTTGTTTAAATGATTTCACTTAGGCTTTTTGTAATTCTTGGAAATTGGTTGCTTGTTTAATTAGAAAGGTCAAAAATGTTAATTTACTTAGTTTTAATTTGATTGAATTTGAATTAAAGGAAGGTGTCAATTGAATACATGATAATACCCCAGTTAGGGTAGTATAGATGTGAATTGGCACATACACATGATGTGTATGATTGAATTAGAGGATTTTAGTGGTCTAGAACATCATTTTACTTGGTCTTTATTTGATTCAAAGTGAATTAGGAGAAGATAATAATTACATAAAATTAATTTCACTAATCAAGGATACATGGATGTAAATTAATGCATATACATGACATATGTGACCAAATTATAGCATTTTAGTGATTTTGGTCTAGTTTGTGCACTATTATGGAAAGTCATTCAGATTTTCAATCTTAGCACAATAGTGATAAGAATTATATGTCTATAGTTTTTAGCTATGAGTTAAAATGTGATGCCATTTTTCCTCATTGTGGGTGTAAAATAGTCCTCTAGATTATGGGTAGAGGACTCACATAAGCAATCTTATGATCTTACAGTTTCTCTTCTTATCCTAGTTTGTGAAAACTATGGATTTTGCCTTAGGCCTGCCAGGTTTCTCTTAAGAAATACATCTAGTTGCATGCAAATTTTAATATTTGGGGGTTTTAGGGGTTTAGACAAAGGTCATTCATAATGGATTTTTCCCATATAGACATGATCACTAAGTTTGTTTGTTGATTGGGCACTCCATTCAAAAAAAAATCCATATTACTAAAACATATTGAAAAATGCAGTCTTTTATGAATATGAATGAAGAAATCAAATTTGATGCAATTTGTAATGTTAAAATAAACTCAAAAGGGTGGTATATAATGATTTAAAACCTAATATAATCTTTAAAACTAAGAAATATTATTAAATAGAGTTGTATAGTGCAATAAGAAGAGGAATGAAGCATTAAGAATTTTTTCAAACTCTTAATCTCTTGATGTTAGTTTCCAAGATACATGTCTTAAAGAGATTATTTAGCAACATTTAGTGCAAAATATATAATGAAATCATTTAGATAGATCAAGTCAGTTCATAATAATGGATATAAATTCAAATATCACAAGTAGCTTAATAACAATATAGTGCAATAATAATGAGAAATAAATAAGAGTATCCATGTTAAAAATTGGTAGCATAGCATAATAGTTGATAAATAAGACCGAACCACTTTAAGGGGGAAACCTCCAAAACCATGAAATAAGAAGAGAATTTTTAATATGATACTCAAGTACTAATTAATACCTCCTATATATACCTTACTTAGGCTATGTTTACTCCATAAGTAAACCCTACTAACAATATGAGAATATAGAGAAATGTGACAAAACAAGTTAAAAGGTGAGTAGGCCATAGATTACCCACACATATCCCTAGACATGTTATAGGTTAAGGGTATAGCATGCCCTTACCCTTTAAAAAAATACTTCCCTTAACATTGAATAACTCTAGATGTTCCTGTAGGAATGCTTCATCCTCCCATGTTGCATCACCAATCATCAAATTCTTCCACTTGATCAAATACTCCTTAATCTCCCTTATTTGTATCCTTTTATGGTGTGTCTAAAAAATCTCCTTAGGTTCCAAAATGACTCTGCCCTCCTTGTCCAACTCTAGTATCTCAATCTAGATGGATATTTGTTGTTCATTTACCTTATTTAAGTAAGAGATAGGAAATAATAGATATATACATGTATACAGAGGTGGTTATAGCTTGCATATGACATTATGAATTTTCTACAAGATCTGCTAAGGGCCATAATACTTAGGGGAAAAAAATATCCTTTTTTTTAACTTCAAGTAAAATTTATTGTATGGTTGTAGGCATAGAAAGACCTAATCATCCACTTCAAAAAAAATCTCACTATAGTATTGCTCTACTTACCACATCATTTTCTTATGTATCATTCTGAAATTATCACTTAGACTAGCTAGTATAGGGTCAATGTTGAAGGTTTTCCTCAACAACTTGAACCATTCATTGTATCCTCAAGGATCATGTGATAGATGGGGGTTGATACCCATAGAGTGTCATAAATGGATACATTTTGGATGATATATGGAAGTGTTACACCACCATTCCATTAAGTGCAAGAATGTTTTTTAAATGGGGTTAGGAAGGTTGAAAACCTATAAAGAGTGAACTCCTAGTTATGTTAATCTATTAAAAACCCGTAAAACATGTTAGGTTAGTATAGTACTTAGATGAAAACCTGAAAGGGTGGCTAATTAGTGTGAAAGAAGTGAAAACTAGTAAATGACACTTTGAGTGGAACTATGACCAAATCTTTTTCAAATATCAGATGTGGCAAATCTCAGAGCAACTCCACCTATGTATAAAAATCAGGTTTCAAGCACTCACACTTTATCAATAGTTTTTGTCTCAAGAAAAGAGGATTGTTTAAGTTTGGGAAAGTGTTAATAGGAGGATGAAAAATATATTTCACACACTCTTTTATATAATTTTTTAAGTACGATAGATGTATAATTTTTATATACTTTCTATAATGTAATTTTTCATTTAAGTCAACAAAAAAAATAGAAGATTGAACATTTACCTCAGACTGAATAGAAGAGGAAACAAAAGGTCAATAAGGTGAAGATTCATGTTATCTTCTAAGTCTATATATATATGGCATGTGTAAAGGGATATGTTATCTCTCTAAAATATTTTTTAAATCAATATAAGTCTTGGATTTATGAGTATTCAAATTGATCTTATGATTTGAATATGTCTTCTTTATGAATTAATGTATCCTCATCATATTTGTTAATATAATTTCACTTAAGGATTAAGAATGAATATTTTGGTATCTATATGAAACTAATAGAAGTATGATAATCTACGCAATATTAACTCTATAATCAAGTCTAAATAAATTTTGTATATTATAGTACACCTTATCATCCATATGTCCCATCTTAATAATTTAACATCATGTTAGGCCCATGATAACATATAAGACTACAATAATTAGAATGTCCTTAGAGGAAATCCAGTGACCATTGCTAGCATGATCCAAAGGATTTAAACATATATTATGAGAAGAGACCCTATCAATTGCCTTATGATATCCTTGAGACAAAAATTTAACTTATTTTTTAATATCATGTAAAGCTTACATCATAGTGGTAATTTCAAAGGTTTGAGGTGAAAAATAAGTGTTACAATGTTGTGTACCTAAACACAACATATTATATTTTTTTGTGTGTGTGCATGCTTACTTATCATTACTTATATTATGTTATATTTTGAGTGCTTAGAGTTAGTGAAGGGTTAGGCCATGAGTTAACCATGGGTTAATTATGGTTTCTATACATGTATTATTTTACAATATCAACTTAAGTTGAAAGAACTCTAAGGAATGTATTGGTTTACACTATCAACTTAATTTAAGAGATAGATGTCATTGTGTGAGAACCATTTTATTATATTTAGATTTATTGGTGAAATCCACCCTTGGGAAAGCAGGTGCAATCCACCCTTGGGGAAGCAAGTGAAATCCACCCTTGGGGAAGCATGTGCTACCATATTTTATAATCATCATCATTTACTCTATATTTTTTATTTTTGTTTTATTTTATTATTTGAAATGCAATAAATTTTACCAAAGCTTTAGTTGATTTTTTATTTTCAATTGTTGTCAAAATTTTGAGGGGAGTTGAGCCAAGAAAAAAATCAACTTGCATGGCAAAAAGAAATGAATAGGTTATTTTATGATTTATTTAAGGATGTTCATAATGAGATGTGTTGATCGAGAAAAAACCAAACTAGGAATATGATGAAGAGGATGAAACCATTTGGGTAAAACTTGATTCAAATCCTCTAGATGAGGAATAAGAAGAGCAAGAACAAGAGGAAAAAGAGAAAGGAATATTGCATCACCTTATTTTAATGTACAAACTAATATCCCAATTTATGATTGTGAAGGTAAAATGGAGGCCCATACATGGTTGAACAATCTTATTCTATAATTTAGGGTACAAAATATTAAGACTCATGAGGACAAGGTGAATGTGTATCTGCAAGGATGGTGTTGCCTACACTTAAGGAGAGATACATTTCTACAAATTCAAGGGGGGACTTTTTGGACTCTTCCAAAGATTTGTATAAGAGAGTCAACTAAAATTGGGATGAACTATATGATACCTAGTTTATTCACTATTCCATAAAGATATGTTTGAGGACGTCTATATATAAAAAAATCAAGTTTTGGAGACCAAGGTTAAACTATCTTCAAATATGGTGAAAAATATCTATATTTCCAACTTACATGTAAATATTTTAATAGAGGTAAGGATGTTTGAACCAAAATATTTTTAAAGGGCCATTATTATCACTAAAATAATATAAACGCATATTGATACCCAAAAAAATAAAATGGTAGGAACTATGTCCATAGATATTTTACTATAGATAATAAATCCAAAGCCCCTAGTCATAAGTCTACCCGTACACCCACTATGGTGAACCCATGTCATATGTTTTTTGAAACATGGAGTGGAGGTCAAATTTTTAATCAAAAAAATATTTTTATGGTAGAGACGTGTGTTCTTCTAGTCTAGGTTCAGAGTTAAATAATGAGGAAGCCCCTAAGAACTATGCTTTAGGGTGTAAACTTGAAGATTTATCTCTTACTACAATAAAAATTTAGGAATCATATATATTACTTTTTACATTGATAGGTTTGGACCATTTGGACACATTTCTTGCCCATATCAATAAATCTTAAGTTTTTTTCATGTTTGATATTGAAAGTACACTTAATATTCTAGATAAAAACTAAGTCCAATGACTAGGTCCCCATTTAGACATTGTTGAAAGTTTCCCCACTTGGGTTCAAGGAGATCAAATTATTGAATGAAAATTTGTATTTCATAATGTGTAAATATCAGTGGCATATTATATCCTCAAATATAAATTCTATGTGGTTTATATTTGGGGTGTGGTTGTTGTCTTAGGGGTTCAATGGCTATACTCACTTGGACATACTCCACCAATCATCAAGAGCCATTCTTGATATTCAAGAAATGGGATCATGAGTATAATATCAAGTCCCTACCCTAGAGGGAAATCAAAACTATTGATTCCAAATAGATGAAAAAAATAATGAAGAAGGAACATGTTGCATATATACCTCACCTTATAGTATGGATGTAGAATCATTTATCTCACACGAATAAGATTCAAGAATTCTAGATATAATATGTAAATATATGGTAGTTTTATAGGATATACCAAAGATCATGCCTCCAAAAAAGGAATTGGAGCACATTGTTGATATGAACCTTACAAAGGGATGAATGGGGTACACCATTATAGATACAGGCATTTTCATAATTCAGAGATAGATAAATTGATCACTAAAATCTTGGAGGTTGGAATCATCATCCCTAGTAAGATTTCATATGTTGCTCCAGTGGAAGTAGCTATGAATAAATATGGGTCATAGAGACTCTATATTGATTAAAGTGTCCTTAAAAAAATCATAATAAATAATAAATTTGCAATGCCAAAATTGATGATCTTCTATATGATTTGCATGAGGCAAAGTGTTTCTCAAAAATAGATCTCAAATATAGATATTATCATATACTAATTTAGATTCAAGGCAAAGATAAGACCACTTGTTGGGTTTGTTTTCTCTATTTAAGCATAACTTTCCTTAATCACACACTGAAGTGACTAAATATCAACATGTTGGCATGTTGGCATTTCATGCCATAATGATTTCTTGTGTACTCACCCAGAACATGTAATGAGGGGCCGATTCCTATCAGTTTTGTCATGTGAGGGTCTATTTAACATACAGGGTTACTCAAACACATACACATTACTCAATGATTAACCAAAAAAATAAATAAATAGTAACTATGGACCTAAACTCAGTTAACTGAACAATAGCATATAAGATAACTAATACCATTGTCTCCATAGTCACAATAACTACATTTAAGTAACACAATTTCCATTCATCATAATAATAAGTGATTCAAAAGATCAGATAAACAAGTGTATAGAGCAAATTAATCATATAACTCTTAATATTATCTAGTTGAGTACAATAACATGATATCACAATAATATTCTCAATCACATCAACACAATAATAATCAATAATCAAAAACCTTACAAATTTTTATCCAAGGGTATTTATTCTTATTTTTCCCTGAACAATCAATTACAATCTTAATCACACTCATAGTGACTCACCAATAATCATTAACACACTTGAGTCATGGTAGATAATTACATTAATTTCTTAAGGACTCAAGCCTTTATGCCCTTATATTCTCTCTTTGGTGTTATATCCTTATCGTCAAGTGCTTATCTTCCCATGGGCTAGTGTTAGATTCATGCTTGACTTAGTCTCTTTCATCCCTTTGAATCATTCCCTAACCATCTCCTACTTCTCGCATGCTCCCCAAGTCTTTCACTAGTGTTATAAGTCCTCCATTCTTGAGTTCTCTATTTATTAAGTATATTTACTCTAACTGGGTCCTCCCATGCCATGGACTCCCATGACATGATATTCTTCTATGTCATGCTTCTTCTATGATAGTTATTCTAAATGACTTATCAAAAATTTAGGGTCTAACATCACCTCACACTACACCATTAGTTTATCCTAGACTAATCACCGGTCTCAAGCTCCACCAAAAACTCAAGGCCAACCTACTTGATCTACTTCTTGACACCTTCCCAACGTGACAAAGTGTTCAAAAGCTTGGTCATTATTTCTTCAATTACTACTTTTAGCTTTTTGGTCTTCTTGAGTTGGGTGAGACACTTGCCTACTTTATTTACCAAACATTCAAGGGATGTGGAAGCATCCTTATGAAGTCCTTGAGTGTAGTGACCTCAACAACAACCTATCCTCATAGTGTCATGAACTTATAGTTTATTTCTTATTTATGCATGCTTATTATTTCCTCCATGGACTTCACATCCTTAAATGATTTATTTCACTGTGAGTGATCTTTTATTAATAAGTCTTTATCATCCAACTACTTTCACTAAAGCTCTTCTACCTAAAGTTGATCTTCTAAAATCTTGTTGGGCTATGCCAACTTCTCAAAAACCCCATCTAATATGTGAATAGTATCCCTAAATCTATGAAATTCTCTCTTACACACCTCCACAACTTTTACAAAAAAATTTATCACCCAAATTTACTCATCCCAAAGGTTGGGTTGTTCTTTGCATCATTTCAAAAATAGCTTGACCAGGGTCTCTAGCTTATCTATTGCCTCTCCAAATAGGGGGACTTTATCTGCTAACACTAGGTATTAGATCAAGATTGCCTTATAAATTTTTAATTTTTTAACCTTGGTAGTTATTTCCTCCTGTAATTGATGTTTAAGCTCATTTAGCTCTTCCTCTAGCTTCATCCTTGTGGTGACCTCTTTATTATATAGCACCACCATCTCAATGTGTTTCTTTTGAGCCCATCATGCATTATATTCTTCGAAGGCATTATGCCTTATAACCTCAAATGCCATTTTTAAGAGTGTTATGTTATCCTATATAGAGGTAAGCTAATGTGGATTTACCCAAAGGGTATCAATTAGCACCATTATTTCTAGATTCAATAAAAGACTATCAGAGGGCATCTTAAATTATCATTATTCATTATACATATCAAGGAAAAATGACATTTCATGTCAAGTCTAGTTAGATGCATCCTACTATGTAAAAAGAGAATACATATACAATATCTTGTTAGGTGTTCCCTTCTAGTACTAGTCATGGAGGTTCATGGTTGCATTAAGATTTGATGTTCTCATAATGGAGTCATCAACTAGCTCCTTCCCCTTCAATGGATCTCACTCAAGTATCTCAACATGTATGTCTTCTTCTTGGTAATTAGTCTTGATGTCAAATCCACTCAATCCCAAATTCACTTTAGAACCATCCCTCTCTTCACTAAGTGTATCTTCAATCTCCATATGTACCTCTTCAAGGTTGGTCTCTTCACATCACACTAGTGAAGGTTTCTTTTTAGATTTGGGATTGACTTGCTCTTCTTTAGTAATGAATATTTATGGTGTCCCTTTTATAAGTTCTAGTTGTGATTCTATGTCACCATACTTAGGCACCACTATCTCCTATTCCAAAGGAACAGTCTGTGTTGTTGGCTTTGAGACTTTAAGTTGATGAGCAAGGGGATACTTCTTCATTGTTACCTAGGTAGTCCTTTACCTTTTTGAAGGTTCCATCTGAGTGCTTATATTGTCATCATGCCCAAGGTGCTTATGTTTATTTCTCATACTAGTTCTGTAGGGAGTCTATCTCTTTTACACTCTACTCTTCCTATAGAATTCTTCTTGGGATTTAACATATAAAATAAAGAATGAATAGATTTTCCTATCAAGGTTTGTTGAATTTTATGTTGATTCTATCTGAGTCAATATTTTCCCTATAGGATTTCTTCTTGAGATATACATATAGTTGCTAGAGGGTCTAAGTTTTCAAATCAATTTGTTCTATAGAAATATTCATAGGTTATGCATCATATATTTGGTTAATGGCATTCATGATGTATCACACTGTGAAAGTGTATGGTATCTTAAGCCATGTAGATAACTCTCTAAAGAGATCCATCCAAATGCATGCAAGGGAGAAGTGTTTTTAATACAAATTTGACTTGGTCTCCAAATTATATGGGTAAGTAGTTTGGGATGTGCCACTCATTCCCAAAGGTTTCTTTCATCCCATTATACCATCTTTTCATCTTGATTTTATGGGATGGAGTGATTGTGCTAGGGTAGGTGAATGCCTTGTACCCATTTGTGGGTATTTATTTTTGAGTGGGTATGCCCATTTCATCTCTCCATAGGTGTAATCAGGTACACCAATTTCATCAAACACCATCAACAACAAAAACATGCCCCATACAAACCTATGGTTGGGTACCTGGTGGGATTTTTTTACATCCTCTATGATTTTAATACCAGAGTAATGCACTTAGTTATTTTAACCCCTCAGTGACCTATTGTGCAATGTAAAAGTGGGCCATATCCACCTCTTTCCATCTGTCTCTACCTCTAACCTTTATCATTATCATCCATATGGCCACTCTAAGGGTGGGATATTGAAGACTTATAGTGTTCATAACATGGCCTTGTTTTTAGTATTGAAGCATCATGGTTGTATCCTCTATCTCATCTTAGTCTTCTAATTCATATGTAAGGTTTGTGCCTGAGCACTACAGCCTTGATACTTTTCTAATTTATTTTTTCATAATTCTCATTTGGTGCCCAATGAAATAGATGTAATCCTAATGCACCCACAAGATCAAGAACTTTACTGCCTTGACTAGATTTCCAAAGTATGGAAGATTGAAAATTTAGAAGAGGCTAGCAGTATCCAAAGCATTTAAAATATTCAAGTAATAAATTAGCTTGCTCTTGGTGTTTTGGTGCTCTACCCTGTAGTCATATTACAACTCTAATTCATTCTTAGGCTGGTGGTGGTTGTAGTCAAATACATTATAAGTCATCACATTGGACACCTAATTTTTAGCATGTAATACCACCTCTAGGTACTACATATATTCAATCATAAAATGTGGTAGAGGGGGAACAATAGCTTTCTTCTTCACTTGAAATGCCATTTTTGTCTCTATGTATCTTACGCATGTTCCAAGTTCTTCAGGTGTTTCTTCTTTGATCAGTACCATCTCTCCACCCACACTCAACTCTTCTTCATCTAGAATCATGGTTAATGGTTCACTTTATTGAGCCTTTTTCTTTAGCCACATCACCATTCATAGAGCCTAAGTGTTGAAGTATAATCATCGAATGTTCCCAAATGAATATGTGTTTACTTGTGTAACTACTTTAACTCTCCTTCTTCAATAATCTACAATGGTAGACATCAACCTATGCAACTTATAACTCTAGAAATTCCACATGTCTTTATAATTCACTTGACCCCATCTATTTCTCTTAGCTAATACACACTACAAGACCTAAAAATAACATGAATTCATTATTTTTCACTCATCTAGAACCTTTAAAATCATTATGAAATATATTGAATTCACTCCTTCGACTCTATAAGTTTACAATCATAACAATAGTAAAAAGTGAAATGACCCCTGTTTATCCTTTTATAAGCTCAAGTGGGTAACTCAAATTTACTACCCCTCCTCTTAGACCATTATTTCATGCAATAAATGTAAATAATAGTGTTACACAATGCAATTTTGGCACACTTTCCATTACCACTATTCTCCTTGTATTAATTGCATGTCCCTTCTTATGTTTTTCCTAAAGTGCATGATAGTTGTAAAGAATTTTGATTGATTTCCATTTCAAAGGTGGGAATCATTCATTACCTTAGCTAGCTTTTGGTTACACAACATATCCTATGTACCAGTTGTTGTTCCCCAAAAATATCACTCATTTTTGGGACAACATTTGAACTATTTTGGTCCTATAGACCAAAATTGTCTCTTCCCATTTCAAAATTTGTCTTGGGCATTCAAATTCCTCATTTTTCAAGCTTCTCAAAAATCTCTAGACTCTGCAGGCTTGAATCTAAAAACTCAACAGGAAGAGAAAATCTACGGACTCAGTAAGAAGAGAAAATCTACGGACTCTGCAGGCCAAGTTCAATGGGTTTTACAGGTTGATTTCTACAGACTTGATTTCTACAGACTCTGCAGGTAGGTTCAAAGGCTTCTACAAGTGGTTTCAACTAAAAGAATCAGTTTCTAACATTTTGTCATTTTCAGGATTGGTTCAGTGCCTTGGTTCAATCAAAAATGTCTATCGGCAAGCATTCAAGCAAAAGAAGCTTAAACCATTAAACTGTTGAACTGTTAAACCACTTTGGTTCAAAGGTTCAACGAGTTCAAGGTTAAATTGGTTTAATGCTTTTAGTTCAATCAGTTTGTCCACTTTGTTTCAACATTTTGGTTCATCCTTTGGTTCAATCAAACGGTTCGTCAATCGGTTCAAGGCTTTGTTTGAACCGTTGAACCAAAGCTTGGTTCAACGGTTGGTTCAACATCTTTTGGTTCAAAGGTGGATTCAAACACATGGTTCAATGACTTAGTTCATCCACTTGGTTCAAAGGCTTGGTTCATTCAATTGAACCATTGGCTTGAACCATTTTGGTTCAAGGCTTGGTTCATCGGCTTGGTTCAACCAAGCGGTTCATTGCACTAGTTCAATGAAGTGGTTCAACGAAGTGGTTCAATGGAGCAGTTCACTTAGATGGTTCAAAGGAGAATTTCAAATGCAAAATTTCAAAGAGCCTCCCGAAGGACAAAGTGCCCTTGCGGAGGGCACTTGGATGACAAAAGTACCCTTAGGAAGGGTCATTTTCAAATAAGCCTCAAAAGGAAAATTCTTTTGGATTTCTGTTTAAGGCATTTGAAAAAGACTAAGTCAAAAAGGAATTCCTTCAGACAAAAAGCCCGAAAGAATTCAGAGAAGCTGTAGGCAAAAAGCCTAAATAAATAACCAATGCAAAAGTTATAGGAAAAATTTTCGTGGACTTTTTGTTCGTGGGAAATTTCTGCGGACTTTTTGTCTGCAGGAATTTTTCCAGGGAAAATGCCTACAAGAAACCCACGAAAGGCCGTCGAAGGACCCCAAAGGGCAAGTGCCCTTGTGGGGGACTCCTAAATTTTGAATAGAAGGACACTTCCCTGAAGCCGAAGGGTCACCTTCCCTTTGAGAAGATGTAAAACAAGAAGCCCGAAGGCCATTCAAAGACCGCCCAAAGGGCAGATACCTTGCAGGGAGCTCTTCTCGACCCAAAGTGGATCATTTCTTAAGGCCCAAAAGGGTAGATTCTTTCCAAGAAAGTGCCAAATAGAAAATCTGAAGAAGGACCAAGGGGTGACGTCCTTGAAGATGTCAAATTCAACACAATGAACTAGCCATTGAAAACATAATGACAGGCGCATGAACATCAATTTTAAAGCTCATAAAATAGTCGTTGATCCTTTGAATCTACAGACCCAAATGCATTCACAAACTTCAAGGCCAAGACTAGTAGAAAGTGAGGAAGGAATAGAATAGCAAATTGAATCCAGGACCCGATTCAATTAATCAAAAAAGGAGGAATGATGAAGGTAGGATCAGATCACCAGGTGGACATTGAAAGTTGAAAACTTTTAATAGCGTGACTTGTTTCTCTGCATTGATAAAATCAAATGGGTAAATGCCCCTAAGTTCAATTCTATATTTTTAAAATATTTTAACGTAACATGATGTGTTACTGTTCTTGAGTCCTTCTTGAAGAGGCTATATAAGGGACTCTCTTCTATTGTAAATGGATCTCTTTTTGACAATCAGAACGAGACTCTACCCAAATTGAAAGACACTTTTGAGACTTTGAGCTCAGTTTGTTTATCATATTTTGTTATTGTAATAAGAAAGCAAGTGGTTTTTTAGACTTTGTGCTATAATATCTTTGTTGTTGAGGAAATTATTCTTATATATTTTTCCTTAATATATCTTTTGTTCCTTTAATTCAACAAGTAGAATTAGTGACAGCAGTCAAGAAGGTGTCCTGAAGAGTCAACTATGGAGAGACTTTGTGCCCCTATAATTGCCTTTAGTGTGTTTTCTTTTCATTTCTATGTAAAGGACCTTGGGGTGACTTTTTACCCTCATTGTCCTTTGTATCTTACTCTTGAGAAATTTAGGCATAGAATTTGTGCTGCATCTCGATTTGCTAGTTATTACATCCTTTGTTACATTTTGTTGTTACTACCTGGAGTATTCTTGTGGCTTGCTAAATAGTACTTTTGAAAGAAGAGGAGTGCTTTCTATCATTTTCCTTGAGTTTCTCCTTTGATCCACACACATCATCTCTGAAGAAAGAGAGATGGATGGTTTATCCTACCCTTGAGTATTATTTTCTATTTATATATATATATAGCCTATCTATAGGGAACCTCCCCTTGATGAGAGGAGAGATCAGTCCCCTTTTGATGTGGTAAACCTACACATTTGGATGACTAATCTTCCTACTTTGGCAGATCAGACCTATTTTGTTTATCAGTACGCTGATCGACAAAATATTCAGCCAAACAATTTTTGGTGACTCCACTGGGGATATAATATCCATTATCCATTTATAATCTATCCATTCACCTCCACACTAATCAGGAAAGAATGCACAATTTAAAGCCTCAAGCTTTAATTGAAGCAAGGTTAATTCTTTTCCATTTTTGTTTCACAATTTGGTAGATTCAAGGTATACATGAAGCCAAAAGGCTAAAGGTATCGTTGACCCTGTATTCGATTTGGTATAGTAAAGTGATCTTGATCTATTTCCTTCACCATCTCATCTCCAACGAACCAAGATTTTTCCTCCTACTAAAGTTAGATCTCCATTTCCAGATGAAGTATCTACTTCTATTGTTGATAAAGCTTTGCCAATAATTACCCCTCTGAGATTTGTTATCCCTCCTCTTCATAATCCTACAATGGTAGTTTAAGGCCCCTTGGGTAATGCTTTTGGTCCTCTCAATCTTACTCCACCTCTACATGAGCTTCCATGCAGTTCAAGGAAAAATTTCCCCAAATTCTATGGTGATGGGAAAGTTCATCCTGATGAACACATTGCAGCCTTCAGCATAGCTTGTGGAGTAATCAGAGTAGAATTTGAAGATGTAGCAGTCAGGCTTTTTGTGGAGACACTACAAAGTGCTACTGCAGATTGGTTTTATCATCTACAAGCTTAGTTAGTGATTGATTGTAATACTCTCAAAGCTAAGTTTGAAGCTAGATTTAAACCTGCAAAAGATGCACATACACTTCTGGCTCAACTTACACAGATGAAGAAAGAGCCTCATGAGCCTATGAGAAACTTCATAGCCAAATTTGACAAATTGAGAAACAGAATCCCTATAATTGCTTGACCTACAACTGAGAATCTCAAATGCTTTTTCATTCATTCTTAGCTACCTAAAGTAAGTTTTCTCTTGAGACGTGCTGGTCAAATAGATCTTGCTGTAGCTCAACTTTTGGCCACTAAGGTACAAGATGATCTCATCTTATTAGGGAAGATAAGAAGAGATCCAAATAGAAATAAAGCTTCATCATCTTCTAAATATGCATCTATAGGAACCACAAATCTAATGGTGCAAAAATTGGCAAATGAGTTGCTTGCTCTCAAAAATCAAATGGCTCAAGGAATGTCTTCTACTCCTCCATATAGAAGGACATTCCCAAATCAGTCATATCAGGGTAATGCTGCTAGAAATCAAGGGCAACAGAATCACCTTCCTTCCCCATAAGTAAAACATGCCCTGGAAGCTCCTCCAACCAATTCAACAATGGGATATCTTGAGGCAAAATCAGAGTTCTCTTTCCAGCCTAAATTGAGTCAAGAAAATGACATTGATCTCCTTGAAGATAATCAAAAAGAATTAGCTGGCGACTCCCACATTGGTTTCTTGAACTACCAGGATGAACCCAGAAGCAAAGGAGATGATTTTAATGGATCATATGTAGTGTTTACCAGGTCTAAAAACTAATCAATTCAGCAGGTTGATAAAGAGAATACAAAAGAGCAATCACATCCATCAGTCATGATTGCTAAGCATGAAACCACTCTGCCTTTTTAGTCAAAAGATCTGATAATCACCCAAAAGGCAAATACATCAATTTTGCCTTCCCTTTCTATTTCAAATTCGCAAACCAGCCCACCTCCCATCCCTCCTAAAACTTAAAAAGTTGAAGTACCTTTCTCTGTACCTAGCTCAATTCAGCCATTTGACATAATCGATCATGTCAAAAAGACAAAAATACAAATGTCTGAGTTTGAATATTTGTAGTCCAATTCTAATCAATTGAATAAGTTGGTCCAATATGTCAAGAACCAAATCATCCCTGCAGGACAAAAGGCTAAAAAGGTAACTTTTGATTCTCCAAAGAACACGCCTATTCCAAATAATCTAGTCATTACTCCCCCAGCTACTCCTAGAAAAATAGAACCTTTCTATGTTTCCCTATTAATTAATGGCCATAAGTTGAGTAACTGTATTATAGAATTAGGTGCATATAATAATGTCATGCCAACTAAAGTAGCTGAGTCTCTTGGTCTCACACTGACCAAGACATTTGGGAGATGTTTCTCCATGGAAAACAAGAAAGTACCATTGCTGGGGAAAATCAAAGATGCCTAATTTGCATTTGTAGCCTTTTCAAATAAGAGAATCAAGATGACTATCTTGGTGGCTGACGTCCCAGCATCCTATGGCATTTTTCTTGGATGAAATTTTTACAAGGACATGGGAGGAGAACTAAGCATGGATCTATCTGAGGCAAGGATCCCTGTCCAAGGTGTAATGAAGAGGTTACTCCCTAAAAAGGAAGCAAAATATGTGGTCACCAAGACATTAGCCCCTGAAGCTCAAATTTATTTTGAATCCGCAAGTATGGGTAACTATTTTCTATCTACAGATGAAGTGCATTAAACACCTGATATAATTCTTGAAAGTGTCAACTCAAAAATTAGTTCAATAAGAATAGTAGAAAAACTAGTAGGCTGCAGTACAGACCAAGAAGGATCCTCCATCTCTGATGAAGGAAAGTCTAAAAAAAAATTAGTATCAGATGAAATATGGACATTGGAATTTGATGGTAGTTGTTCCTCTACCGGTTCAAGAGCTGGGAATGTTTTGATATCTCCTCAAATAGATATGTTCTCTTCATCTTACAAATTACAGTTTAGCAACACTAATAATATAGCTAAATACGAATCTCTATTACTTGGCATGAAAGCTGCTCAAGAAAAAGGCATAAATTTTTTTCATGCCAAAGGGGATGTTGAATTAGTGGTTTGTCAAGTGAGGAACTTATACCAAACCAAGAATGAAATATTACACCACTACAGTAACTTGGTTTGGGATAAATTGAAAGCTTTGATGCTTTCAACATTTCTGTTATACCTAGAGAGTCTAATGACAGAGCTGATGCACTTGCTATTTCAAGAACTCTCTTAGTTCCTCATTCAAATTTCAAAGAAGACAGGTATACTATTGAGCTAGTCTATAGACCAAGTGTTCCTGACAATGCTGATTATTGGCAAGTATTCAATGATGATCATCAAATCATTGCTTTCCTGGAATGAAAAGACAATTTTAAACAACTACATTTTAAAGGCAGAGAATCTTAGAAGAATGAATATGTCTCTAAATCCAGTTTAGATATAAATGAAGAATTCTTATAGCTAAAAGGAAACAAAATTCCCAAAGGCCTGGTTTCTCTTGAAAAGTTGTTTGACAAGCATGATAGATTCATCAAACAACAGAAAATAGACTCAAGTTTCTCTCAGGGATTCGATCAAGTGAATTTGACTACTAAATAAAATCCCAAGATGGTCAATATTGGTAAGTGTTTCACCCTTGAAAAAAGATTCAAGTTCACTTCTTTACTCGATCAATACATGGATGTCTTAGCATATTCTTATGAAGACCTGAAGTCTCTCAGACCTGATGAAATCTGCCATGACATTCCTCTCAAGGCTGACTCAATGCCCTATAAGCAAAAATCCAAATAGTATAATCCAAAAATATCAGGTACTATTCTGTCTGAGATACAAAAAATGTTAAATGCTAGAATCATGTTTCCAATCCATCATTCTACATGGATTACAAACATAGTGTCTGTAAGGAAGAAGAATGGCAAAATTTGCATTTGTGTAAATTTTAAAAATCTAAATCAAGCATCTTTAGAGGATAATTATCCTTTTCCAATTATGGATCAAGTGCTTCAAATAATGACAGGTTTAGAGATGTTATCAATGTTAGATGGCTTCTCAGGATATAGTCAAGTTGAAGTTGGTGAAGCAGACCAACACAAGACTACATTCACCACACCTTAGGGTATATTTGCATATAGAAGAATGCCTTTTGGTTTAATAAATGTTGGTGTTACCTTTTAGAGAGCAATGGATCTGGCTTTCAAAGATGAGATTGGTAAATTCATAGTGGTATAGCTTGATGACTTGACTATCTTTTCAAAGCATCAATCTAATCATGTATGCCACTTATAACAAGTGTTGGAGTGCTGCCGCTAGAATGGTATTTCCTTCAATCTTAAAAAGTCTATTTTTGGAGTAACAGAAGGGAAACTCCTTAGACACATTGTGTCTAAAGAAGGCATAAAGATCAACTCAGACAGAGTCAAGTCTATTCAAGAAATTAATTTTCCTACAAGTAAGAATATTGTTCATTCTTTCTTTGAAAAGGTGAATTTCTTATGAAGATTCATCCCCAAATTTGCTGAGAAGACTAGACACATTGTGAACATGATGAAATGGAAGGCCATCTTTAGCTGGACTAAAGAAGGCAAATCAGCATTTCAGGATATCAAAACAACCATTTCTCACGCCCCTACCTTGGTTTGCCCAGATTACAACAAAGATTTCATTATATATAGCTATGCGTCTAAACACACTCTTTCAGCAATCTTGTTCAATAGGACAAGGAAGGTATGGAATATCCTATCTCTTTCATGAGTTGCCCTCTCAAAACCCATGAGATGAAGTATTCAAATATAGATAAGCATGTTTATGCCTTGATGAAAGCAGTTAAACATTTCTGCTTCTATATTCTAAATTCACACACTACTGTCATAGTTCCTAACACTACAGTCAAGTCTATATTAACTCAGTAGGAGTTTGGCATGAAAAGAGGTAATTAGATTGCAAAGATCCAAGAGTTTGATCTAGACATCAAGATGATAAATCTGATCAAGGTTAATGGCCTATGGTAATTAATTGCTGACAATAAGCCAAAAGACATACAACATGAAGAAACTAAAGTGAAAGAGACACCAACAGTCCTTTTTGTCTCCACTACCAATGAGTGGTATTCAGGTATCACTCATTTCTTTACTTATGGTGAATGTCTTGCTCATTTGTCTTACAAAAAAAAGAGGACGATCAAGTTGAAAGCTGCCAATTTTGTCCTTTGGGACAATGACTTGTACAAGAGAAGCATAGATGGAGTATTCCTTCACTGTGTAGACAAAGAGCAACAAAGCCAACTTTTGAAATCTTTCCACAATCTGGCTTGTGGAGGACATTTTTTTTCTCCTGTGACTGCTCACAAGATTCTGTGAGCTAGGTATTACTGGCCAACTCTTTTCCAAGATGCACATAAGTGGGTGAGAAAATGTGAACTCTATCAGCAATTTGTTGGAAGACCCAAGTTAGCTGCTATGCCTCTCAAGCCAATGATCATAGAAGAACCTTTCCAACAATGAGGGATTGATTTTATTGGGACAATAAACCCATCTTCAAGTGTTGGACATGATTATGTCCTTACAACAACTGACTATTTCACCAAGTGGGTAAAAGCAATTCCAATTAAGCATGTTACTTCAAAAGTTGTATCAACTTTCTCAAAGAAAATATCATTTCCAGGTTTGGATTTTTGATAAAAATTATTACTAATAATGCAGCTTGTTTTACCTCTCAAGAGATTACACAATTTTATTTTCATTATGGAATTATACTCTCTCACTCTTCTGATTATTTTCTAAAAGGGAATGGACAAGCTAGATCCAGCAATAAGAACCTGGTAACTATCATCAAGAAGCTAACAGATGACAATCAAAGGACATGGCACAAAGCATTGATTGATGCTCTATGGGCAGATAGAATCACACCAAAGAGGGCAATTGGTATGTCTCCTTTTCAACTTCTTTATGGTATCAATGCTAAGATACCAATCACCTTAGAATTGTCAGCCTTGAAATTGGCAAAGGCAATTAAAGATCAGACGTATGAAAGTTCTCTTGACAAAAGAATCATGTGCCTGACTGAGTTGGAGAAATAGAGAACCATGGTGGTGGATAGAATCACTGCTCATCAAATTTTGGTAAAGAAACTCTTTGACCAGAAGGCTAGAAATCATGATTTCTAGATTGGGGATCAAGTCCTGTTGTGGGACAAAAGGAGAGAACCAAAGGGGATGCATGGAAAGTTTGACTCCCTTTGGAGAGGCCCATTTATAATTCATCAGCACATTGATGAAAATAGCTTTCTACTGAAATATCAAGATGGCACACTCTTTTCTTTGCCTCACAATGGGCAGCATCTGAAACACTTCAACTCTTGAAGTATCAGATCATTACATCTATATATATGTATATTTGTACATTTTTTAATTATGTTTTGTTTTGTTTGTTTCCATTTTTCATGCCTTTCATTTTTAGGTAGCATGACTTTGTAACCCAATGGTATACATGAAGACACTGGAGATTCTGGATTCTACTCCTTTCAATTATTTTTGCAATTGATAGAAGTTCCCCAACTGGAGCCAGCTGTTGTTCCCCAAAAATATCACTCATTTTTGGGACAACATTTGAACTATTTTGGTCCTATAGACCAAAATTTTCTCTTCCCATTTTAAAATTTGTCTTGGGCATTCAAATTCCTCATTTTTCAAACTTCTCAAAAATCTACGGACTCTGCAGGCTTAAATCTACGGACTCAGCAGGAAGAGAAAATCTACGGACTCAATAGGAAGAGAAAATCTACATACTTTGTAGGCCAAGTTCAATGGGCTTTACAGGTTGATTTCTACATACTTGATTTCTACGAACTCTATAGGCAGGTTCATTTCTACAGGTTCAAAGGCTTCTGCAGGTGGGTTTAACCAAAATAATCAGTTTCTAACACTTGGTCATTTTCAGGATTGGTTTAGTGCCTTAGTTCAATCAAAAATGTCTATCGGCAAGAATTCACACAAAAGAGGCTTGAACCATTGAACCGTTGAACCGTTGAACCACTTTGGTTCAAAGGTTCAATGAGTTCAAGGTTCAATTGGTTCAACGCTTTCGGTTCAATTAGTTCGTCCACTTTATTTCAACATTTTGGTTCATCCTTTGGTTCAATCAAATGGTTCATCAATCGGTTCAAGGCTTTGTTTGAACCATTGAACCAAAGCTTGGTTCAACGATTGGTTCAACATCTTTTGGTTGAAAGGCGGGTTTAAACACATGGTTCAATGACTTAGTTCATCTGCTTGGTTCAAAGGCTTGGTTCATTCAATTGAACCATCAGCTTGAACCATTTTGGTTCAAGGCTTGGTTCTTTGACTTGGTTCAATGTTTGGTTCAACCAAGCGGTTCATTATAGTGGTTCAATGAAGTGGTTCAAAGGAGCGATTCACTCAGATAGTTCAAAGGAGCAGTTAAAAAGCAAAAGTTCAAAGAGCCTCCCAAAGGACAAAGTGCCCTTGCGGAGGACACTTGGATGACAAAAGTACCCTTCAGAAGGGTCATTTTCAAAGAAGCCTCAAAAGGTAAATTCTTTCAGATTTTTGTTTAAGGCATTTCAAAAAGACTAAGGCAAAAAGGAATTCCTTCAAATAAAAAGCCCAAAAGAATTTGGAGAAGCTGCAGGCAGAAAGCCTAAAGAAATAACCAAGGCAAAAGTGATAGGAACATTTTTCGTGAACTTTTTGTCCGCAGGAAATTTCCATGGACTTTTTGTCTACGAGAATTTGTCCAGGGAAAATACTTGCAAGAAACTTGCGAAAGGCTGCCAAAGGACCCCAAAGGGTCGGTGCCCTTGCAGGGGACTCTCGATTGCCAAATAGAAGGACACTTCCCTGAAGCTGAAGGGTCACCTTTCCTTCAGGAAGATGTAAAACAAGAAGCCCGAAGGCCATTCAAAGACTGCCTAAAGGGCAGATACCTTACAAGGAGCTCTTCTCGACCCAAATCTGATCATTTCTTAAGGTCCAAAAGGGTAGATTCTTTCTAGGAAAGTGCCAAATAGAAAATTCGAAGAAGGACCAAGGGTTGATGCACCCAAAGATGTTAAATTCAACACAGTGAACTAGCCATTGAAAACATAGTGATAGGCACAGGCACGTGAATGTCAATTTTAAAGCTCATAAAATAGTCGTTGATCCTTTGAATCTACAGACCTGAATGCATTCACAGACTTCAAGGCCAAGACTAGCAGAAAGTGAGGAAGGAACATAACAACAAATTGAATCCAGGACTCGATTCAATTAATCAAAAAAGGAGGAACGATGAAGGTAGGATCAGATTGCCAGGTGGACATTGAAAGTTGCAAACTTTCAATAGCATGACTTGTTTCTCTACATTGATAAAATCAAATGGGTAAATGCCCCTAAGTTAAAGCCTGTCTTCTTAACAGATTCTAATGCAACATGATGTGTTACTATTCTCGAGTCCTTCTTGAAGAGGCTATATAAGGGACTCTCTTCTATTGTAAATGGATCTCTTTTTGACAATCAGAATGAGACTCTGCCCAAATTGAAAGACACTTTTGAGACTTTGAGCTCAGTTTTTTTATCATATTTTGTTATTGGAATAAGAAAGCAAGTGGTTTTTTAGACTTTGTGTTGTAATATATTTGTTGTTGAGGAAACTATTCTTATGCCTTTTTCCTTAATATATCTTATATTCCTTTAATTTAACAAGCAGAATTAGTGACAGCAGTCAAGAAGGTGTCCTAAAGAGTCAACTGTGGAGAGACTTTGTGCCCCCATAATTGCCTTTAGTGTGTTTTCTTTTCATTTCTGTGTAAAGGACCTTGGGGTGACTTTGTGCCCACATTGTCCTTCGTATCTTACTCTTGAGCAATTCAAGCATAGACTTTGTGTTGCATCTCGATTTGCTGGTTATTACATCCTTTGTTACATTTTGTTGTTACTACCTAGAGTATTCTTGTGGCTTGCTGAATAGTACTTTTGAAAGAAGAGGAGTGCTTTCTATCATTTTCCTTGAGTTTCTCCTTTGATCCGCACACATCATCTCTGAAGAAAGAGAGATGGATGGTTTGTCCTACCCTTGAGTATTATTTTCTATATATATATATATATATATATATATATATATATATATATATATATATATATATATATATATATATATATATATAGCCTATCTATAAGGAACCTCCCCTTGATGAGAGGAGAGATCAGTCCCCTTCTGATGTGGTAAACTACACATTTGGATGACTAATCTTCCTACTTTGGCTGATCAGACCTATTTTGTTTATCAGTACGCTAATCGATAAAATATTCAACCAACACCCTTTTTTCCTTATGTAATTTTAATTATGTGTCTCTGCTCCCACGTACATTCATATAGACCATATCATGGCACTCCATAGATGTAACACCCTTACCCCACATTAAAATTTGGTCGTGGTCCTCCATGACAATAAAAATAAGTATAAAACTAAAGTGTTGACTCTAAAATTACTCAAGGGCATGTAACTAGTGCTATGCTTTATTGAAAAATAAAGGAAATCCTAAATTAAGCTAATGAAATATGCCTTATTAGTATAAAAAAAAGAAATACTACTCAGATAAGTATGATCTTAACTAACTACATTTAAATTATTAAAAAGGAATTAGCCATCTAACTGCTTTAACCTGCATGCATAAATGGGATGGATGCTATGAATGATGAAGGGTCCATCCCAGTGTACATGAATCTTTCTATAGTGGCATGCAACCTTGGATTTATATACTAAGACTTTCATGCCAAGAGCAAAATTTTTATTCTTTATATGGCGATCATGTCAGGGTTTCTGTTTGCTTTTCTCCATTCCCTAACTCTAGTGTGCAATAAATTGTGTTTCATCTAGTTGAAATAAAGCATCAAGGTACACTTTCAAGGATGCTTCAACATCCTTTTATCCTACATGAAAAATGTAAAGATAATGAACAAGGAATTACATTATAATAATAGCTTTAGTATTGAACAAAAGGTTGAATTATGTGATCTTGTTTAAATGTTTTTAAGTGGTCTAGTAAACCTATAATAATTTAGACATATGATCATCCCATTCAATGCATCCAATATTACATATCTTGGTCAATGTAGTACCCAATAATTTTTAAACACCTTAGCTATACCATTGACCTGGGGATGATACACCATTATCTTATGGTGAGCGATCACAAACTCAGCCAATAGGACATGGATAGTCTCATTAAGGAAGTGAGTACCTTGATCACTAGTGAAACTCAATGGATAAGTAAACCTAGTAATGATATTCTCCCAGATGAATCTAGTAGTAGTAGTGATACAATCTTGTGTTATCACAGCCAATGAGTTAGATAGTCAGCAGTAGTAATAACATAGCATATGCCAATATGCATCCCTACTAGGTTTATGGGGCCAACAAAGTCAATGGCCAATTTTTCAAAAGGTTCCTAAGATAATATAGGATGAAATGGCATCACATTCTTCCAATATGGCTTACCCACATGTTAGAAAATGTCACACTGGCATGTGTAAATCTTAGCATCTTTAAATAAGGTAAGCCACCATAAGCCATCCAAAAGGACCTTTCACATGGTAGCTTCACTAGTATAGTGTCCTCCAATGACACCTTCATGTACTTTTCAAAGTACCTCATTGCACTAATGTTGTATAACACAACATCAAAGCACTTCATCTTGGCCAAGATTATAAATGTCTCCCCATATAATTTGGAATGGAGTGGATTAAATAACTAGCTACTTATTTTTAGGAGTGCTTAAGTGAGCTAGTGCTAAACTAGCATTCAAAAAGGCAATGATCTCTTCTAATTCCTTAAGGACACGTGAAACACATAACAATTGTATGTCAGGTAAATCATCTTATATTATGGGTGTTGGTTTACCAAATTAAATATGTGAAATATGGTTTGGACCACAATTAACCTTACCATGTTTGACCATAATTGAGAACTAAAATTCTTAAAATAGCACAATCCACCAGCAAATACAACCATACAATACCAATTTGTTGACTAAATACTTTAATGCCTCATGGTCTATGAAGAAGATAAATGAAGTTTTTAGTAGGTACTGATGGAACTTTTAGAGGGCATAAACCATAGATAATGCCTTGTGCTCTATGTTTTTATAGTTTCATTCGGCTAGAGTAAGATTTTGACTTTCAAAGCATATAGGTGATCCAAATTACCCTCACCAGGTTGAGAAAGTATGGCACTGACTTCCATGTTGAAAGCATCGACATAGACATGGAAGGGATTCCTCCATTCTATAAACTAGAGAATGGGTGTGGTGATAAGCTTATCCTTTAGTGTAATGAAGTCTTCCTAGTGAGCGCTAATCCAAATAAATTGACCACTTTGTTTCAATAATTCTTCTAGAGGCATAGTAATCCTAGTATACCTATGAATAAAAGTTCTATAATATCCAGTATACTTGAGGAAGGCACATACCTCTCACTAGGTGGTCAGCATTGGAAGTTGAAGGATGATAATGATCTTGGCTAGTTCCACTAAAATTTCATCACAACATATGACATAACAAAGGAGAATGTTGAATGGGGTAGCAAAAGACATTTCTTCAAATTGAGAGAAATCTAAAGATTCTGGCAGTGCTCAAGCATGAGTCATAGATTGGAATAATAGTCCTTTACTAATTCATAGACTATCCAGTCATCAAGATAGACCTGAAGGAACTTATGGATAAATTCCTTGAAATTTTCCACTATGATTCAAGAAAATATAGCAAGAGTATTCTTCAATCTAAATGGCGTAACATTATGAAAAAAATATCCCTACTCAATTGTAAATGTCATCTTGGGCTTGTCTTCCTCTGTAATCTAAACTTAATGATGCCATGAGAATCCATCCATAAAATTATACATTTCATAGCTAACAACACCTTCAAGGATCCATTCAATGAAAGATGTCGATAAAAGGTCAGTAATGCAAGTAGTGTTAAGTACTCTATAATCCACACAAATCCATATGCACCCATCCTTTTTAATATTTATTACTATATGAATCACCCACTCATACTCATCTATAAGAGTAGTGACTTCTATGTGAAATATGTTATCGATCTATTTTTTTATGTGAGCATGTAAATTGAGATTCATTTGATAAGGCCTCTTTTTGACCGGTTGAGTGCCTTCTACCAACTTGATGTGCATTTTACCTAAAGAAGAATTAACTCCCTTCATCTCAATATAGTTTCATGGGAAGACATCCTGATATTATTTCAATAACTCAAATATCTCAGTGACCTCAGTATCAAACCAGTAATCCCCCATGATATCCATCTTCGGCACTCCCTCCATGCCAATATTGCACTGAATGGTATAGAGTAGCTCCAAGTATGGGTATTAGTCATCATGAATGGTATCATGAAAATTGTGAGTGCCATACTCTGTGGATACATCCAAATGATCAGTCGATGGGTCAGGTGGATTAGATCCATCACCTTCATGAACCAAAAATATAACTTTTTTATTACCCTTTCAGATTTCTTCTCTTAGTACATGGTTTAGTACGAGATCAAGTGATGGAGAGGATGCTTGTTCATCAAGTTCATGAAAAATATTCAATCTTTCCTCTTGTGCACCATGTATGTTTTGATTCATATCTTCAATGGGATCTAAGTCACCTACGACAGCTTGATGCATAGCTTATATTGTAAGGCATAAATCCATCTGAGTGGATGAATATGATAGTGTTGTAACCATGTTACTCTTAAGCAAATGCCAAAAACTTGTATCGATATGGCACTCTTCATGGACATACCATGCTCTATCCCAAGTGTATAGAGTGTCATAAAACACATGAACCTAGAGTTACTCTGGCAAGAAAGTTTCATTAATCATCCACATTATCTCACAAGATTTAAGGTGAGGTTCCAAATCTTGAATGCTGCTATAAATTATAACATTGAATCTACAATTATCATGGATAAATAGATGGTGCAAAACATGATCCCAAGTAAGCAAATACTCCTGATGATTTTTCCACCACTGAGCATCTGTGTCATCAAAAATATGAATGATTGATTATATCCGATCAACATCAGAGTCATAAAAGGCTTCTAACTACTATACAAATTTTCAAACTTTCATTTGACCATGGAACCTCAGAGCTTCATTAAGCCTTACAGGTGACACAACCATGATTTGTCTATGAAGGAGATGAATAAATTTATGGCATTTTTTATACTTTTACTAAGTATCATTATAACTACCTATAGCACCACATATTCTCCTAGTAAGATCATAGTCACCTTGAGCCCAATAGTCATAGGCATTACTAGTGATGTCAAAAAGAGATTGTGCATATGTTCATCACAAATGCCATCAAGGGTGGGTTCATGACATCTATTGCCTCAAGCTGTGACATTACAAATATGATTGATATCCTCATTAGCATTGATCGGTTCAACATAGGGAAGCTCATGAGTATGGTCCAATGGAAATACCACATGTTACTCATCATTTTCAAAGCTCATGTACCAATTCTTAAGTCTTATATCAAAATTATTAGCGTAACACCATGGATAACCCAATAGAGTTGAGAAGTCATCAGCCTCAACCAATTCTATGACTTCAAAGTTATATTTTAATGTAACATCAAGGATGTCCATGGTGTCATATTTAAGTACACTAATGGGAAAAGTGTGAGTCTTGTTAGCCATGAATAACACATGGAGTAAAGTTTGTAAAGTTGGGATAGCCATATTCTACTAGGCATCCTTTATGAGAACATTAACTTTAGCACTGATGTCAACTTAGATATCCAAGATAACCCATCCATCTATGGTGGTATTAACCAATATCTCCTTATCCCCTTCCAAGCTAGGTTTAATGGGAGTATCTTGCTATCATGCATGGTTTAACTGACAATCTTCAGTAGGTCTTGGCGTATGATGCCTTATCCAATTGCATAATAATGATATAATGTCCTCATATAGTATTCATTTGCACATATTTTGAAATTCATCCTGTTAAGGTGTGGAGCTAAAAGCTTCACCAAAGGAGCGTTTTGCAAAGTTGCAAGTTTACACAGTCACCGGCGTCAGTCAGGAGCGACTGACGTCGGTCAGGAGCAGACCAGGAGATGCCGGCGTCGATCATGATCGGCCGATGTCGGTCAGATGCAAGCAGGCAGGAACCAATGTTGGTTACCTGTGCATCCAGAAAGCTATTTTCGTGGACAGAACAGAATGTTTGCATGTTAGAATTAAGTGATAGTCTTAAGTTCTCATCTTTATTATTAGTAAGACTATTTAGAGCCCTTGATTAAGAGGTGCATCTAATGGCTGTAGTTGTATGCTCATGTTTCCTAATTATTATATAATAGGATAGATCTTCTTAGCTTATTATATGATTAGTGTTGTACAGTACAGAATTGTATATGTGAATCATTCCAGGTTGTTGGAGTTGATTGTACTTGAGAGAGAGAGCTCTTGAGGGAAAGAGATCTAGAGAGAGATCTGTACATCTGAGAGAGGTGTGGAAGAAAAAAAGTTTCTTCAATTGTATTCCTTTTGTAAAGAGTTTAATACAAGTTTTTAGGGTGGTTTCTTGTATCTCTTCTTCTTGTTGTATTTCTGATTCTAGTTGCTTTCAATTCTGGTTTAATTCCACATTTATTGCTTTCATATTGTAATCAACATTGTTGGTTGATCCCCAACAAGTGGTATCAGAGCTCAAGTTGACTAACAGGTGTTTCAGATCTGGTTAGTGTGTATTGATTATAAGGTACTGACAGGGGTTTCTGTAGGGATTTCTATTTGAGTGGGAGAAGCAATGGCAGAAGAAAGTAAACTGAGAATGGAGAAGTTTAATGGCAAGAATTATCAACATTGGAGAATGCAGATAGAGGATTATCTATATTAGAAAGATCTATACTTACCGTTAGGTGGGATTGCAAAGAAGCCCAAAGACATGGATGATGAAGAATGGGAAGTTCTTGATAGAAAGGCTCTGGGGTCTATAAGACTGAGTCTGGCATCTACTGTGATATCTAATTTATCACAAGCAAAGACAATGGTAGAGTTGATGACTACTTTAACAAATTTGTATGAAAAACCCTCAGCTTCTAATAAGGTATATCTTATGAAGCAGTTATTTAATTTGTGAATGCAGGAAGGTGGATCTGTATCTAATCATCTAAATGATTTCCATGGAATTGTAAATCAATTAAGTTCAGTCAATATAGTGTTTGATGATGAAATTAAGGCTCTTTTAATATTATGTTCTTTGCCTGAAAGCTGGCATAGCTTGGTAATGGCAGTTAGTAATACTGCATCTGCTTCAAATATTTTAAAAGTAGAGGATGTTGTTAGTGTAATTTTGAATGAAGAAATTTGCAGGAAAAGCACAGAGGAAACATCAGGGAATGCTTTAAGTTTTGAGAGCAGGGGAAGGCAAAAAGAGAAGAGCAAGAGGAGATCAAAGTCTAAGTCAAAGGTGAGAGGTAGATCCAAATCCAGAAATGGCAGGAGGCCACAATGCTGGAATTGTGGAAAGATAGGGCGCATAAGCAAAGAGTGCTAGTCAAAGCCTAAGGAGGACAATCAACATGAAGGTAAGGAAGAAGCAAAAGTTGCAGGTATTGCACAAGATGCTCTTATATTCTCTTTGCATAATAATATAGAATCTTGGGTGTTAGATTCTAGTGCATCTTTTCATGCTACCCCTAATAGAGAATATTTTAGTGACTATGTCCATGGAGATTTTGGAATAGTGTATTTAGGGGATGATGAGCCTTGTAAAATTGTTGGCAAAGGAAAAGTGCAGCTAAAAATGTAGAATGGCAACACATGGATGTTGAGAGATGTTATGCATGTTCCCAGCTTGAAGAGGAATTTGATTTCTGTAGGAAAGTGAGGGGATGAGGGTTGTACAGTAACTCTCACAGCTAAATCTTGGAAGGTGACCAAGGGTGCACTTGTAATGGCCAGAGGCAAGAGAGTAGGTACTCTCTATTTATGTAATTATGTTATTAATAAATCTCCTTCTGTATTATCTACTTCAGATGTGGATGCAAAGTTGTGGCACTCAAGGCTTGGCCACATGAGTGAGAAGGGAATGTCAATTCTTAAGTCAAAAGGTAAGCTTTCAGATTTGAAAAGCATAGACTTGGATTTTTGTGAGCACTGTGTTTTTGGGAAACAGAAGAGAGTGATTTTTCTTAAGACTGGGTCAACAAAGAAGAAGCATAAGTTGCAGCTTGTTCACACAGACGTGTGGGGACCGGCTTAGGTTGCTTCTATTGAAGGATCACAGTACTATGTTTTGTTCATAGATGATGCTACAAGAAAGGTATGGGTCTATTGTATTAAGAAGAAATCTGATGTATTTTATGCTTTTAAGATTTGGAAAGCTATGGTTGAGAATGAAACAGGCAGAAGATTGAAGTGCCTAAGATCTGACAATGGTAGTGAGTTCTGCAGTTATAAGTTCAACTGGTATTGTTATATGCATGGAATACGTAGTCAAAGGATGGTTCCAAGGACACCTCAGCAAAATGGAGTTGTTGAAAGGATGAAAAGAACAATCATGGAACATGCAAGGTGTATGAGATTGCATGTTGGTTTGCCCTTAGAGTTTTGGGCAGAAGCTATGGATACTGCAGTGTACCTGATTAACAGAGGACCCTCTACAGCTCTGGATGGTGGAATTCTAGAAGAGGCATGGACAAGTAAAAAGGTAGATCTGTCATTTCTCAAAGTTTTTGGTTGTGAAGCCTTTGTGCACGTTGATAAGGAAAATAGAAAGAAGCTGGATGCTAAGTCTATGAGGTGCACATTTATTGGCTATGGCTCTGATGATTTCAGATTTAGGTTTTGGAATCTAGGAACTAACAAAATAATTAGGAGCCGTGATGTTGTTTTCAATGAAAAAGTGATGTATAGTGATCAGCTCAGGAAGCTGAATCAATCTGGGCAGAGCAATGGAGAATTGGATGAGGTAACGGTCCAAAATGAGCTCACGGGAAAAATTAATCATAGACAGGAAAACACAGAGACCAACATCGGTCAGGTAGGAATTGACGTCGGCAATACAGGAACCGATGTCAGTCACACAGTGATCAACGTCGGCCAGTCAGGAATCGACATCGATCAGAAAGAACTGACGTCAGCCAGTAACAGGCCTGGAAGTGACTGAGGTCAGTCACTGTCAGAGAATTTGGGCAGACAGCATGTTGTGAATGAGTCTCAGATGCCCATCAGGAGGTCAAAAAGGGTAAGTAAACCTCCAATTCGATATTCCCCTTCATTATTCTATTTATTGCTAACTGATGGTGGAGAACCAGAGAGTTTTGATGAAGCAATATAGGTGGAATCCAAGAATCAGTGGGAGCTAGGCATGAATGAGGAGATTGATTCCTTGAAGGAGAACCAAACATGGGATTTGGTTGAGTTGCTAGCAGGAAAGAAGACACTGAAGAACAGATGGATCTATAGGTTGAAAGAAGGTGAGAATGGACAGATGAGATATAAGGCCAGGTTAGTAGTGAAAGGATTTGCACAAAAACTAGGTATTGATTTTGGTGAGATTTTTTCTCTTATTGTTAAAATGACTTCTATACGGATTGTATTGTCTTTAGTTGTTATTGAGGATTTGCATCTTGAGCAGCTTGATGTTAAGACAGTGTTTCTTCATGGAGATTTGGATGAAGAAATATATATGGATCAGCCAGAAGGATTTGAGGTCAAAGGTAAGGAGAAGTTAGTGTGCAGATTGAAGAAAAGCTTGTATGGCCTCAAGCAAGCTCCTAGACAGTGGTATTTGAGATTTGACAGGTTTATGACTGAGCATGGCTATAGTAGGTGTCAATCTAACCATTGTGTGTATTTTAAGAGATTGGATAATGGTAGATATATTATTCTATTGTTGTATGTAGATGGTATGCTGGTTGCAGGATCACACATGCAGGGTATCTCTGAGCTTAAGGTGAAATTAGCTCACACATTTGCCATGAAGGATTTGGGAGCAGCAAAAAAAATCCTTGGCATGAGCATTAAGAGAGACAGGAAAAATCACAGGTTGATTTTGTCTCAAGAGGATTATGTGAACAAGGTGTTGAAATGATTCAATATGCAGGATGCAAAACCGGTAAGCACACCTTTGGCTGGACATTTTAAGTTGAGTAAAGAACAATGTCCTAATTCACATGATGAGGTAGAGTACATGAGTAGAGTTCCATATTCTTCCATAATAGGGAGTTTAATGTATGCAATGGTTTGTACTAGACCAGATATTGCACAAGCAGTGGGAGTAGTAAGTAAGTATATGACCAATCCAGGAAAGGAGCACTGGAAAGCAGTTCAGTGGATCTTTAGATATCTGAGAGGAACCAACAGTAGGCATTTTTGCTATGGAGGTTCAGATACTTCTCTACATGGTTATGTAGATTCAGATATGGCAGGTGATTTGGATGGCAGGAGGAGCACCACAGGATATGTTTTCACTGTTGGTGGAATGGCGGTTAGCTGGATATCAAAGTTGCAGAAGGTTGTTGCATTGTCAACTACAAAAGCAAAGTATATTGCAGTCATGGAGGCTAGCAAGAGATGATATGGATGACACGGTTCATGGAAGAGACTGGAAAGGAGCAAGAGAGTTGCAGATTATACAATGATAGTCAGAGTGCAATTCATTTGGCTAAGAATTCAACCTTTCATTCAAGAACAAAGCATATACAGCTTAAGTACCACTTCATTAGATAGGTATTGGAGGATGGTGAGTTGAAGCTGGAGAAGATCCATACAGATAAGAATCTTGTTGATATGTTAACCAAGCTGATAACAAAGGAGAAGTTGAATCTTCATTGAACTTTTATTGGTCTTCATGATTGAGTTAAAGATGGAGGAGCTAGAAGATGTTGTTGTACAGGTACTGGTGCAGCTGTTTATCTCCAAGTGGGAGATTGTTAAGGTGTGGAGCTAAAAGCTTCACCAAAGGAGCGTTTTGTAAAGTTGTAGGTTTACACAGTCACCGGCGTCGGTCAGGAGCGACCGATGTCAATCAGGAGCAGACCAAGAGATGCCGGTGTTGGTCATGATTGGCTGACGTCGGTCAGATGCAAGTAGGCAGGAACTGATGTCGGTTACCTGTGCGTCCAGAAAGCTATTTCCATGGATAGAACATAATGTTTGCATGTTAGGATTAAGTGATAGTCTTAAGTCTGCATCTCTATTATTAGTAAGACTATTTAGAGCCCTTGATTAGGAGGTGCATCTAATGGCTATAGTTGTATGCTCATGTTTCCTAATTATTATATAATAGGATAGATCTTCTTAACTTATTGTATGATTAGTGTTGAACAGTACAGAATTGTATATATAAATCATTCCAGGTTGTTGGAGTTGATTGTACTTGAGAGAGAGAGCTCTTGAGGGAAAGAGATCTAGAGAGAGATCTGTACATTTGAGAGAGGTGTGGAAGAAAAGAAGTTTCTTCAATTGTATTCCTTCTGTAAAGAGTTTAATACAAGTTTTTAGGGTGGTTTCTTGTATCTCTTCTTCTTGTTGTATTTTTGATTCTAGTTGCTTTCAATTCTGGTTTAATTCCGCATTTATTGCTTTCATATTGTAATCAACATTGTTGGTTGATCCCCAACACATCCCATGTCATGTCATGATGGTATGTGGCTCTCTGCATATCAGCACATTGAGCAACATCACAATCCTTAAGGAATTGGATCTCTCCATGTAATTCTCTTACTAAGTTTATAGTGTCCCAGATCACCTCTGGCTATTATTAATCATTGGGATAATGAGTAGCATGAGTCTCCTCATGCCTAAATTTATCATTAGGTGGATTTGACATAGATTGGGACTAACCACCACTTCATGTTGTAATAGTTACTTTAGGTCCCCTCAGAGTGATAAGGTGTAGTCTCCAATGTGGTTTTTTAATATGTATCATTTTTACACCCTTCTCATTTTTCTAATTCGTAAGAGTTGTGTACAAGTCAGGGCACTCTTCTAAATGGTGCTCATTTTTATAGAAGGCACATGTAGGATAGATCAGGCAATCACATTGGTAGTGCTTGGGGGAACAACACTTATATCAAGTTCATGGTGGAAAGAGTCCACCTCTACATCCTTGACTTCGACCTATCCCAAAATAACCACCTCCATTCTCTTGGTTATTTATAACATAGATTTGATGTGTACCATGCATGCATGCCTAATGAATATCACTAATGAGATGGAAATCATTGGTATCATGAGTTTATGCATCACATATATTACAATAGTTTGATACCTTTGAGTGAGTGGCTCATTATATAAAAGTGTATTCTTGAACATCATGTTCTTCTTGGTAAATCTCACAAGATTGCTTCAACATGGCTCATAGGTTCTTATGGGGACAATTATTTTGGTTATGGCCTTCAAAATCATAGTCAACACACCATAATCCATTGGGGTTGTCATGAGTATTGTGTGTATTAAGCTTTTCTATTTGATATTCCATTGTAGCAATATGAGCCTCCATGAAGGGAATGATCCCTATGTCAATATTGTCAATAGCTTTGACATGAAGGACAGCTTCCAAGGCCTCGTATGAGATGATAAAAGTTTTTTGAGACAAATTTCATTTGAATGGGAGAAACAAACCTCCCATGAACCATTGGGAATTTTGAGTATAATTTATCTCAAATGAGAATTTAGAAATAAGCACCTTGAAATGTGTATCATACTCACACATGCTCCTTGTGAGTTCTTGATTTATATCTTTTAGCATAGTTATACTCTTTTGCTCAAATTCTAGGATGTCAAATTCTTAGATGAATGCTACCTTAACTTGATCATTATTTATTATATCTTTTTTAGGATCATAATTCTAGTACCATTTATGTGCACGGTCCAAAAGGGTGGTTGCAAACTAGGTGGATTTTCATTTAGAAGAAGTTATGTTGCGTGCTCACCAAATGAGTTCACACTTGTGAACATGTTATGTGTCATTATCCACACCTTGATACTTAGGCAAGTGGAGCATCATTTCATAGTATATGATGGGTGGTTGATGTGCTTACAATGGTAGCTACTAAGGACACTTCGAATCCCTCATATTCTTTGGGGGAAAAGTCCACCACTACCTCTTGTGCCTCCTCCAAGTCTGTTAGTCTAACCACCATTGAATCCACCTCTTATGCCTCCTAAAATAGTAGAAACACTTGAGACATTGTGTTTTGAGGCAAGTTGATTAACTACAGTCAAGCTGGTACTTTTTCCCACTAGTTATGTTGGGCCCACTAGGCATTCTAAGTTGGGCCATAGAAGTCCTTTGTAAAGGAAAATAAATAGCCAATAAACTAATATCTAAAACTTATTCTAATAAGTTTTCTCTTATTTTAGCTTCTAACTCTACATTGTTTGTATCCCAATTGTGTACAATCATATCATCTAACTCAAAATCATGAGTTCATGTTGTGGGTGGGGAACTGAGCCTATCTAAATCAAGTTCTTTAGTCACCACTTCTTGTCTTACTTCTCTTTCATATAGTTGAGATATCATCAGGAATGATTCTATGGGTGGGGAGTCCTCTTTATGCTCTTTTTCTTCCCTATAAACCCTTAAAATACTTCTTGAGTCCTCTAGTCCCCTTTCTAGATCACTTCTACCCATAATCTTTTGCCAAGCTATCATATTTGTGTTTCCACAATTCTCACTAATTGGATACCATACCAAACCAATAATTCTATTTCACCAATACCCCTACATTCACCCACTAACCATACTACTCATGCAAATAAGAGTTTAACCTTCGATGGAAAAAGTCTCAAATCTAGAATCTATAAAGAGCTTCTTCACCTCTAGCAAAAAATGTATGAGATATTGACCACACATTGCTCATAAAAAGTGGAACTGAGCTTCTTCTAAACAAGAATAAGTTGAAACTACATACTCTAAGATGTAACTATTCAAAACCCTGCACTACCAAACATCAATAGCATGCATCCAAGGCACTCTCAACTGTGTTAGATCCATTTGATGCTCTAGTGTCCAATTTATCTTTCATACATGGTTTATCAATCAATCTTGAGCATAAGCCATGATCCAAGCATGTATATGAATAGGTACTTACATAAATAATGTCTTATATAATGAATTGTATATATTTTGTTCAACCCACGCATGTGGAAAGATTCCTAGTTCAATAAACAGTACTACAAAATTATCCTTACCACTATTAATCCAACACTTAATATTCTTAAGTGACAATTAATCGAGAATTTTCCACCATCGTGTAGGCAAGCACTATAGGTCTTGGCAATGGTTACAAAATGTTGGGTTTATTTTCTTTATTTAAGCATAACTTTCTTGAGTTGTATGTCGAAGTGACTAAATCCCAATATACTAGTGTACTAGCATTTCACATAAGAATGGGTTCTCATACACTTACCTAAAGCTCATAGCGAGGGATTGGTTCCCATTGGTTTTGTCATGCAAGGGTGTATTTAACATATAGGGGTGCTTAAACACATACACATTAATCAATGATTAACCAAAAAAAGAAATAAATGCTAATTATGGACCTAAACTTAGTTAACTAAATAATAGCATATAAGATAACCAATACCATTATCTCCATAGTCACAACAACATTTAAGTAGCACAGGTTTCATTCATCATAATAATAAGTGATTCAAAATATCACATAAATAAGTGTATAGAGCAACTCAATCATATAACTCTTAATATTATCTAGTTGAGTACAATAACATGATATCATAATAATATTCTCAATCACATCAACATAATAATAATCAAAAACCTTACAAAATTCTATCTAGGGGTATTTATACTTGGTTTTCCTCGACCAAGCAGTTACAATCATAATCACACTCATAGTGACTCACCAATGATCATCAACACACTTGAATCGTGGCAGCCAATTACATTAATTTCCTAAGGACCTGAGACTTTATGCCCCTATATTCTCTTTTTAATGTTGGATCCACAATGTCAAGCACATATCTTCTTTTGGGTCAGTTATAGATTCGTCTTTGACTTAGTCTTTTTCATCCCTTTGAATCTCTCCCTCACCATCTCCTACTTATTGTACATTCCCCAAGTCTTTAGCTAGTATTTTGAGTCCTCCATTCTTGGGTTCTCTATTTATTATGCATATTTACTTTGAATGGATCCTCTCATGCTATGGACTCCCACACCATGATATTATTCTACATCATGCTTCTTTTGCACTGTGCTTATTTTATGCCATTTATTCTAAAGGACTTAGCCAAAATTTAGGGTCTAACACCACCTAAAAAATGCATCAATGCCATTACCAATTTAAGGTCATGCCTTTTGGTCTCAACAATGCTCCATCCACCTTTCAAGAATTGATAAACTTGATTTTCATCAAAATTCTTGTACATGTTTGTTGTTTTATTTTTTATGCTAGTTTGATTTATAATAATTCAGTGGCATCCCATCTTGAGCATTTTGATGTTGTGTTGGATACACTATCCAAGTAGAAGTTGTATGCCAAGGCGTCTAAGTGTGAATTCAAAAATGCATCTTTGGAATAACTTGGTCACATATTTTTTATTGATGGAGGTTACACTGAGCCTATAAATATCAAGGCCAAATGTGATTGGCATTTACCTAAGACTCTTAAGAAACTTTATGATTTCCTATGATTGGTAATATTTTATAGAAGATTTATAAGGAATTTCTCAACAATAACACATCCCCTAACGAATCTCACTAAGAAGGGCACCTTCAAGTGGTTCATAGAGACACAAAAATATTTCAAGAATCTCAAAATATATTTGGTTTGTACTCTAATTTTAGCAACCCCTAATTTATAAAAGTATTTTGTCATTAAATGTGATGCCTCTAGATCTAGACTAGGCATAATTTTGTCTTAGGATGACCACCCAATTGCATTTAAAAGTAGGAAATTCAATGAACCTAAATGAAGGATGTCCATGTATATTAATGAGATGCTTTACATCCTCCTATATGCAATCATGAGATGGTATCAATTTATATTAGGGAGAAATTTCTTTGTTAAAACCAACAATCTCAACCTTAAACACTCGTTAACTTAGGGGACATTAATAAAGGATAAATGCAAATGGATTGATTGCCTCAAGCCTATTACTTTGAGATATTTTGAAATAAATGTAAGAATAATGTGGTGGAAGATGCATTATCTTACTAGTAAGAACCACTAATATTTGAGTCCACGTCCATCAACTGACCTACTTAGATACACAACCTTTTACATGATTACTTTACTAGCTCTACCTCAATAAAACTCATGCAATAAATTGAAGATGGGGGAAAGTGGAGTGCATGGTCAATTCGTAATGGCATAAAAAAAATCTAATGATGCATTTACTTGAGGATGACTCTCCCTTTGTTCAAAATGTGCTAGAGCGCCACCATGAATCTTCATTTACAGGCCGTGTTGGGTTCTAAAAAACATATAAAAGCATCAAATGTATTTTTTTCTAAATGGGAATGAAGGTAGACTTCTAAAATTTGTATCTATCTGTTTCATATGCAAGTACAATAAGGGATAAATTATTCCTTCATTATGCCTTTTACAAACAAATTTGGTTCCAAAACAAAAGTGGGTAATTGTGTCAATAGAATTTATACCACGTCTTCCAAGATCTAAGGCTAAAGATGAAAATTTTGTGGTGGTAGATAGGTTGACAAAGTATACCCATTTCATTCCCACAATAAATGAAAGGAGCACTAGTCCTAAGGTTGGAAAATTACATTTCCAACATGTGTTTAAGCCACATGGGATCCCAAAATAGATCATCTGCAATCATGATCAATTTTTTCAAATTCATTTCTAGAAGTTGTGGTTTTGGAACTCATGTGTTACATTTAACATGAACACTGCATACCATCCCTAAATAGAGATGGTGAACAAGTGATTGGAAGTGTATATGAGAATTAATATATGAGATAAGTAGATAAATCATTATAATAGATAAATTTGGCTAGATATTGGTATAACACTATGAAATACACATCTATGAAATAGTGGTTCAACACTATGAACCACATAGCTATGAACATGTCACCTTTGAAGGCTTTAAATGGGTACGAGTTGCCATAAACATTGGATTGGGTAATATATAGGAGAGAGGTCCCAATGACATAGGATGTTGTAGAAGAGATGTAAAACACTCTATATGGAGAGACAACTTGGAAATGACTACCAACATGATGAATAAATGAGCAAACCAACATAAGTCAAAGATGATTTTGATATCAAGGATGTGGAGTTTGTATGGCTTCAACCATATAAATGGAATGCATTGAAGGATGCAAGAAATAAAAATTTGTATCCAAATTATTGTGGCCTATATTAGGTGCATGTAATGGTCAGGGAAGTTGCATACACATTGGACATATTGAACAAGGGAAGGTCACATGGTGTATTTCATGTGTCATGTCTTAAGAATAAGATAGGCATGCATCGAATGCCTCAGATAAAACTACCAATAAAAAATGAATAATGCAAGCGTGTGCTAGAGATATAGTGCATTACTGGGGAGGAATCCAAGAAGCTTCATAATAGGGTAATGTGCATGTTCAAAGTGAAGTGGAAGGGGATACCCATGGAGGATGCAACTTTGGAAAAAAGGAGTTTATAGCCAAGCATTTGAGCTTGAAATTGTGCTTAATTAAATTATCTAAAAATTGGGAAACAAAAAATATATATTGTTTAGGTTGGGCTTTTTTTAAGGCCACTCTTCCTTTCTATTCTAAATGCAAATAAAGACATCCTCGCTTCTTTGTTACTAACATAAGTGATTTTACTTGATTATCTAGTCAATCTAGTTAGCATTAAAGACTTGCTAAATATGGAGAGAATTTGGATTTCCTCACTTAAATGGTGTATCTTAAATATTTTGATCTTAGAGGGATTGAATATCACCCAAGCTTAGGGTGGCACAGATGATTTTGGTTGTCTACCTTCCCTTTAGAGTTTTAAACCCTGTTGACTTTGGAGTGGTTGATATATTGGACTTGTTTTCTGGTAATCTTCTAGTGGGTGTTACTTTGAAACACTTATATTCCACCTTGCCTTAAAGACTTTGTTTTTGATGTTTTATAGAACTATATGTAGTTGGTCTGAGTTTTTCTCATAGTAACTTATGCTACTTTGCTCATTATGTATTTTTTTTTAGTTCCATATTTTTTTATATCTAGCTAGTTAATTGTTATGAGTTATTCATGTTGGATCTAATGTGGCCTTCGATCTTATTGTATTATATTTTGTACCTGGGTGAGGGTCCCTTCTCTCTCATTTATATAATTAAAAAAATCTAAATTTTTAGTGTTCATGGGCAATGTATGTGCAAATATGAAGGCAAGCATGAAAAAGTGCAAGTTTGTTGGAAAACATACCAAAAATGCAAGGGAAGCCTTAAGAGTTAAAAAATAAAACCTTCATTTTCATTCGTGTAATATGTCAAGTCATGGTATATAGTAGGATGATCAAAGCTTTCATGTAGTAGGTACAGGGCTTGAGTTTCATTCTCATATTATAAAATTTTGCACTTTTAAACTTTGACTAGCTTTGAGGTTAAAGCTCTTTGAGGAGGAAGGCATGTTGCATACCTAAACACACCATAGATTATATTTTTGTGTATGTGCATTCGCTTAGTTAGAATTGTTTATTTTATGTTATATTTTGAGTGCCTAGAGTTAGTGAAGGGTTAGGCCATAAGTCAGCCATGAATTAAATAGGGTTTCTAACAGTTGAATATAAAAGAGGGGGAAAATCCCTGAAGAATGTATATTTTTATAAAATCAACTTAATGCAAGAGATAGTTGTCATTGCGTGAGAGATATTTTATTACAGTCAAATTTCTAGGTGCTATCCACCCTTGGAAAAGTATGTGCTCCCATCCTTTCCATTTATCAACATTTACTCTATATTTTAGAATCCAATTTTCTATTGTTATTTGGAACGCATCATAGAAAAAATGGGAATAAAATAAATGTGAGAAGGATTAGCAACATTAGGAGGAATTTTGATAGAGTAGGTTGTTTACCTTATTTCATGTTCACCTAGGTATTTGGTTATTCCTACCCACTTATGTGTGGATATTTCATTTATCTCATTTTAGATATTATGAGATATTTCATATTTATCTCATGTATATTATAGGGATATTTTATAGTTGTTTTTATCTTTTAGGTATAGTTATATCTTAGTCCTAGGTTTGATCGCTTAGTTATGTTTAATTTCTTAGCTTGATCTTTTAGTTATGATTGATCTTCCTTGCCTATATATGCAAGGAACATTCATTGTATTTAACAAGCTTTGGAGATATAAAGGATTTCTCATTGTATGATCTATTTGTATATGATAGACTGAGATGTTATTTGAATAATGCATCAATGGTTTTTAATGTGGTAATAGTTTGTAGATTTGACTTTGGGTGAGATTTTTTAAAACTATTTCATGGTATTAGAGCAGTCTCCAATAGCCATTACTCAGCCCCTTAGTCTCTCCTTGCTTAGCTTTGCTCAGTCCATGGCTTAGATTTGGATTCATTGCTTCAGTTGCTTTGTCTTTTGTGAGATCTAACTTTTATTGCAAAATATATATGGTTCTTTTTCAGATCTAAGTTTTTTATATTCATATTCAAAACACCTATGTTGTGGAGGGTTTCTTTTTTGTTTATCAAAACTCTAGTTTTAGTTTTGAGTATGCTTAGATTTGTTGTGTTTAGATCTAATTCAGCATTGAATTTGCATGTATTATTTTCGGTCTATGTCAAACACTAGCATGTGTTTTATTTTAGATGTATAAGTTCTTTATTGCATAGTTGTCAAAATCCATACATAGACTACATCTTCAAGCTCCACATATTCTCACGATTTTTTTAAGGATCGACCATTTTTTTATATTTGGTTGTGTTTGTTTAGCCATGGAAGGTGGCTCATTTGGTGAAACACTTTAACCATCTTAGACATGGTGTTTGAAAATCTACAAAACAATTTATTTGTTGAATGTGTTGTACATAATTATTATAGCCTCTTCCATGGGCAGATTCTATTGCCTAGATGCTGTGTGTTTTTGTCTTTGGCTGTGTTTAGATTATGTTGCCTAGACTCTGAATGTTTTTACCTATGGTCACATTTTTTTTCATTTTCTGTATCTTCCCTATGCAAGACACAAAGTGATTCACCTTTTTGTAGTGCATGGTGACGGCCAACAGCATGTCAATTTCAGACCAGCAGATAGTGACAGCCAAGAGATTGACAATTTTAGACCAAAGACAAGAGCACTATTCATTTCAAGTTTTCCTCTCTTTTGTGGGTGATTTCACTTACACATCAAACAAAATGGGGGGGCACTCATAAACACCCTTAGCCCCTTGGTCAAATGGTGTGGTCACATCAGGGGCTTAACTTTTAATTCCTACTAGTAGGAAAGTATTTTTATCCCTCCAAGAATTTAATTTTTTTCAAAGTATTTAATATTTTTTGGTGTAATTTTATTTTTTGACCTATTTAATGATGAGAAAACTTGTAAAAACTATATCTCTTGATTGGTAACTCGAAATCGAGTGTTATTTTTTTCTAAAGTGTATGTTTTTTTTAATTTATGATCTATTAGTGTCATTTATTTTGTAAAATGCACTCAATTATAAAGTGTCAAATTTGAGGAGGGGCCTAATACAACAGCCATAGGGGGTTTGTTATTTCAGCCTTGTATAGCTTCATGTGTATGCGAGGATTTTACCAGCATGGTTCTTCCATTGTTCAGCTTCCTTATTTGCACACAACTCCCTTGTTTTTTGGAGTAACTCTCATGATTTGTGATGACTTCTTTGACAGGTTGATAGTTTCCATGTTTGGAGTTATTATGGTATATACAATGTCTTCTTTATTTTCATTTGGTGTTTTTGGGGATATATTGTACTCACTAAATTATAAAGTGTCATGGGGGTTTATTTTTGCAACCTAGTCTACCTTCATGTATGTGTACTTTAATTTGTGCTTCCTTTACTATTTTAGTTGTCAATCTCTCCCATCACCATTGGGGCCTTTTTTAATATTCTTCCTTTGGATATGGGTATCTTATTCAAGTGCTTTATTTTCTAGATTCCATATGAGGATTGTTATGTCTTAGTGGCATTCTTGGTGACTTTTTATGTAGTGACACTAGTGTGGTATCCCCACTAGTCTTTATGCTCACTTCTCACAGTTTTCAATCCAATTATTTAGATACTTTCATTGTCATATTCTCCCGGTTCAGCATTGAGTGAGGGTGTTTAGGCAATGTTTCCTTGCGTTCATCATTAACCCAGTACTCTGGAGTGCAGTGTTTGTGTTCAGTGTTCCTCGTATTCAACACAATTCCTATTTCGACTTCGTAGTTACAATGACTCTACATCTATGTATTCCGGTAAGATGGATTGGCATCTATGAGGATACTTATCTTCACATTGCATCTTTTTTTTGTGGATGGGTACCTTATCAGGCCTTATTGTCAAAACCCATTTCCTCTCTTTTTTTTCTCGAGTTTTCTCATTTTCTCTACTTTATGAGAGATTGCTTCATGGATATATTGTATATGAGTCCCTGATCAAGGCTTGTTTTCAAAACTCATACTGTGGATATGCCACTTTATTTTTGGCCCTCAAATGAGTAGGTTGTTAGAGTGGGTTGTTTACCTTAACTCATATTCACTAGGTATTTAGTTATTCCCAACCACATATGTGTGGATATTTCATTTATCTTATTTTATATATTATGAGATATTTTATATTCATCTCTTAAATATTATGGGGATATTTTTTAATTGTTTCTATCCTTTAAGGATAGTTATCTCTTAGTCCTAGGTTTGATCTCTTAGCTTGATCTTTTAGTTATGTTTGATCTTTTAGCTTGATCTCTTAGTTATGATTGATCTTCCTTACCTATATATGCAAGGCACATTCATTGTATTTGACAAACTCTGTAGATATAGAGGATTTCTCATTGTATGATCTATTTTTGCATAATAGACTAAGATATTGTTTGAAAAATACATTGATGACTTTTACTGTGGTAATGGTTTATAGATTTGACCATGAGTGAGTTTTCTAAAAAAATTCAAATTTTAAAATCCATGGATGGTTGGAATAGAGAAATAGTAGAGACAAATTGAGAGTTTTGAAAAGCTTGAGAAAACACAACATTTTGAAATTATGGAGGACTTAAGGTTTGAGAAGGGAGAAAAACAATGGAATTTTTTTTAACATTAAACAACTAACACTTGAAGAAGAAGGGATGGTAGAATAAATAAACACATGAGTAGGGTTACGAGAAACGTTTGAAACATCATGTAAACGAACATTTTGGCAAGAAATTTATTTCAACATATTCATAATTATAGAGATATGGGCAAGATTAGTCATAGCATATGTCTTAATATAATCAATGGGTTCATCTCTATTTTAATCTTCTAACTCAATATTATAATCACAATCTCTGTCATGTTCATTCCAATAATTATTTTGAAGGGCTCTAGTAGTCATATTATTATCAATATTGGCATTCAAAGAAGCATTGATATCTGCATCAAAACATGAATCTACAACCACATTATCCCCTATAGTTTATCTTAGGGGTTTCTTATGTTCTACAAAGGATTCAATTAGTTGATGAGTACATCTAGGTCAAAATCAATATTAATCTAGTGTGGTTTGTGTGATACTACCATTTTTTCATATTTACATTTAGGTTATACTCACTATTATATTCATCATACACACTACCTTCTACATCATTTTAAAATTACATGACATTCATAGAAGCATTTTCTACATCTTAAAAAAAATACATCAAAAGGATGATCCATCACAAATGCACTAGGGTTTAAAGCAAGCACAAAGGAATTAGGATTAAGAGAGATAACATGAATCAACACAAATCCTAACCAAAGTAAACACTATGAACAAGTAAGATTTAACCCTAGTAGGAGGGTGCAACATGGCAAATATCTATCAAAATACAAGCAAGATCTAACCCTAAGAGGTTTAAGAGAGCATCGGATTGTGAAAAAGTAATATAGAAAATTGGTTTTACTTCAAAATGCACTATATCTACCCACATTATTTTGCAATTGGATCCAATCATATTTAATCAAATAATTATTAAAAATAAACCTAATTGAAAATAAGGAATATTTTAGAATAATTGAAGAGTACAAAGAGAGGGTTATAGAAGAAGATTTTAATTGTTGCAAATCTAGGGATAATAGGGTGAAATAGGGACTAGAGAATGGGTCCAAACAATAAGGTGAACAAAACCTAGAAAACTCAGAGCAAACAAAGAACTTTTCTCAAACTACCAAAACCGTAACATTCTTTATTGGCATAGCTAGAACCATCACAATACATTTCAGGAAACTTTTAGACACTACAAAACTAAATTGATGAACTTTTTCCTTTGTTGTTGGTCTCCGAAAACCTCGCTCACTTGTCCACAATTCTTTGTAAACATGTAGGAAACTAATATCCTTCCCCACAACCCTAATAGCTCATTAAAGACTAATAAAAAATAGGGGAGTCCATGAGGGGCATGTGTAAGACAATGTTCAATGCACTTTAACAAGAAATTCGTGAATGAAAGCCCTAATCCCTGTATGACTTCTGTGCTAATATAAAAAGTGGATAATGCAATTGAAGACTTCAATCTTAGATCAAATTCTACTTTAAACACTCAAATTATGCTCTTCAATCAATGCTAGACTTTTGCTTTCAATTTACTTATCGCTAGTGGAGTTTGCATTCAATTTTTATTCATCACCTATATGCATGTGCATTTATAAACTTCTCAAATTCAAATTCGTACACAAGTCGACACAAAACATGCGGTAAATAGTCAACAAAAGAGGAACACAGTGCATGCAAGACCCAAAACAAGGGTCAGAAGGACCCACAAAAAGGGCACTAGAAATGTAGTGGTACAATATTGATAGTCCATAACCGTATGATGATGTTTCTGGCAAAAAGCCTAGAATGGCAGAAAAATGGGAGGATGAAAGAGAAAACCTTGGAGGAAAGGGAAACAAGAGGAAGGCAAAGCATACATGGCATAACATATCCAAAACACAGGGAAAACATGTCAATAAGAGCCTAATATGTATCAATAATTGACAAACACAAAATTACCCTAGAGCAATGCAATTTGACAACTCCAACTACCTCTAGACCAAAATTAGGTGTCAACCCCTTTTTAAAAGGACTACATGCTTGTTCAAAAATGAATAAAATGTACATTATTATACAATTATGGATTGTGAAGAAATGGTATGATATTACAAGAAACTTGCTCGCTCATCATATGATTGCTCATATTCTTCATTTTGTCATTTTATAGAAATTTTCTACATTTGCACAAAACTTTGTTGACATTATTAAAGCTAGACAACATGATTGGACAAGAGTTGGAACATCACGGTTTGACCATGTGCTTGAGAATGTCCTAAAATTGATGTATTAAGATTATAACACAATGTACCATTATTATACCACTAGTTGATCGAGGTTTCAAATCCTCCTCAATCACATAGCAAATGCTAATATAGATGATAATGCATGCACAAAACTGTAGATGATACTTTGTTCCCTCTAATTTTAAACTTGAGGCTCCATTAGATTCGAATTACATCATGTGAGATCCTAAATTGTTCATTGGAGACTTAATTAGAGAAATTTGGACATTTTACATGTTCTTTTGAGCTTTTTTGACAAGGGAGACCTCTTAGTTAGTTTTGGTGTTCTTAAAATATAACCTAAAAGGAAATTGTGACTAAATTGCCATTGCCTTAAGGCTTACTAGTAAGTAAACCTATTTTTTGTGATCTAATATACATTTTAATCATTGATTATCAATATTTTTTTATATTGAAACCAACACATTTTTTATTAGCATTCTTGCCCAAAAAAATATAGTTTTTTTACAAAGCTATCATATTAAAATCTAACATTATTAGATTGATTTTAAAAGAAAAACCCAAATGATGTACAATAATGCCTAATTATTTAATAGAAATAAAAATTTATTTAAACTTTATGAAAAATTATAGTCTTTTCCAAAATAAATAAGAAAAGAGTGAAATTTATACTTCAAAAATTTCTAAAAACATATTCGACAAGAAAACACTACATGTAGCTATTTTACACTTATAATATGTAAATTAAAAAATATAAATAAATTAAATATTAAACAATCATAATTTGATTTGCATACACATTCTTTACATTCAAAGTTGAAATCAACTAAAACTGAAAATTGAACTACCATACACAAAATTCTTTCCACCAAAAGTTACACTCCAAAATTCAATGCACACTTTGTATAACAAATTTTTATGTTGCATTAAAAGTCAAAGTCATTAGATGAAATTATATTATTTTTAATTAATTGTGTAGTTTAGACGAAGATGAAATTATTTTTAATTAATTGTGTTGTTTGGATTAAACATGCTTTGCATCAAACAAGATGATTTGCAGTTCTGTATGTCTATTTAAAATTAGTGCTCCAATCCAAATAGTCTTGTAATATCAAAATTGGGGTGGAATATGTAAGATAAAACTTTAACACTTATTTTACATTCATCAATATATATTTTGGTTTTTATATTTAATTTTTAAACAATAAATCCATCAAAAATTAATATCTGATTATAATTGTTTGTAAAAGTCTTCAACTTAATAATAAATTTATCAATAAATGTGTATATATTTTACACGTGTTTATTTAAAAAAACAAAAACAAATTAAATATTAAAACTTGTTTGAATTTAATAAAACAAATTCATACACACGAATTTTTATTTTTGAAGTTTAACTAAACCAACATTGGAAAATGAATACCTTAAAATTGAAATGTACATCATAAACATGAAATTTAGTACAAACTTTGTAGGAAAAAAATTTCCATGAAGCTCTTGGCATTGAAAGGTGAACTCATTTAAGCATCAAAATAACATGAATCAATTAAGTGAGCATTGTATCAAAAACATTTTATTTAGAATTAATGGTTTAGGTAGTATCTTATCCATCCGGTTTTGATGTATTCGGAGTATTGTATTAATATTTTTTAAATTAGCCCTCCCAATCCAAACAGTTGTAATGCCAAAGTTGGAGATAAATATGTACAATAAAGTTTTTTTTTAAGATTTAAATTTTTGTTTTTAAGTCATAATGCTAACCTTAACGAGCCATATATATCACAAATATCTAAAAAAATTGTTTAACTAATTTGTAGTGTAATTGTATAAAAAACTGGTACAATACCTTTGCTATTTATATATACCCAGTACTTGGCACAATAAGCTATCATGTCTTAATTTGCATACTAGAATAGGATATTCAATATTTTTTCTCAACAAGCATTTATTTTACACCGCATATTTGTTTTTGACAGTTGGTACAAAAATAAATAGACAACATACAAAGTGTTCATTGTTAATATCAAAGAATCTCTCTCCAATGCTTAATTCTAGTACAGGTATCTGTACTAGAATTAACACTGATACATATCAATCTTGAAGAGACTTTCTTAGATTTTGTCACATACCACATTGATTAATGACCCCATTACCTTCTTTGTAAATTTTGAGCTGACTGGGAACTAGTGGGCTTAATGTAGCTGCACCACTATCTCGGGCTTCAGAAAAACTACCATGGTAAAAAATGGGCTCCAAACTCCCTATATGCCCAATATATTACGATTTTTAGATTTACTTCTCCAATAAGGAGAAACTCTTTTATATTGCAGTCAAATGGGCATCAAATTTAAAGTTGAAACTGTCATATGGCAGTCAAATAGACATCAAATTTAAAGTTGAAACTGTCATATGACAATCAAATGAACATCAAATTTAAAATTGAAACTGCCATATGGCAGTCAAATAGTCATCAAATTTAAAGTTGAAATTGCCATATGACAGTCAAATTGACATCAAATTTAAAGTTTGAAACTGCCATATGGCACCCTCTCCCCCAGCTGCCATTATAGGGCCTTAACATATTTTTTCCTAACCATAGAATGATGTGACAAACAAGCTCTATCACTATATGTAGATCCACAACATTCATCAAGAAACCCAAAGATCAGTGAATTGACTCAAATAATCCAATCATTATTCAACCAGAGATTATTAAACCGGGCTCCGGTGCCCAGATCCATGAATGACAAGTATAATGCAGCTATTGTTGTGGGCAAAGCTCCAAGTCGTTACCTAATTAGTTTTCATTCCAAACAGATCCCACCTTACAATATTAGATAATAGTTGCAGTGCTTATAAGTGCTTCCAGAATATTCAACAGTGGATATGCCAAATATTGAGTAATTACCTAATTAGTTTTCACTAGTTACGAGTCCCATCTTACAATGTTTGACAATAGTTGCAGTGCTTATTGGTGCTTCCAGATGGTTCAACATAGTGGATATGCCAATTACCAATAATGTAGGTCAGGTACATCCGTACCTCTTTTACGTTGTATCCAAGGGTAGCTTGCCAGGATAGAGCCACAGATTTTTCTAACTTTGATAGGCAAAAGAGAAGGATGTTTCTGAAAAAAAAAAAATCAATCCTTTTACACACTGCTTTCATCATCCATTGCTACTTTCTTGTTTGCAATTTCTTAGTCAGAAACACCTATGATATAATCTTAGAAGCTTTTGGTAAAAGTCTAAATAAATCAGACACGAGAGCCTAAAAGTTTCCTACTTCTGCCACTCCCAGAATGTGTTGTCCATGAACTACATAGCAATTAACGTGAGCCAGTCCATCTGATTTTTCCTTTTCTTCATTTAGTATCACCAGTTTCATATTTCAGTTTGCATCAATTATTAAAAACACTCAATTTGAAAAAGAGTGTGCATGGTAGTCAAACCTCTTACAAGGATCACACAAATTTAGGGAGGAAAAAGGAATAATTAGCACTCCCCTGCATCATAATATTGTGTAGAAACATTTCCCATTTTTCATAATTATCAGTGGGGAATGTAAACCTTAAACTACACTGTAATGAAAAAACAGCAAAATACTTGTTCTTTTGTTCCTCAACCTTCCTACGTTTCTTATTTCATCAAATTCCGAAGTGCAGTTCAATATTTGTTGCTAAGCAACAAGAGGAAATAAGGTACTCGGGTACATATTTCTTGATAGGGTGACGTCTAGCCTACCAAAAACTTTGGCCACTTAGTTAATTTGTTTTTGCCTTGGAAGAAATATAGGCAAGATGAGAAAGAATATTGTGGCCAACCACCACCAAAAAGATGCCGAGGAAACCCAAGTACTTAAGTGTGGTGAAAAGATTCAACTGCAAGAAAGAAAATAAGCATATGAATTAAAAGTAAGTTCAATTTTTAAAATCATGAATGGAAAACAACTGCAAAGTGTAGCAATAGAAGAAACAAAAGGTTTAGGGAGACACCTTGATCCAGAAAAGAGCATACAATACTAGTACTGCCAGAATGCCACCATGGAAAAGTAGAGCAGAAACCATTGGCAGGCCGGAGCAAGGAAAATTCTTCAAATTTGCTCCCAAGCTCCAAAGCTGGCAACAGCAGATTCAAATCATTCAGACAATAACCATTACTACCAAAATAAAAAATATATCAGTTCATCATAGTTGCAAGTTCGCATTCATGAACTAGATACAATTTAACAATAAAACTCAATTTGCCACGGACTCTAAATCCTCATGCCAAAAATACTGTTATCCCTTTCATACAAAGAAAATCTGTACAACCTATACTAGGCTCGTTTTTTGTTATATCACAATAAAAAAACATGATAAGCTATTTTAATCTGTATCAATCTCCCCAATCCTACATTATTTTATTTAAAAATTATATCATTCCCTCCTTGAAGACAGAAAACCGGGAGTGTTGTTTTGGGAAACTGACACCATCCAAAGCTCATCGAACTGAGAATTTGGATATCCATGTTGGTATGCACTCCCAAATTTAAAGGTAATAACATTTACAACCTCATTCTGACATCAATTCAATAATTAAATTCCAGACAGCGGCAGAGGATAACGTCCACATATGCGCCATTACCATCATTTTTTTTATTGGGGTAGAAGATGATGATGAAAGATGCCCATGTTTTACCATATCTAGTCAGGAATATACTTGAAGAATTGCTTCACATGTCATTAATGGGACAAGAAAGAAACAAAGAAAAACAATAACATTAATGAATGCCAACAGTGTGACAACAGTTAAAATACACTGTCCACTCTACGAATAAGAATTTTATATATCACTCATGACAGCAGCAAACGAGGAACAAATCCATGATTACAAGTTTATTACCCTAGCCATGCTATACTTGAATTATCACTTCAAATTTTGCTCCTACAAATCAATAGTATATGTGCCCCACTTTGTAGTTATTAAATAAACCCCAAAGATTCCTTTAAATTAATAATGTACATGTCACGCTTCTATTTATCTAAATGGAAGATCCCAATTAGCTACAGAATTTTGGATACACTAGCAGAAACAAGTTGTCAATCACAATGTTTCCTTGATGTTAAAATCTTGATCTACTTTATCAAAGAAAACACAAAACTATAACTTACCCAAATCAAAAATCCAAGGAATGGCAGTAACGTAAGAATAAAAAACGCATATGAAAGCTGAGCTGGAGGCAGCTTCTCAGGTGCTCTGAAAATGTGAGTTATCTCCGGTTTTGGGGAAAATCTTGAAGCAATATCAGCAGCCGTAGAACGAGGACGAGCAGCATTTTCTGGAGCCTCTGGCAAGTCCAACTCAAGAGTGCCCAGAAACTTCAAAAATGAGTTTTCCTGCTCAGCATATTGCCTTACATCAACCCTCATGTTTGGACATTGAAAGCCAAAAATGTCTATTGAGAACCGTTTTGAAAATAAATCCATTCATCGAATACATCTTTAAGATTGCTAGAATTTGAAAAACATAAATGAGGAGAAGAAATACAATATGCCCAGTCGGCTATTGCATGAAAAAGACGAGAAGAAACCACTCCTAAAAAATGGCTAGAAAAGAAAGTTGTAAAAAAACCCCGGGATAACAAGATTTTATTTTCACATAGCATTTTACAGATACTTGGTTAATGGTTGCAAAAAAACTCATTACCAAAACTTCTTACAACTCAAAAATTTGCTCGACATGGACTTTGGAAGCTAGCATATATTAAAAAAACAATAGAAGATGAAATACCATCGTTGAATCTCCCACAGCAAGCTCAATTGTGTATGCTCCAGATAGGTAGTAGAACTTTTCAACCAGGCCAAGAAAGTCCTACCGTTGACATAAAAATTAGTAAAATTTCCATACAATGAAAGAGAATGCAGCTTCTTTCTTCAGAGAGCTAGCTAACATTCAGAAAAAATCATTGAATGACCAATATAGTCCTTCAAGAAAGAGCTTTACTTCATATAGAAAGCAGAAAGCAAACCGTCATACCAAGACATTTTCTTGTGGATGTACAGTAATCATTTTATTTTAAAAGGATTATAGTAGCATAATGTGCATCAATAATGCTATTCAAAAGTAATAAAAAAAATGTCTGCAAATTTGTGTCAGAAAGCAATATGCGGCAACATAAATATTATGAACTACCATACACTTCTTCAAGGTTTATATATTCCAATTAAATCTTGAGAACAGATATCAATGGTTTTCATAAAAGGGCTTCTATCAAAAGGAAAAGATTGTATTTTTCTAATTGTCTACCAACTACCAAATGTGCACACTTCCTAGGCAAACTAGCAAAATTATCGTTACCATGATATAAGTAGCCAAATATTGTCACAAGGTTGTTTGGGTGGCTGAGATGCTACTTTTACTATTAATATTGGAAAATATTATTTATCAAATAGGAAAACTCTCCGACCTATCAACCACAAAAAACAACAGTTAAGCATATGTCGTTTATTAATGTCTAAAATCCTGTTTGCAAAATTATGCCACTGGCAAACAAAATCAGTGGATTTCATAACAGGGTTCTATCAAAAGTAAAAGATTGATATTTCTTTCTCTCAATCGAATACCAGATATGCACACTTCATAGGCAAACTAACAAAATTATCTTCTACCAAGAAATAAGAAGCAAAAATGTGTTTCAAAATTGTTTGGGCTGCCGAAATGCTAATTTCACTAGTATTTTTTGTAAAGCAGTATTTCACCTACTGGGAAACTTTCTGGCCACCAACCTCCAAATAAAAGGGGGTTAAACAGAAGTCATTAATGACTCTAGAATAATATTTGCTGATATTTGCAACCAGAAAACATATTCAAATGCATGAACTGCTGCATTTTGAATAAGGATGGCCAGAATGGTGGAACATAAACATGGGCTTGATGGTGAAGACATGTTCTCTGTACCAGAAGTCACATGTTTGAATCCAGAGGGAGGTAGGGTTGTGCACCTTATTGAACAATATATAAGGTAAATGGGCAAAACAATCCCCTTGTGGGCATGGAAAAAAACAATTCCTTCATGGAGGTAGGGTTGTACCGTACACACTATTGAGCAATATATATAAGGTAAATGGGAAAAACAATTCCATTGTGGGATTCAACGAGGGAGGTCTCATACAACAGATTGGTCTCTCTTGGCAGTGACCTAACATACTTAGATACAATATCATTTTTATGTGCTTAAGTTATATGTATATCTACCCCAAGCATTACGGGAGAAATCACAACTGATTTATTTACATATTGAAAGAACACACACACAATTCACAAAACTGAATGAAGAAACAATATGACTTGTCACTTAACCAAAACACAGAGAGAAAATGTAAACAATTGATTTTACATCTGCCTCCAACTATACAAGAACCCTTTGGGTTTTGCAGTACTTATCAAAGAAAGGAGAACATAAGCCCCATACTATATAAAGTAAATCTTCCACAAAAAAGAAAAATGCAAGACGTTTTCAGTTTTTGTGTCTAAACAAAAAAGGGCAGAATCACTGTTTTCCTTGAACAGATTTGCCCTTGCTTGAACAAGAAGGGAAAAATTGTTCTTGAAAACAAAGCAATCCTAGATTTAAAATCATTTCAATAAGATAGAAACAAATTACAGATTGTCTGAACAAATAGAAAACTTGCACATTGAAAATGCATCATGGGAAAGTAACATTTTTCAAAAACAGTATCCATGGCTTCCTCTGCTTTAAGAACTAAACTTTTCAAGAAGGGTGAACTTGCTGCATACATCATAGAATAATATTAATAATATATAGTTATGTTGGCCATATGTATATAAAAAGATCAAAACCAAATTTTAAAAAAACTTGGGAACAACTCGTGAGTTAGAGCTATTCCCAAAACAACCATTTTTTTTAGGTCAATGCCTGGATTTGACTCTATGCCATTTGGAGGTTCAAAAATGTATGGCAAATGCAGCAGATTGCAATTAATTGAGAGTTGACTTAAGAACAGTTTGTGGACCAACTTACGATCATGAATCGCCTAATGAGAAGTGCAGTAATCAGAAAAGGTATTTGAAAAAAATGCCCCATGGATATCCATTATGCTGTATTTTTGTGGACATGAATACTTCATTATCTGTGTTGCACTGAAACATGCCCCCCTACCACCCCCTCATACCAGGCCCAGAAACATTTCCAGCACAGAAACGCTCCGGAAACATCCATGGATATCCATTATGCTCTATTTTTGTAGACATGAATACTTCATTATCTGTGTTGTGCTAAAACGTCCCACCCCCCCCCCCCCCCCATGATTTTGAGGACAATCTAGATGATTTATTCTAGATTTAAATGTACATTTTGTCTTTGAAGTAATGAATACTATATATTTTTTACTGTTTTATATTTTATAGACTAAAAATGAGTATTATGCATTGTTTTTGTGTGTGTGTGTGTATTGTATGGAGTCTGGAAGTTTCCATGACGTTTCCAAATCAAGGGTTTTTGAAAATCCACATTTCCATGTTTTGGAAACGTTTCCATTTCCATTTCCAAACAACATAGTTCATTATCATAGAGAACCAAAAAAATGTCTATACAAAACAAATTTCCAGCAAGGAGGAAAGAGAAGATATTTACCAGTACTAATTCAAACTTCTTGCCAGAACGTTTCAGTAAAAATATATGTTCTACCTTACTTTCATGTCTCAGCCTGAGGAAGACCTGAAGAAGCACCATATACAATATAATCCACATAACTGAAAAACAAACCAACACTGTAAACCCCATATATATTCATGTTTACAAACCTGATGTGGTTTAAAAGAACCACCAGAAGGAGAAGTCATTAATAGGGAGAGTTGAAGCCTTTGCAGGTGATTTGCAGACAAAGACACAGTTTCTTCCTTTGACATGTCCAACCTGCACCAAAAGCAATTAGCCAATATCATGTATTTAAGTTCTAGCAGAAGGTATCCTAACCCAATGAAGGAAAAAGGGAGTTACGATGAAAAAATAAATTATATGCAGGAAAAAAGAAAGCTGGCAATAAAATAATCAGATACAAAATGCTCAACACCCTCACAAGTAAAGCTATTCTTAAATTTGAACACTTGGCTTTAAAACGACCAGCATGATCCGAATTTTGGATGTTGGCAAACTTCCCAAGACCGAGACTTGATCTGGAAAACGGGGCACTGTCGTTAACAGTTGTATCCACAAGTCCCATTGACCTACTTTTGGTCATCCGTGGACATTAATATAATTTCTTTAATTCTTTCTGGTTACTGTTCATCCAACTACTTGTGAGAGGATTTTAAGAATGTGAAAAAATAGGAAAATGAATCCGTAATCACTGTCAATGTATATGCTAGCATCCATGAAGTCAGATAGTCCTTATAATGATAGTAGCCAGGTTCCAAGATGAAAAGAGAGTGATAGTAGAACTGAACCCTGAAATTAGCAGATCAGGCGAAAAGTGACAATTAAAAGGTCAGCGAAGCATTTTCAGTACCATGATTAAAACTCAGTTGTCCATATTCAACTTTGATAATAAATACAAAGGAAAACATAATATAATAGTTATTTCAGGCTTCGAATGTTATTTCTCTTATTTTTTACAAAATACATTCATTGAATGAGCCATGCTATTACACCTTATTGTATACTTCAAATGCATTGTTTTCCTTATGCCTAGTTTGATGGACAGAATTTAGCCATCAAATGCCTGAGAGACATTTCATTCATCCAAAATACATTTTGAGTTGTCAAGAGAGTTTACATAGCTTTAATGATTGAAAACAACTATGCAATAATGTTTTAACAGAAAAAAAAGCAAAAAATATAAAAAAACTTTTTTGTTTAATAACACAATATACAGAAAAAAATCTTTAAAAATTAAAGTATTCTCATGCACACTTGTTTACAGTCTCTGCACTCCCTGTGTCAGTGTCCAATATAGCTATTTCAGCATTACTGATCTTGATAATCCCTGTAACACTGATTAGCACTTGAGTTTGGCCCCCAGCAGAGTAGGTTTTCGCATGTTCAGCATCATGGGGAGAAACCTACAGTAATTGACATTGTCAACTAAAGAAGCAAATAAGGCCTGGTACAAAAAATTATGCCCAGGAGTGAAATAGATTCTTCAAAGCCAAAGAAGACTTACTTCAAAAGCTAGATAATATTTTCCCACATCTACATTATCGGAGAGGAAATCCAGTGTGTAATCCAAACTCTCTGGATTGAAATCAAACTTCTGCATGATTTTAACAAAATGTTACATTTCTCAATATGGACACAGAATAATAATCTTCTCACCTTATGACATGAAATGATTTCCAAAATGAAAAATGCAGGCAATCAAATACACTTAAGTTGCAACACAAACATAGCATGTACCAAATCTCCCAACCATGGCAATAAATAATAAAATTTATTGAGCTTCTCTTGGTTAAAACATTGATGAATTGAATTCCACCAAAATGATATGCATTAAAAAGCACTACGTCAGTTGCTTTCTTGGACTGTATCAAGAGAAAATGCAATGTTGAACCCATGACTGAGAAACCAAAGAATAAAATATACCTGATCATGAATAATTGGAGCATCTTTGGAATTTGACTTGACAGCATGGACAAGGTTAACAACCATAGGAGGCGTAGTTGATCCCAACACCGTGCTAACTCTAACCTGAAACATCAAACAAGATGTTCAACTCAAACATTACTTATCTTGTTTCCATAGAATTTGCAAGCAAAACTCAAACAGAACAGTATGACCTATAACTTTATTTGCAATTAGAATAAGCAGTCCTTCAGCAGGGATTCCAATTTAGGATAAACGTGGTGATAATTGCAAAATGGCTTGTTTGGTATCACTTTGAACCAGAAGAAACGTACAATTTTCTGTAGGTTTTAGCAGCTATTGCAAAACATATGAAATTGAAAGTCTAATGTTGGGCACCATAACCAAAATTCCATGGCTAAGGACCATAAAAGAACATCAAGCATAATTAATCATTATATCATGGCCCAAAATGTGGGCTTAAGAGATGACGAATATAAGGATGTCCTTTTGCCCTTTCCCTAAAGAATGCTTTTTAATCATATTTTTGTCTTTCTGGAATCCTCCTCACCTTGCATTAAATATATCCTTCCTTAAGCACAACACCAAGCTTTCTCCTTAATGAAATATCCGTCTCATCACAACTCAAAAAAATCCCAAGTAACTTGTCCTGAACTCTCACTTGAAGCAACATACTAAGTGGTAAAACTTTATCATTTCTTCAGTTTTCCACCAATCTCCAAGTTCCTGAATTGAACGGTTGCACGTCTATAGATTTCAATATCCTCTCGCATATTACAAATTTATGTCACCTGCATAGGGAAGGCCCTACAATCACATTATCTCCAACCAAAAACTAAAAGTACCCCACTTAGGAAAACTCTTACAATACATAAAGCATATGCTCTTATCTTCACTCAAAAATTTCCACAGTTCAGCCATGTTCACAATTGTCATAGATCATTCACCCAAGGAAAGAAGGTGCTGCAACTACACTATCTCCTATCTAAATCCAGGCAATCCGCACTTAGGCAAAAACGTAATATCCATTTTAAACATCCAAACATGACATATACCAGAAGATGTGTTTGCGGTTTTCTCAATAACCATGTTTAAATTCCTGGTTCTTAATGCGAAGTAACACTGTCAATACAATTCGCAATGTAGCAGCATCATACTACATATCTTAATACTGTCATTAGTATCTTACTACATATATTTTAAGTTTTTTAAAATAGTACTACACATTTTACTCTATTACTATATAACTCCAACGTATCCACTATATACTCTCCTTTAAGAACAGATCCTCACTACCCCTTGACACAGGTAGTTACTAAGCATTGAGAACTGCATTGGGTAGTCACAAAGCATAAATTTAATTACTATGAAACTAATCACTTATGAATATCCAAAATGGGTATGAATGACGTTTAGAACAGCACATATCAGAAGTTTTAATACCAACAAAGGGGTGGCCTATGAACAAGTGATTTCTTTCACAGAACTCACAGTTTTATAAAGGTGAACATTTATAAGTGGCATGAGGTTGGAACCAATACAAACATGCACATACATATAAACAGGTATCAAAAAATTGCCAAAACCTTGAAAGACTATGCACAAGCTAGAGATGCAAGCAAATGGAAGATTCCCAAAACAGGTAAGTTTTTCAGACATATCACGACACTAATCAAACAAGATGTCAATACATGTTATGAACCATATTAGGCAACAATAAAAAAAGGAAACAGAAGAAAATTTACAGAAAAACCCATAGTTCAATGATCAGTGAAAACATCCAAAATGAAGTTAAGAACAAACCAAGTGAAAGACAAGCAGAATGCAAGGAGGGAGAGTCAAAAACAAAAGTTCCATTAACAGAGAAGCAAAAACAATCCCCAAAGAATTTCAGAAAGAGAGACGACAGAAAAGTGAACAGTAAATGTATTGGAGGTGAACTGTTGTGAGAATGAAAATCAGATAGAAAAAGAAGCATCATATGCACGGTTTACCAAGCTGTGAGTCTTTAAGAGATACAAAGAGACAGAAAGTGCACCTGGCTAACAGCAAGAAAGTCGCAATATCATTCCAAACACACATGATTGAGGTGAATAAAATATGAATTGTGTCTTTATCAAATAAAGTAAAGCATGTACAAAGAAGACCAAACCAACTGCCTGCTATAATCAAAGTTGCAAAGACCCAAATGAAAACTTGTTATAATCAATGACTGACACTTTGGAAAGTTTTGTTGCTGATCCTGTAAAGAGGTTTTCACAGTATATCTGTGTCCTTTGGAGCGTAGATTTAAACAATAATGCAAACGACAAGAGTCACATAACAAACATGCTTCACGAGAATTGGTGTGCATAAGTAAGGTTAACTTATTGATGGTTTGTTTGTCGTTTGGTTGGAAGAATGTTGGAAGTTGATAAATATTAATTCATGCACTTTAGGCCAACTTAAAGTAAATAGGGAATAAATTTCTTGGCATTTAGACATTAGGATGCCTAATGTTTGGTCTGCAAAAATATCATGCCCAGATTAAGTGGTGGATTGCTTAATTTGCATGATTGAAGACCTTCATGTGTAGTATTTAATGAGGACAAGTCTTGATGTGGCCATTCTTCAGGAAAATGTGCAGCACAAATTTGATAGACCTGTATAGCTCAGGTCATATCAGTTTCCATGGCATGAAAGTAGTTAACTTCACCATTTATTGTGTGTTCGATCATTTAATAAGTTATGATATTAAATATCTGAAAATACGGAACGATGATTGCAGTCCGACTTTTATTAAATGATTATGAGGTGTAAAAAATTATATCATTCGTTGAGATGCAATGAAATTAAATGGCAATATGCAAGGGGGTACATGGTATCTACCAAGTTCTTAGATGGTTAATATTAGATATTTTTTCAGCACATCCAATTGTTTGTTTTAATTGGGTTATTACAATGTTTAACAAGTTATTAATGCTATGTTTTAAGCTCATAGGAGATGTGGTTTGCCCTAAATCTACAGGCTTTATCTGTGCCAAGATGCAAACAATCAATGGATCCCATCAAAAGTGTCTCCTATAACATCCTAGAGGCCAAATTTGCTGTCCATTTTTCAATGCAACTATTGGAAAATTCTGTCATTTTTTCACCAAGGCTCGGACCACACATAAATTGTCCTTATCCATACTTTGCCAGGTCGCTTTGCATGTTAACACTTTGGAGCTTTCGACAGAACACCATTCTGCAACTCATCTTCTGTTTGAGCAGTTGTTTTTCAACAGGCCACCATAAGGTTGCTAGGCATTAACACCCATGTGCAGTTACGACCGAATAGTGACCATTTTGCAGCTCAGCTTCTGTTTGAGCAGTTGTTTTAAACTAGGACCGAAAAGCCACCATCCTGCCACTCAGTTTATGTTTGAGCAGTTGTTTTTAACAAGCTGCCATAAGGTTGCTAGGCATCAACACCCATCTGCCAATGAAATAGCTTCATTATTCATGCATAAAGTATCTATGAAATCGGTTCACTTCCGTTGCCTTTGAAATGAAGGAGATAGAGACATCCTTTTTTTATTAGCTTATGACATTTGACAGATCCAGGCACATTAGACAACCTCCCAAAGGTTGAGATTTGATATTCCACATAAGTAGGTCGGGAATCTCAAAATGGCTACAATCTTTACGTGTCTTGACTTTTTTGCAGGTGCATAGAGGCTTCTCTTTCTTTTTGTAAGCATGTGTGCATGGATGCATTTTTCTAATCTCAACAAAAGCTACAGATATTTATAATGCATTACTTACAATGTTCGTTCAAACTGGTCATCCCTTCTAAAAATGGTCTTTATGGCCTAAGTTGATGCCGAGTTACTTATCTTCCTCTCAACATCTATGATACCATTTTCAAGCAACCTCATTTACATTGTTGTTTTCATCGAGAATCTTTACTCCATGTTATACAGAAAATAAAAATGGTAATTCTTATACTTGGTCATAGGAACTTTTGTGTAATCCACTAGTTAAAAACAGAAAAAAAGGAAGATAAAAAAAATTGAATTCAATTATTGCCATTTATAACAATGAGATGTTTGCTATTTTAAAGAAAGCTTAAAATTAAATTGCATTCATAAATCCACTAGAAAAAGTCCATTTAAATTATCATGCAGCAACATTAACTAGTTGGAAAGAAAGAAAATTAATCGTCACTTGGAAGAAAGTCTTTCAAACCATAAGTAGCTTTTCCAAATCAAACGGGCACCACATTTCAAGTACTCTTGACTAACACAGGCATGTAGTACGAATGTAACACCATTAAAGCTTCCAGGTGAATCAAAAACAGTTCAAGATTCTTAAGAAAGATTGAACTGATCAAACTAGTGCTTATGGCATCTCTAAAGGAAGACTAACCAGCAAAAATATACTGTGTAAGCATAACCAGCACTCATAAATTAAACGGGATTTCTATTAAAAACTTTCAAATAGAATGTAGCATTTTTTGCATTAGTAAAAGAAAACTACAGGCTGTAAATATTTCACCTTCAAGCGATCTCCTGATGTTTTTGAAAGTGTTGTGGCAGGGGTTGATAGGACCAGAGGAATGGTTATGCTGAATAAAACAATACAATGTCAAAAATTGAACTTTACTTCGTCAGTTCACTAAAATGCAATACCAAATATAAGAGAAAAAAACAACAGCTAACTACAATACCATGCATTACGATATAGTATAAGAGTTAAACACGGATAGAATAGATCAAACATAATCCATTGCAATCTCAGAATTGAAAGAAATACTGAAAACAATAAATATAGTACAACGCAGCAAGCAATATAGCACCTAAGGAAACGTAAGCAAAAATACCATGGTACAGCACCAGCACTTTAAATAATGAGAAAATACCTACAAAACTTACATGATCAAAAAACTGTTATTGTGGAGTTCAGTTAATCTGCCATATACTTTGCATCACTATCTGATAAGACCAACATACAACATAGCTACAGATGTGGTTGATTTGGTTCATTGCAGTTGGGGACCTACAAAGACGTAGAGTTTTTAGCATGGGAAGGATCTAATGTAGAATCTCGCTGTGCATATTAAGGGTCAGTTTGAATCATTTTTTTACTATGGGTTCTTTGCTGGTACAGCCTGGGTAGTGCCCAACAAGGTCGGGTACACATGAGGACCCGACCTTGTCGAGAAGTACCCAGGACATATCAAGAGGAGTATCAAACCAGGACCAGTACCTGGGACAAGCAGTACCGGGACAGGCAGTACCACAACAAGCAACCTGGGATGAAGGATCCAGTAATGTAGAATATCCATGCTAATTACATATCAAATTGGTATCAAAGTTGGTTATTGTTTCATTTAGTGTGTTTTTTGTGTCGGGTGACCGTCGTGCAGATTTGTGCCCATTACCAGAGCAGCTTGTGCTAGCAGAGAAGGTGTCTTGATTCATTTGCAGCAAGGAATATCCACAATAAGGTGGAATAAAAAAGTCTGAAGTATGGCTCATGAAGATGAAAGACAACCTCAAGATGACGAAGAATGATTCTGCAAAGTTGCAAACATCTCTCAATCCATGGTGAAGCTTGATCGGTTCGAGAAGACTATGGAGATTCACATGCGCAAGCTGAGGGTTTCTATGGAGATTTCAAAAACAAGAAAAGAGTGAGATACATGACCTTGCAAAAGAGAAGCCCTATACCAGCCAAGCTCAACCTCCATTCAAGGCAGAGGCCAGAATCAAAGATCAGCCTTAGGAGTGAAGTAAATGCAGAAAAACTTGATCATTGGTTAACCAAATTAGAGGTATATTTCAGTTTGCATCGAATTAGTGAAAAACAACAAATTTCTTTTGCAAGATTGAAGCTAGCTAGTCATGCTTTAACTTAGTTTGAAAATTATGTTCATTCCTTGGTTGTGAGAAAGGTGCCACCTATTTCAAAATGGGAAAGTTTAAAGATATTGATTAAGAAACAATTTCATCATATTTGTTATGAAGAGAGATCCATTGACTGGCAATATTTCAAGCAACAAGAACAAAGTGTACAAGATTACACAAGCAAGTTTCGCAAGAAGGCGGTCCAAATGGGAAAAGATGCATTTGATCGTGACATCCTCATGAAGTATGTTGGGAGTACTTTCCAAGCCTAAGGACATAAATGGGGCTTGTTCTCAAGCCCATTATCTTGAGATGGATGATAATAAGGGTTCGTCTCCCTCATCAAATGTTTCCAAAAAGCAAGGTGGGTTCAATGTTATTACTACTATGGCTAACAAGGATTGTACATAGCATTGTAGACATCGTGATGTTGATTGTTCATACAGATGAGACTTGTTGGAAATTGCATCCGGAATTGCATCCATTTAAAAACAAGAGAAAGAAGAAAGCTATGACCTCCAGAGTAATCTTGTCTTCTTGCAGTTTCTGTTTGTGTTGTTTCTACTTTCATGTTCAGTATTTCTTTCAATATGCAGCACTTTCAATTCGGCCTTAAGCACATTTGTTGTCTTTGTTTAAGCAAAATTGTAAGCAAACAGTAATCTAATCAATCAAAACTTGTTAGGAATATCTAAGATTCATTTTGATGAGTTAAGCTATGGAATATTAATGCTAATTATGGATCAGTCAGATCCGTAAGGTTGCAAAACCACCACCTGTTTTAACTGGCTCTTCCGTTACCCTAAAAACTGCCAATTTCCTAAGGCAGTATCTTTTGCATACAAACTTGAAATCACATGTTTTTTTTAATGCACAACTTTTCAAGAGGAACCCAACAAAAAGCACTTTGAATGATTTCCCTACACTGTTTTAGCCTCTGCACCAAAACCTATCTGTTGTGAGACCACAGCATGTGGCAACCTCCCTTGAACCCTGTTAGCAGTTAAACCACTCAAAAAGAGTGCTAGAAAGATTGTTTCAAGTGTTTTCAATTTACATTATAGTTTTAATGAGAATAGTAGCTGAGTTAGCTTATCTTGCACACACTTCATGATCCAATTCAGATCACAGACCTAACCAAATTGTGACAATTTTCTCTATGCTCATATATTTATAGAACATTTTATCAAAGCAATAAAATTGTCCTAATTGAAAGCAGTGTTTTCACCACTAAACATCAACTACAAATAATAGCTCGAGTGTCATACGATAGTTTTCATATTTTCAGTCTTAGATCAAGTCCCCCGAATAAGAGTACCATATAGCCATTGATAAAATAGCAGCTTCAAAAATGGAATTTTGTAATTAAAAAGGCATGCCTCTAATGTAAACCTTTTAAAATGGAAATGAAAGCAACTTCAAATGAATCAAGCAAGCAACTCTTCTATAAAGCAATAGGGCATTAGATTAAAAAACTACTACAAAGCACTTGCCTGTTTTTCTCCAAGTTCCCCAAAGAATCAAGTTGATGGTACATTTCAGTGGAGCTTCCTGGAACACCAATGCTGAGAAAGAATTTTGCAATACCGACAATCTTATCTTCTGGAATCTGAATGAAACAAAACCAATTAAAGGCATGTCATTTTATTTTACAGATTGGACACACTTAAAAAGTATACATTGAAATTTAAGTCAATTCTCACGTTTAACTTCTCCTGAATAACTGCTGCAAATGCAGTAACACCACGAACAACAGAACAAGTTGCTGAGACTGAACCTCCAATTACATTGGTACCATCCACTGGTTTTTCATCAAAGTACAAAGACCCATCCTCTGCAGTAGAATAAGAAGCAATAAGAAAGTTAAGACGAAAGTTTCTAATCTCATGAAGAATCCATATAGAGGAAGTTAAATTCAATTATAAGAAGCTGAATGGCAACAGTGAAAACAAATAGTTCCTTCATTGTTATACACCCGAAAAAGCCAAAGCCCTGCCTTACCAACTACCCCGCTTCACCAAGTACAGCTGAATGAAGATGTCAAAGTCTTAGTTAAAGTAATACTCAAAAATCATTTTTTGAGTTTTTAAGCACTACTTATTACATATTTGATGTAACCAATAGTTTTCAAATCCTGCCATATCCAGATTCTTTGGCCAGCCTGGATAAGTTCAATCTGGGTCAGCCCTGTTTTTTTTTCAAACACTCTATTTATTTATTCTTACCATATCCAGATTCTTTGGCCAGCCTGGATAAGTTCAGTCTGGGTCAGCCCTGTTTTTTTTCAAAAGCTGTATTTATTTATTCTTATGTTTTCTGCAGAAAAAAATGCCCAGCAACCATAAATATTACATAATATTAACATTTTATATTAAGTTATTAATGTTTTTCATTGTATTTATCAAATTTATTTATTTATAAAACTATGTTCCAATCATATATGTAAATATTTCGGACTGGATTTTTCTGAACTTTTTCGAGAATTCCGGATTTTCGGATTTTTTGCCCTCCCAAAATTATCCAGATTTCCAAACCTGGTAACTATGATGTAAATGGAAGATGCAGTACCATGCATTCAAAATAGGTCTCTTACTGACAAAGCAAAGATCTAGAGTACGGAGTGTTATCAGATCCAACTCCCAAGCGTACCATTCCCAATCCCGGTTTGCCTCAGATTCACTTGTGTCAGTGTACTTGTTGACAAGCAAACTAGACAGTTCAAAATAAAACTGTCTATTTCGATGGCAGAGATGTCTTGTTCGTGCACCAAACCAACCAACAAATACTTCTTTTCCCTTATACCCCATCACAGGATCAAGAAGTGCAAACCCCTTGTGAGATCACGAGGCAATATATACCAAACCTAAAAAACTTTTAAGGGAAAAATCATAAAGTATGGTTCAGTTTCGTGTGGCCTAAATCCTTGGTTATCAACTAAAAATGACCCAAAGATTTAATACCAACTAGGTCAAGCATTTGGTTTTCAGCCAAGTGACAATCAAGAAAAATCAATGTGGAATATCTCTGTAGTCGAAAACAAAAAGTGGCAAAAAACAGATAATTGTAACATTTTTGTAATCAATGAATCACAGTATAATTTTGTTCCAAAGGAAACCGGTATCTCTGTAACTATGTTATAAAGTGCTCCAAAAGAAATAAAGATCTAAGAAACTGGTATCTCTGTAACTATGTTATAAAGTGCTCCAAAAGGAATAAAGATCTACTATATGGAGTGTTAACAAATCCACCCCACAAGCTTCCCACTCCCAATCCCAATTTGCCTCATATACCTGTAGTATTTTTTTAATCAATGAATCAGAGTATAACTGTTCCAAAGGAAACCGATTTCTCTGTAACGATATTATAAAGTGCTCTAAAAAGAATAAAGATCTAGTATATGGAGTGTTATCAGATCCACCCCCAAGTGTCCCAATCCCAACCCCAATTTGCCTCGGATTCTCTGAAATGAAAGTCTTGTTGACCAGGAAACCAGACAAGTCAAATTTTAATGGAATCTTGACACAGAGACGTCATGATTGTGCGCCAAACCAGCCAACAAATATTTCTTTTTCCTTATTCCCCATCGCAAGGTCAGGGGTTGCCAACCCCTTGTGAGATCATGAGGCAACAAGTGCCAAACCATAATAATTTTTTAGGGGAAACTCATAAAAAGTATAGTTCAGTTTCATGTAGCCATAATCCTTGGATATCAACTAAAAATGAGCCAAAGATCTAGTACCGATTAAGTCAGGCACTTGGTTTTCGGCCAAGTGACAATCAATAAAATCAATGTGAAAAAACTCTGGAGTCAAGACAAAAAATAGCCAAAAACAGATATCACTGTAGCATTTTGGTAATCAATGAATTATGGTATAATTGTTCCAAAGGAAACCTATATCTCTGTGACCATGTTATAAAGTGCTCCAAAAGGAATAAACCCAGTCCCATATTTTTCACTATGGAGATCTCTACCCCAAAAGGGTCTCTCCACGTTAATAATTTGTGTTATTTGTATATATGCTTGATTTCTTGTATTTCTGTTCCACATATTCTGTATTGTTTTCCTACTTACAAAAAATGAGGAAATTGAAATTTTTGTTCAATACAATATGTTGTGGTTCTTAAGTAATAAACCAGTTCCAGATTTTTTACTATGGAGACCTCTACCCCGAAAGGTCTCTCCAAATTAATAATTTGTGTTATTTGTGTGTATTCATTATTTCTGGTATCTCTGTTCCACGTGTTCTGTAGTTTTCCTAATCGCAAAAGGTTAGGAATTTGAGATGTAGTTTTCCTAATTGCAATAAGTTGGGTCTCTCCACATTAAAAATTGGTGTTATTTGTGTGTATGCATGATTTCATGTATCTCTGCTCCGTGTATTCTGTAGTTTTCCTAATCGCAAAATGATAGGAAATTGAAATGTTTGTTCAATTGTTCAATACAATATGCAGTACTTTTCCTTCAGACAAAAATTTAAGAACAGTCCTTTTCCTTCAGACAAAAATTTAAGAACTTTAGAGGTGAATTGTGTTTATTAATAGAATAGCCAATTTCAAATCTCCTACTCCAGCAACTTTCAGTCAGGGGTCAAGTTCACAGCCTATGGCGATGAAACAAGTGATGGAACTGTATTCAGCCGTGGGTTAGCATTCTTCTCTACCTGACTCATACTCAACCCAATACTGTTTATGTTGTCGGTTTAGTCTCTTGATTCATGCAAGATACCAAGGTTCCTCATTCATAAGCAGCCACACATAATTTAAGGTATATTAGGAGCACATATTCTTTTAGCATTGAATATAAAACATATAGTGTTGGTTCTTTAAATTGGGTACACCAACTAGGATTGGGCAGATGATGTTATGATAGGAAGTGAACTTTTGAATTTGTCCTACGTTGCCGATACGGATATGGGTACGAGAATCGGAGACAGGGATACGGCGATTTTTTTTTTTGGGGGTTTGGATACAGCTGGATACGACCATACAAAAATATATATATAAAATTGAAAATATAAAAATATAGCCATATAAGCAAAATTAGCCACATAACATGCATAGAGGAAACAAAATAACTTCAAATAAGTTAAATAACCACAAAATATATGCTCATAATTCAATGCCAAATATCATAATATTCAATGGTCGAACTTATATTAGTTTTATAACAGGTACATGGTGCAAATGTTACAATATATGGACAAAAATAAAGACAAATCTGCATTTTCATGATTCACTATATTCATTTTCAACTTCGGCTACGATGTCTTCATCATCATGTGATTCATTAGAACCACAAGCAGCAAATGAGTGTGAATGCTGCTTTTAGGGTTGGGAATCCACTTTATTTTGTTTTTAATTGTATTTTGAAATCCATGTTTGACTTTTCATTGGGAGAAATTTAAAAAATATATATTTGGCACCCAGGAGAGCACAAAAACGCCCAGGGAGTGTGCCTGGGCTGCGGATATGCCCGGGTACGTCGCCCAGACGTACCCGGGCGTATCTCCAGCCCAAGCATGCTCCCTGGGCATCTCCCCCACACTCCCATATCCTAGGGCGTATCCCCCACACTACTAGGGCCGAGGGGGCGTGTCTAGTAACGTAGGATTTGTCTATCACCTTAGTTATAGACCAATTCCTTGGCAATGGAAGAAGCAAGCAAATGTTGCCCTCTCAAATACCGAGGATAACTACAAAGGTGCTATTAATGTTGGACGTGAAGTGATTTGGATTCGAGTGGTCTTGGAGGAATTTCATTTGCAAAAACCTACAATCCTAAGATGTGATAATCAAACTGCTATCTTGTTGGCTAACATTTTTTTATTTTTTGAGGTCCATCATCATTCTATTTGAATCACTCACCTTGAATATTATAAACAAAGTTGTTGACATCTTTACAAATCACTCAAAGGAAGCCTTTGTCATGTTTCTAGGCATGTCAAGGCTCAAATAGGTTGCGATAGAAGGGAAATGACTCTGTAATAACACCTTCACCAAACATATAGTATCTTTTAAACTTTATCGATTTCCTCTCGAAAAAAAATCATAAGGAGATGTTGGTGGTAATATTTATGGAGGTTTTATAAGTAGCCATCATATGGCTTACTATATGATACCTTATTATTCTTGTGGATATTCTTATCTTCTTTTTTCTTTATTCCCTATTGGAGGATTCCTCCAAAGTGACTCATGCATGCTTGTGCTTCTACATTCTCTACTTTTTCTTTTGTGTGCGTTATAGAGTCTCCCACTAATGAAAGTTTTGACTTGTAAATGCCAATACATACTACCATTTGTACTTGTGCATGTAGAATCTTCGAGTTGTAACTATCCATGTTTATGGACCCTACTTGTACTTGTGCATGTCATTGGTGCAAGTCTATATATTTTATGCACTTGCTCTCATTATGTAGCCAACTTATGTACTATAACATCTCCTCTTTGGGATTATTTGATTATTTCGATATCATATGTATCTACCTTAATTTAAGTGTCCTAGTTGTGGGTATGTTATTCTCTCATTCTACTTCATCCTCTACCATGCACACTTCTTAACAATATCGTTAAGGAGATAAAAAATGTGTTAAGACTGCCTAATGTAAGCAGAATTTTCCATCTTGTCAATAGTCTATTCAATGCATATAAATGCTTGCTTTAGTTTTTAAGCATTCATCCATAACAAGATTTTCTTGCCGTATGTACATGTATGCATGAGTGAATGGCTAGAGGGTTAGTTAAGTATCATACATCTAGGGACGTGATATTATAATGTTTAGGAGGTTATGGAGTAGCCTACTTGTGGCGCACATAATTCAGGTTTGGATAGGATGGGAACAATTGATAGCTTTTGTAATGGGTCATGTGGGTAACTTGTGCAATAAGTTATATTAGGTTATTCGTCGAACTATGTGTAAAGGGTTTAGTCTCCTCCAATATCATTTGATAAGTGGCCATATGTTGAAGGCATCTATCACTGTGGAGGGATATGGATTGTAAATAATGGCTGTTTATTAGTAAAGGTAGAATATGATAGCGAGTTTAAATCTCATGGTGGTCAATATCTTGGAGTGATTCCTTCTTTAAGGAACATTCAATGGGGAAACCATAATGCAGATTAGGTCAAACTGGCCAATCATACATCTCTTCTGCATGTAATTTTGTTGTTATTTTGCACTATTTCTGTATTTTGGATAATTGGTTCTTAACAAGTAGTATCAAAGCAATGATTTTGGCAAAGTGAGAGAAGGGATTTTTGCAAATGTAGAATTATTTTACCAAAATTCCAGAAAACTTGGCCATACTTGCAGAAGGTCGTTCGCTTAGCAAGGAGTGAATAGTATGATAAAAAAGTGTCAGAACTTTCCTATAATGAGATGTACTTGCTCAACACCTTGACAGTTGTGGCCAATTGATGCACATATTCATCACTCTTCCAATATATACATGTGTTCTTGATTTGTTCTAGAATCTCCATATTGTGTTCAAAGTTATATCTTATGTTGCTTGGGCCTGCACTTGGAGACCATGCAGATCAGATTACAACTATCAATCAATGAAGGTGTCACATTCAAATTTAGTTGTGTTTTTCTATGATGTTTAAGGACAACTTTTGTGTATTGTTCTGCTGTGTATATTGTTTCCAATCTATTTTGTATTGTATCGCACAAAGTTCTTTTTCTCTCAAATTTTCTTCATTAGTTTTTTTCCCTTTTTTTAAGGTATGAATGTACAATTAACTACAAGTTAGCTGGTGGATTCCCAAGCCTCCAAAAATTGACGTTAACAATATCCCCAAGCAACGTGTTCTACAAAATATTTTGCTATAGATGCTAACTAGCATAAATGCCATAAGCTTGATGCTCTGAAGTAAAATGACATAGATTTCCTCACAGTTCTATTTTTGTATGCATTGATAGCTTTATTCAAGATGCTAGCTAGCATAAATACCATAAGCTTGATGCTCTAAAGTAAACGGCAAATATCTCCTCACAGTTCTATTTTTGTATACATTGACAGCTTTAGGTGAATAAAACCCATGAACACTCTTCAGTTTGCATCTCTATTAACCTTCTTTTCACCACACCTATTTAATCCTCTATATGTAGCTTCAATGAAAATCCACCATCCTTTACACTGATACATATATAGCATTGATCTTGAATATTCCAATATGTTCAATTTACCTAACAAAATAAATACTAAAAATAACAACAAAGGAAGAAAGATATTATAAGCATAATGGCCGAGGACAACTTTGATGAAGGGTAAAGAAAGGCATACCATAACCTTCAAGGCCATCAAAGAGCTTGACTATGTCATTCTTGACCAGTCCAATCTACAAGAAAGCATAAAATGATATTTAAGATTAGAATATAATATCCAAAACAAATCATTGCTTGCACATATGTCATGATGTGATTCATATATTACAATTATGTTCAACAAGAAATGTATTGATAAGTGACCATATTATAAAGAAAATAAGACAAAATAATCTGTAATTAAAGTACATAATATTCTAAGTTGATCAAAATTTTATAATGGTTTTTCATGTTTTTGTAATTTATTTCATTTGATTTAACGAAATTGAGAAATCGGTGACACATAGGCATCCCTATTATCAAGTTCAATTTTACAATATTGTGGGAATCTACATGATCTACGAAACAAAAACACCTATGAAGCACATGTACACATCTAGAATGTATAGTTGGAACAAGTTTATATGATGGTTAAGAAATGAGCATGAAGATTTTCACTCAAATTCCGACTCAACATCTAAACTAAGATGATGTAAGGTCATAAAATACAAGGTAGGTTTGCATCTTACATATTGGTGAAATGGCTGCATCATCCTAGTTATTAGTCATATGTGAAGTAATATAAGAGCATATGGCAAGACCTGTGTCAGACTAGAATAGTAAATGAAAATACTAACAAAGGCCTAAGACAATAGCAATTTTATAATTGAATTTGTTGGACCCCCTCACACCTTTTTTCCCAGGGACACATCCTCAAACCCTTGCTGGGCCTTTCCATTCCCTCTAATTGTCCCATTGTTGAGTAACTACAAGGCTGTACCTTTCCCCAACAAGAGTGTGATGGATTAATTAGAGGATGATATAGGCGTCATCTTTGCACAGGGGCCATGCTAATCAGTTTTATAATCTTCCAATTTAATCAAATATAAGACTAGCCTGGTTGTTTTCCTTAGTAATAGCCCCATGGATGCAAGGATCTGTCAACTTTAAGAGTTCAAGGTACAGGTGATGAACTGCCACCCCCAAACAGCCACTACCAGGTCATCTTTAAGAGTTTAAAGTACAGGTGATGAGCTGTGCCTCACGCCACCCACAAATGTAAATTTGACATGTGGGCATACTGGAGATATACTTAAATGCTATACCCTGTTGCAATGATAAAAGAAGACGCGAATCAAACAAGACCAACCATATATCATCATATGGCATTGCAAGAAAACCCTGAAAATGTAGTTTTTGACTCTCGTTTGATGCTTCTTTGTTGGATTCCATATTTACCCTAAGTTTCCATTGAAATATAAATTTCCACTGCAGGAGCCACAGGTTGGCTTGCTAGATTTAAAAGGCATCTCATATTTGTAATGGGCTTATTAGGCCATTAACATTATTTGCTTAAGAGCAATATTTCATTGTTAGACTTGTGTTTTCAATGAATCTGAACAAGTACAAAACAAAGATATAATCAGCATGTCTTACAAATTTGAGTCTAATCTATCTTATCTTTGAAGTAATGAATAGTAGGAGATTGATTAATAACATCTAAGTCACCAACTATGCATATGGAATTTTTCAACAAGTACTGTTTCCCTTCTAAGAGTGCTCACAATCTTTATAAAATTAAATATTGTAACTAGAAGTGATCTAGTCATTAGTTATGTTAAACATGCACTGGAAAATGCATGACAGATTTCAGACAGTCACAATGAGGATTTCATAGAATGATAATATGATGTTATATATCAGTTGTGAAAAACATGTGGACGTACAGGAGATACACTCCAGCTATAACCTGTTTTAGTCACACAGCTCTTCAAATAAAAAAAAATAGTTGGAAGTATAGCCACTAATAAAAAGGGGTGACACAAATTTTAATTAAAAAAAGAATTAAAACAAGAAACATATTTTAATCCTGAACCTTCTAATAACCAATAAGCAAACAAAGAAAAATCTTACCATCGAGCTTTCAATCTGAGACCCCGGCAACAACAACACTCCAGCAAGTGTTTCTAAGGCAAGACCTGCAGTGCAGATACATGTTAGCAGAGTCCAAAATCCATGCAAATCATCCTCCAAAAAGAAGCTCATCATCAGAAAAGAACCAACAGGTAAGCAACATTGTAAATGTGGTATGTTAGTTGAAACTTGAATGTAGTCATAACTGTCTACAAGGGGAGCGGGAGGGAAGCAGGAGGGGATGGGAGGGGGAGGATTGTACCACACGAAGAAGTTCAATTGAGTCCACTATACTCATGCATGCAATAATGAATGTTTTCGATTTAGTTATACATGTGATACATTTGCATGTAGCACACTCAGTAATTTATATATGTAAATATATACATATATATACACATGTATGTATGTGTGTATCTATACATACATACATACATACATACATACATACATATATATATATATATATATACACACACATACACATGATATACATACATACATATATATGTATGTATAGATCATAGTCACAAGGTTCGGCCGAATCTCAGCCAAATCCAGAACGATCCGCATTTTTGCGGTCGTCCGGATTAATCCGCCGGATTCGGGCCGTTTTATTCGGGACAAGCAGCTGAGCGGCTGAACGAGGGAGCCCGGAGACCTCTGACGAGCCGCTGAGCGAGGGAATCGCGAAGGGCCGAATCACACCAGTCGTGACCGCCGCCGGGAGGTAGCCAGGTAGGTTCTGTTCTCCGCTGTTTAGCATTAGGGTTTACCGGTTTAGGCTTGCCGCTTTTAGCTTTAGGTTTAACTTTATGTTAATTATTTTATTTATTTAATATTTTTTATTATTTTATTTTTATTTTTATTAATATATTTTAAATTATTTTTCATATTTTAATTTTTTTATTATTACGAAATACTAAATATATTATTTAATATTTAAAATTAAATATTTTGTATTAATATTTTTCATTTATAATTAATAAAATATAAATGTAAATAGCGTTTTTATTTTATAATATTAATTTTAAATATTTTTAATTTTTTTTAATTTAAATTTTATTAAATATTTTTTATACAAATATGATTTATATTTTATAATATTAATATTAAAAAAAATTATTTTTTATTTTTTTAACTTGTATTATATATCTTTATAATAAATTTAAACTATATTTAGGTTTATATTTTATAAATTATAATTATAATGAATATATTTATTTTTATATATATTTTAAAATCTAAATTTTATTATATAATATTTAGTTATTTAGATATATCTTTTATAAATTATAATTATAACAAATATTTTTATTTTTTGTATTTTTTTAAATTTATATTTGATTATATAATATTTATATTTATCTTTTATAAATTATAATTAATATATATATATATATATTAAACAGAATTTTTCCGGATTTTTTCTGAACCTTTTCAAAAATTCCGGATTCCGCATTTTTTCCCCCTTCCGAACCTTTCTGGATTTCCGAACCTTGTGACTATGGTATAGATACACACAGACACGTAATATACATACATACATATATATATGTATATACATATAATATATATGTATATACATATATATATGTATGTATGTATATTACGTGTCTGTGTGTATCTATACCATAGTCACAAGGTTCGGAAATCCAGTATATATATATATGTATATACATATATATATGTATGTATGTATATTACGTGTCTGTGTGTATCTATACCATAGTCACAAGGTTCGGAAATCCAGTATATATATATATGTATATACATATATATGTATCTATATATATATATATATGTATGTATATATGTATATATGTATGTATGTATATATATATGTATATATATATATGTATGTATGTATATATATATGTATGTATGTATATATACACACATACATAAATGTGTACATACATACATACATATATATATATATATATATATATATATATATATATATATATTTTGAATATAATATATGTAAATATATTATTTAAAGTATGCTACTTATCTCTTTATTCTTGCTATCTTAGAATAATTTAAAAGATTGTCGAGTTTCCTCTTTAGTATGTCTTCTGTTAATTCTAATTATTCTAAGGTCAAGGAGCAAATGGACTAACATCCAATTCAAGATGAATAACACATTTCAAGTAGTGAAGAACTAAGGGTGCATCAAAAGAGACTAACTACGGATGGCTTGTTCTCTGGTCGAAATCTTGTATCAGCACTCATTTTGCAATGTCCCTTAAAGTGACCAAAAAATGCTGGGAATAACTGATCCCATCATTCAAACATCAAATCAGGAGTGATTAATGCCAACTAGTAGATAGCATAAAACACTTTCTTGCAAGGGTCAAACTTAAGTGTTTAATTAGGATCGATTAGGATTTGATTCTTACAAGAAAACCAGATAACAAAATCAAAGAAAAGGGTTCCATGCAATGTGGATTCATGCTTGAGACGTAACAATCAAAATTGTAGAAATTTAAAACTAACGAAATACAATTTTCACCTCCTAAGGACCTCTAAATAAGAAAATATTGTCAGGGAAACCCCAGAACAATAAACATGCTCCAATCCCTACTGAGTCAGGATCTTGCTCTACCAATTAAAACACATGTGATTACTTCTTGTATTAGCAACTAAACACGGAATTATACCAGAATCAATAAGTAACTAGAAATATGAAACAACACAAAAATTAAGAGACAATACACAATTGTATTATATACATAGAAGAATATACAATAAGGAAGATGCCACTTCTTTCTCCACCTCAAAGGTTCGCCACACCTCAAGACCTTCTTCCCTCTCTCTCTCGATCCCAACAATCAACTCCAACACAGAATTGATGTTCACCTCTCCAACCAGTCAGTAACACGCTGCCAGTTCACCAAGTACACAACCGTACTCCAAGTAGATCCCCTGCTCTCTGCTACCTGCAAATCACTAGACCTTACTCACCATGTAGACATCTCTACACCCATGAAGAACCCTTGTCCTTGCCTCCCCAAGTCCTTATGATTCTTCAACCAGTGCTCCAGTGGATCAACTCCTTGACTTTGCAGACCTTGCAACTCTCCCTGATCATACACACTCAGCACCCCTTGGAATTAGGAGGAGCTACACTAGCTCTCTCTAAAAGCTCTATGGCTTTCTAGCACACATTTACAATACAGCCCATGAGTCCATATATAGATCTCATGCTTACAATAATTAGACTAACATAATTACAATAATTAGACTCGCAACTCAAGTCTACGACTAGCCTTCAACATGCAAACTAACAGTCTCAAAATAGACTCTCCCAGATTCGTCATGCAAACTGCCTGTTCTCGCACAGGCTGCCGACGTCGGCACCTCCACGACCGATGTCGACCGACTGGTAACCGACGCCGGTTGCTTCCTCTTGCTATCTGACCGACGTTGGCTGATCAGACTGACGCCATTTCTCTTGCAACTGATTCTGCAACACTGCATCCTCCGTAACTTCTCCTGTTTGCATCTTGGTGAAGTTTTTAGCTCCACAACCTAACAATCTCCCACTTGGAGATAAATAGCTGCACCTGTACCTGTACCTGTACACCGTCTAAATTATTCCCTGGCTTGTATCCCTCTTCAAGATCCATCCTGAAGACCAACCACCACGCAACTGTGATGCTATACCTGTCATTCAAGTACCCTGTCGTATCCGAACCTACACATCCATGTAGTGAAGAACTTGACCCTGCAAAACAAGAATCCCTGCTGCTAGTCCCACTGAACTACCCTCCAGTACTCCTTCCCCGAATTGGCTCCATACTTTCCGACAACCCCCACTGCTTGGGAAAACTCAGGCTTACACTAGACCTCATGTGATTTCGAACCCTGTTTCAAGCTAAGCTTGAACTGTCCAGCCCTTGGTGTGCTTACCGATTCTGCATCCTGCGTAATGAACCTCGCCAACACCGTCTTCACACCAGCTCCCACTGAAGATAAAATCTCCATGTCTCTTATGCCAAAGAATTTCGCTGCTCCAAATTCTTCATGACACACCTCTGAACTAACCTTACCCTTAGCTCAGCAAATACCTGTATGTACAAACCTACTAGTAAATCATCCACATACAGTAACAAGATGATGTTGCGACCATCATCTACCTGGTAAGATAAACACAATAGTTACACTGACATTGACTGAAGCCATGCTTAGTCATCCACCTGTCAAAACCTGTACCACTGTCCTGCAGCTTCTTCAAAACCATATGCCTTGGCCTTCTGTCTCTTGTGTCCATCCACTCTCTTCTCTAAAACAGGAATCCATCTCTCTCAGTGCTTACTTCCAGCTGACAACTCTACCAACAAATACCTGTTTGGTTCTTCTCCAAGGATTTACACTCCTCATCCATGCCAAGCTCCCACTGTATCTGGACTCTACTTGCATTGCCTCTTCACATCTTCCTGGTTCTTGACCATCAATAAGCAATATAAAGAAGGTGAACAACGAATATGAGGTTCACTTACCCTTTCTGACCTCCACATGAGCGTTTGAGACTTACTGTCCGCCCAATATCCGTCTCCCGACCGATGTCGGTTCCCTGCACTGACCCTGACTGCCAACGTCGTCTGCTCTCGACCGATGTCGGTTCCCTGCACTGACCCTGACTGCCGACGTCGTCTCCTTGACCGACGCCGGTATCCTTTCTGCCGACGTCGATTCCCTCATGGCCGACGTCGGTCTTCCTGTTGCCAACGTCGGTTACTGTGTGACCGACGCCGGTACCTGTGTTCGTCTGTGAGTGATAACTTTTTACCCGCGAGCTCTCCATGGATCAAAATCCTAATCAAATCAACCCTGCTCTGCTCAGAATAATTCAGTTCTGTCACCTGATCTCTGTCCGTCATCTCTTCCATGAACACCAAGGCTTTCCAGTTCTTTAGCTTGTCAAAAACATCTGTCTTCCGCTTCAGAACCTGCATTCTCCTTCTACATATGTGACTAAGCCTATGAAGCCACATCTCTGCAACAGAAGGTGAATCAGCAATATAAGTAGATGGATAAAAGATACCTACTTTCTTACCACCATCTAATTCAAGTGTATCCGCTGTGAGAGTTGCAGTATATCTCTCATCACCCAAATTTTCTGAAGAAATTAGACTCATCTCCAAGACCGGTACCTGCATGACTTCTTTAAACCACTGTGTATCGTCAATCTGCAATTTCAGCTTCACTTCCCCTTTGCCAATTCTTTGGCAAGGCTCACCAGCTCCTCTCCCTGGGGCTGCATGGAAAGAGGCAACATAACCAGTTATCCAAGATTCAACTTTATCCCAGAAACCTTCCAAAGCATCATGTGCAACAACACCTGCAACATCTGCATCTTCAGTTCCTTCATGCTGATCTGCTACCAACCAACAATATCTTTTTCTCTGCTCTTTCTTTCCATCAATCAGACCATTCGTGCTATTCAGTTTCTCCATTCGTAGCTTACTTCCTTCTGCCATTGCTATACTCCCACTCAATCAGAAACCCCTGTGAGCAACTTGTAATCAACAAACACTACCAGATCTAAAACCACCTGTTAGTAACCCAACCAAAAGCTCTGATACCACGTGTCAGGAAAACCCCAGAACAATAAACATGCTCCAATCCCTACTGAGTCAGGATCTTGCTCTACCAATTAGAACACATGTGATTACTTCTTGTATTAGCAACTAAACATGGAATTATACCAGAATCAATAAGTAACTAGAAATATGAAACAACACAGGAATTAAGAGACAATACACAATTGTATTATATACATAGAAGAATATACAATAAGGAAGATGCCACTTCTTCCTCCACCTCAAAGGTTCGCCACACCTCAAGACCTTCTTCCCTCTCTCTCTCGGTCCCAACAATCAACTCCAACACAGAATTGATGTTCACCTCTCCAACCAGTCAGTAACACGCTGCCAGTTCACCAAGTACACAACCGTACTCCAAGTAGATCCCCTGCTCTCTGCTACCTGCAAATCACTAGACCTTACTCACCATGTAGACATCTCTACACCCATGAAGAACCCTTGTCCTTGCCTCCCCAAGTCCTTATGATTCTTCAACCAGTACTCCAGTGGATCAGCTCCTTGACCTTGCAGACCTTGCAACTCTCCCTGATCATACACACTCAGCACCCCTTGGAACTAGGAGGAGCTACACTAACTCTCTCTAAAAGCTCTATGGCTTTCTAGCACACATTTCCAATACAGCCCATGAGTCCATATATAGATCTCATGCTTACAATAATTAGACTAACCTAATTACAATAATTAGACTCGCAACTCAAGACTACGACTAGCTTTCAACATGCAAACTAACAGTCTCAAAATAGACTCTCCCGGATTCGTCATGCAAACTGTCTGTTCTTGCACAGGCTGCCGACGTCGGCACCTCCAAGACCGATGTCGGCCGACTGGTAACCGACGCCGGTTGCTTCCTCTTGCTATCTGACCGACGTCGGCTGATCAGACCGACGCCATTTCTCCTGCAACTGATTCTGCAACACTGCATCCTCCGTAACTTCTCCTGTTTGCATCCTGGTGAAGCTTTTAGCTCCACCCAAATCAGGGGTGATTAATGCCAACAAGTAGATAGCATAAAACACTTTCTTGCAAGGGTCAAACTTAAGTGTTTAATTAGGATCGATTAGGATTTGATTCTTACAAGAAAACCAGATAACAAAATCAAAGAAAAGGGTTCCATGCAATGTGGATTCATGCTTGAGACGTAACAATCAAAATTGTAGAAATTTAAAACCAACGAAATACAATTTTCACCTCCTAAGGACCTCTAAATAAGAAAATATAGAAATAGAATAAATATACTATGATAGGCAATAGACATAATGATTGTTTATGTCTATGTTATAGACATCACTACAACTTAATATATTAGTTTTTATTAAAATGCACACACCCTATAATATCCAACTGATTTTGCAAAGACAAGTTATTTCATTAAAGCCCAGAAAAAACAACATACTAGGAGAAAAATGAATGCAAGCATACCAGCAGCATGAGGACTGGATTCACCCTCGCTTGAAGTATATCGCCATGTTCCATCACTTTGACCTAAAGTCTGTGAATTGATACAATGTAAAATTTTGAGAGGTCAGATTCATAATTACATTCAAGCTTTAAAAATCCTTGAGTATGGAGGACTTTGGCATAGGGCAGAGGATTTAAACCTTGATGGAGTCAAACAAATTGTTGGCATCTTCCAGAATTGTGCTACTTTGAGAAATCCACTCTTGATTCTGTCAGAAAAGAAAGGACTAAAGGCCTAAATAACAGATTTTAAGCTTTAAAGCAGAGTAAATTATTATGGTTTTTAGAAAATCAGAGGAGAACATGTAAGCTGCTTGACTTCAAAAAAATGAAAAACTTTACTTAGTAAATGCAAATTTGCATGAAGAACTGCTTTCCACCTTAAATTTGTGACAATCATGCTACTTGAAATTATTTATTTTTTAATATGCATTTACCAAATACAGATTCTTTTTAAAATACTACAGATAACATGTGTTCAATTTTACATTATCTTCTTACATAGCTTGAGAATATTTATTCAACAACCAATCGCTATATGCTCAAACTAGAACCACCCAATTCTACAAATTTCGGGTTCTCAAATCACAAACCAATAATAAGTCAAAAAAGCTTCATTCACAATTTTTTTTTTAAATGTATATAGAAATATGTATGACCAACCCACATTTACAGCTAATCAATGAAAAATAGTACCTTCATTGAGACAAGACTTCCAACAGCATAATAGTAATCTCTCAAAGAATTTCCGTCCTTCAAATTTAATTTAAGTCTTGATACAATGCCCTGCAAACAACAGGTCACCACAAAATTAGCAAAGTAAAATAGCAGGATCTTAGAAGTTCTGAGAAAAACTCAACTGTCACAGAATTCAACACTAGTGTAATACAATACCTCAACAACATCTGGCTTGTCATGAGAACATTTTAATATTTCCGTGATTTTGAGTGCATAAAAAATGTCCTTGACTGGCGCAGAAGAAGATCTTAGTGATTGAAATGCCATGAAACATGTATCAGCGGAATCCTTTGCTTCAATGCCAAGGACGTCAAAAGACCTCAAAGCCTGGTAGGTTTCCTCCAGACTGGGATAAACAACCCACAAAATTAATATGAATTGATCACAATAAAGTAATGCCAAAGGCAAATAAACATAAATGTTTGATCCAAGCCTCAAGGTTATGATTTTGGGCCAATGACATTCAAGGCTCAATGCATGTGCAGCCTTGTTAAAATCCTCTGAGATCGAACCTCGGCCACCTGGGGCTCCCTGTGCTGACAACACAATTCAATGTCCCTAGCATGCATTACTGCTCTGGTTGCACCAGACCTGAATGCGATACCGAAGACAAGGGGAACACCATAACCCATACGAGAGCAGGGCGTCCACCACTTAAAACTATTCACATATGTGCCTCATAAGGTCTAATTTCCATCACCACTGTGTACCTAGCAAGAGATTTTGCCCTACAATGGCACGAGGTCAATTCAACCAAAACCACCTAGTGTCAACACGCGATACTACAATTTAGATAAATTGCTTATCGAATGTGATTAAACAGATCTGTCATCAGAACAACACTTAAGTTATAATGATTTGATCCTGATAGGTTATCTTCGGACCGAACTTATCAAGTCACAAAACTAACCCTATTTCAATATATCGTAGACAATTTCATACTATGAATCGATCGCAATGAAGTACTGCCGATGACAGACGAAAGTAGAGCTTGATCTAGCGTTTATAGGGCGGCCCATGTCTATCCGTTCACAAGTTCAATTCCAGTAAAGTCACCTCACTTCAACATACAACAATGCATCTTAACCAAATTTCTAGTTAACTTTTGTTAAAACAAATAAAATTTTGACAAACATTATCGAAATCAAATTTTGAAAAATCACCCACCTTCCATAAGAACCGTCCTCTTTGGGTACAAACAGCTCGATGGCTGCAGATCTGTGTGATTCTGATATAGGCTCAGAGAGCGCAGCTGCCCCGCATATCAGAAGCGCAAAGATGAGGACCTTCGCAGCCATTTCTGCAAATAAATCAACACCAGAACCTCAGCATACAAAACAAACCTCCAAATATCATTCAGAATATTACTTGACCCGTGTTAAAATAGTTTAGAGAGGATTTCGCGTTCAAGTCGAACTTTAAAATATCTTGTCAACAATGGAAGGGATTGCGGATACCAGAATAGGCCATGAACAAGTATAACAATTACAGAGTGAAGCGATCAGTACAGCGTATGCACTACTTCATTCCAATTCAAGATAGCCCCTCACGTTATTCGAGAGATTTAACTTTCATTTGAAATCCGCGGCATCAGTTGGAATATCGCATGACGAATTTGGGAATAGATGGATATGATTAAAACTAGCACTTCCTCAAAGGTGCAAGTTACATCGCGAGGGATGCCCTAATTTGTAGGTAGGATTTATAGAAGGAAAGAACATAAATAGGTAGATGTATCTTATTTGAAATTTATGATTATTGATTCAGTGTTGTTTTCGTATCATGTGATAGATAATAATAATTTAATATTTTTAGTTGATTGGAAAATGAGGTGATGTTTTCTTCGTACTATATGGTAATGTATTGTGCAGGGGGCATTTCTTTTTATAATGAACTCGAGCAATGGTGAAATAGTGGGGAAGGGCAAGGCTATATTAAACATAGAAGTGGTGAAATATTTTAAGATGAATAGGTATTGTTGTCCCCAACACCTCCCTTTTGTCATAAGGAAATGGTGACCCACTTTTTTTAGAATATTGTCTTGATTTTGAGCCTCTTTTTAATGTGTTTATGCAAATTTTGGGAAAGATCATGATTTAGTCTTTTATACCTTGAGAAGATGGCATTGATATTGTGTTTTCATAAGACTATATTTTTTGTTTTATCAAGTTTGTTACTTTGGGCTAATTATTATGGACTTATGTTTTCATGGACTCTCTTGGTTATTCTCTTTGAACTTATTATTTCAAGACTTATGCAAATTGTCTTTTCAGACTCATTCCCTCGAACTCATCCTATTTGTCTTTGTTGAGCTTTTTGTCACAGGCATTTGGCCTAACATAATTAACATTACCCTTCGGCCCTTCCAAACTTGCCCTTCGGCCTTATTCTGATTGCCTTTTAGCCTTTACGAAGTAGATCCTTCGGGACTTTTGTCATGAACAAATGCCTTGTGAAGTGGACCATTCGGATTGTTGCCAAACTACACTTTTGCATTTTGAAATTACCCTTCGGAGCTTTTGAAATGCCCTTTTTACCTTGCCAACCTACCCATCAGGGTTGTGTAATGTGTCCTTCGACATTTTTGTTGTGGCCATTTTTGCCTGACATAATTCCTTCAGGGCTTTTGTAATTGTCTTTAAGCCCATCCGCACATTTCCTTCAAGACTTTTGTCCCGCACCTTTACTTTTTCCTTCGAACATTTTGTCGGAGACACTTTCTCCAAGCCTATCCAATTCTTGTGGACATTTTGTCCGAAATAATTCCCTTGATATAATTCCTTGGGACTTTTAAAAAAGACCCTTTGCCTTCGACTTACCCTTCAGAAGTTTTGTTAAAGACACATGCCCTTCAAACTTTCTGAAAATGACCCTTCGACCTTTTGAAAGTGCCCTTCAGGACTTTTGTAGTTGCCCTTCGAGACGTTGGTCCCACACCTTTGCCCAGACCAATTTCTTCAAACTTTTTGTTTCAGACATTTTGTCTAACATAAAAGTATCGAAACAATTTCTCCGAAGGACACATGCCCTTCGGATGACCTGAACTTACCCTTCAGACATTTTGAAAAGGACCTTTCAGCCCTTTTTAAGTGGCCACTTACCCTTCGGGACTTTATCCTAAGCCTTTCCCCTCATAAACTTGCCCTTTTAGACTTTTGTCATAGGGCTTTTGCCCTTTAGCCCATTCCTTCAAACATTTTATCTAGAAAAAAAAGAACCCTTCGAGAGAATTGTTGTGGACATTTTGTCCAAAACAATTCCCCCACATAAGTCTCGAAACAATTCTTCTGTAAAACAAGAACCCCGAAAGAAATGCCAAGCTACCAAGTGACACCTTTGCTTAGAAATAATTCCATTATGTTTTAAGTTTAATTCAATATTTTAGCCCAGGCAAATCATATTTTATTAATACTAAAATTGTTGACCAATTTTTGGTCCTGCAAGCCAAAATTGGGCACCCCCTCCTTTTTCTTTGCAAAAGTCATCCAATCCATGTTTTGGCTAGATCATCTTTCTGTTGCCTTGTGCAAAATGTGCTCTGTCAAACCTTTCCTGAGAAACAACCAAGTGTTTTCCTCATTTGCTTAGCCAAGTGCATTTTGAGTTTGTCAAGAGCAGTTACTTCACCTACAACAGACCAAATCGGGTTTTTCAAATGACTTTACTTCTAAATTTTTTATAAGTTAAGTTACTTGATAAACCCAATTTGGTCCTTACAGTGTAATTCAAACTTTGCAAACATCTTTATTTATAAAGGTTTATAAGTAAAGACACTTGCAAAACCCGATTTGGTCTTGGCAGACCAAATCAAGGTTTCCAAGTGTCTTTACTTTTTTGTTTTATGAGTTGAAGTTGATGCAAAACCCAAAGTAAAAGCTCATGAGAAGTCCGAAATGGTCTATCTAGTGCAATTCGGGTTTGTGTAGGTGTGTTACTTGTCAGTGTTTATAGGCAAAAGTAAGTGAAGGACCTGATTTGGTCTATGCAGCTCGCCAAAGGCACAGATTTTCTTCGGAGGGCATATAAGCAAAGAAAATGGACTTTTCACTTTTCTAAAAGAAAATTGAAGAAAGGTCGAAGGGTAAGTCTGGAAGCAAGTGCCCTTGAGAAGGGCTTTTCGTCGGTAAGGGGACCTCTTCACTTCTTTCAAAGGGTTGTTTGCAGGAGTTTCAAAAGGTAGGTGCCCTTGAGGAGGACACCCAGGTAGTAAAAAGACCCTTACATTTTCCCCGAAGGGCAATTTTGGGAGCCAATGGCCCTTGCAAAGGGCACTCGAACGATGAAGTGGACCTTCTTCAAAAGCCCAAAGAGTATCTTCAAAGCTCATATGGCCCTTACAGAGGGCACTAGGGGGAAGAGGGGGATGAAGACAAAAAAGCTGAAGGGCACTTGCCCTTCAGGAAAAACTAATGCCAAGAGAGAATTTCTTTCGGATAAAATGTTCAAAGGAAAGAGACACCAAAGCCCGAAGGCCAATGAAGCACAGTGTAAAGGGAGAGCAACTGAAAGGAAATCCTTCAAACAAAATGTCTGAAGGACAAAAGGAAAAGCTTGAGGCAGACAAAGAGAAGGCCACAGTGCAAAGGGTGAGCAAACAAAAGGAAAAGCCTACGGGAGTGAAAAAAGAGAAGGTAAAGAAGAGACAAAACATGAGCAAAGTAAAGATCAAAAATGGATAAAAATGTAGAACAGTTCCAACAGTTGATGAAGTCAAAGGGCAGAAATAGAGACCGCTAAGACCAAGACAAGTGGCATAGACAACTCAGCCAAGGGAAGTAATACGTTTAGGTAGAATATATCTACCAAAAACCAATAAAATAGATTGGTTTTTAAACTATAGAGACTCGTAACCCATGTTTTCACACCAAGCCGTTAATGCATAGCCAGTTGCATCCAAACATTGAAGAGGGCTCAATCAGTCACAACAACTTGAAATCACTTTCTCAGTTGATGGGAATGAGTTTTCCATGCTTTTGTAGCCCAAATACAGTAGAAGCAGCGGTGGACAATCTATAGCATGGATCTCCCATACGTAGTTTGAGGATATGGTGGCAGAATGGTCTCTTGTCTCAGTGGATGTTTGACTCCAGCATGGGTTTCCTTTCCATGATTTATCAGCATCTTGTTTTCAGCTCTCTATATAGTTGTAATTTCTCATATTGAGAAAAAAAAACTCTTAGCTTGTACGGTGAAGCCCTGTAGGAATTTACCTTGAATCAAGACATAAGCATTTTACCTCCATTTGGGTTTACACTTTTGCATATGTCTATGGTTTTGATCTTGTGTCAAGTCATGTTATTTCATGCTTTCACAGTTTGAATCCAACATATCTAGTGTATTGTGAGCTCTTTCTTGTAAGTCAACAGGAAGTGTCCATAGCAGAGTATAGGTGCATGTGAATAGGCTGCCATAGTGTGTCTTATAACACCTCTGGTAGTTCTTCCTCTCTGTATCTTCATAGGGCCCCTTGTTGAAATACTGATGCAGGAGAGTTTCTCATCTTGAATGATAGTGTGTGTCAGCTTGCCTTGGTGTAGAGTGCATGTCAAAGCTGAGTAGACCAACCATTTTGGTGCATCACTGCTTTAGTTTAGGTTTTGATTTCGATTATTTATCTCCCTTTTCATCCCCCCCATTGTTAGCAGTAGGAAATCTAGGGCCTCAAGGTGCATCAAGGTGAGCTAACCCCTAATCTAGAGATTCATCCCTCATGTTTGCCACCCACAACAGGAGGGATGTCTCCATTATGTCATGTGGATGAAGAGAGATAAGCCTCCCTTCACAAGGTTCAATCCACCGTGTCAACAATTTCTGGCATGTCCAGTGGGATAGTTTATCCAAGAAGTTGAAGGATTTTTGGTGTGTTCTTCAACCAACCAGCCTTTGGAGGCATTTCAATCAACACCAATGGTGACTCTGAGTTGAATAAATTGGTTAAGCAATCCTGGTGCCATCAATAAATAACATTTTAGTATGTATAATCCCATTATTGAATAGCATGGGTCTTGTGTTCCTTCATATAGTTTTGATCAAGCTCAAGTTGTTCATGGAATCACCTCAAGCAGCTCTCCTAGTTGCCCTTCACCTAGTCAATCTATGAGTGTGAGGGAAATAATGCTAGAATTGGAGAAGCAAATGATGGAGATAGACAGATTGGATGAGTAGAATATGTTAGGGTGTGGAGCTAAAAGCTTCACCAGGATGCAAATTGGAGGAGGGTGCTGAGTGCAGAGCAACCGACGTCGGTCTGATCAATCGATGTCGATCATATTCAGTGAGCAAAGCAACCGACATCGGTCAGGTCGGCCGACGTCGGTCATCTCCAGGCAGACAGGGACCGACATCGATCGCCTGTGCGTTCCAGAACTGTTAGTTACATGAACAATTAGTTTGTTGAATGGCCAGTTTGCATGTTAAAGGCTAATTTTAGTCTTGAGTTGCGTGTCTAATTATTGTAATTAGAAAGCCTAATTATTGTTTGCATGAGGTCTATTTAATAGACCCATGGGGCTGTATTGTAATCAAGGACAAGGAAGAGATCCTTCCAATTGTAAGATCAGGTTGATCTGCAGGTTGTGCAAGATCAGGGAGAAGATCTACATGGTAAGTAAGGTCATTGATTTGCAAGTTGTTGCAAGATCAGGGAGATCTACTTGAAGTACGTGGAGTACTTGGTACTGGCAGTATTGTTACTGACTGGTTGGAGGTGAACAACAACTCTGTGTTTGAGTTGATTGTTGTGACCGTAATTGAGAGAGAGAACTCTTGATTGAGAATTACTGGAAGTCCTAGAGGTGTGGGAAGCCTCAGAGGTGTGAGAAGAGTGTGGCATCTTCTCTATTGTATTTTCTTTCTGGATGAGTTGAATACAAGATTATATTGTCTCTCAAATTCTGTGTTGTTTCTGATTTCTAGTTACTTGTTGATTATGGTTAAATTCCGTGTTTAGTTGCTTATACAAAGTAATCAATTGTGCTTCCTAATCCTGACAAAGTGGTATCAGAGCTTTATGTTCTAGATTCCTAACAAAGATGTTTTTTTCCGTTTGAGATGGGTTCATAAATACTTTTTGTCATAAAAAATGAAAATTTTTTGTAGTATGATTCTTTATTATCATAAAATATTTTGTTCATGTAAATCACAAAGATTTTTGTAGTACGATTCTTTATTACCATAAAAGATTTCGTTCAATCTTTGATACATTACGCTTTATTATATTTTATTATTTAGAGAGTCATTATTGAATGATAGTGATGTTTTTTTTTTTAATGTTTAGTGTAAGATTATGTTTAACAAGGGTGCATAGCTCCAAGTTCTTATGGCAGATAGAGGATTGATATGATTCATCCCTCATGTTTGCCACCCACAACAAGAGGGATGTCTCCATTATGTCATGTGGATGAAGAGAGATGAGCCTCCCTTCACAAGGTGCAATCCACTGTGTCAACAATTTCTGGCATGTCCAGTGGGATAGTTTATCCAAGAAGTTGAAAGATTTTTGGTGTGTTCTTCAACCAACCAGCCTTTGGAGGCATTTCAATCAACACCAATGGTGACTCTGAGTTGAATAAACTGGTTAAGCAATCCTAGTGCCATCAATAAATAACATTTTAGTATGTATAATCCCATTATTGAATAGCATGGGCCTTGTGTTCCTTCATATAGTTTTGATCAAGCTCAAGTTGTTCATGGAATCACCTCAAGCAGCTCTCCTAGTTGCCCTTCACCTAGTCAATCTATGAGTGTGAGGGAAATAATGCTAGAATTGGAGAAGCAAATGATGGATATAGACAGATTGGATGAGTAGAATAGATATCAACAAGAGCTTACATATAAACAGGAGTGTTTGTTTAGGCAAGCTCAGGGCTTGCAGTTCATGAAGGAAGAAGTAGCAAGATGGAGGAGTTCATCCCTTCAAGGCAATCAACCTTGCTTTCCTTTCCCCATCCCAAAGAAACCTCCTCCTATGCAAAAGGAAAAACCCTCTTGTACACCAAATCCTTTCTATCAAATAGCTCTTGCTCACCAAAATAAGATGAGCCAATTTTCTAGCCCATTTGATGCATTATCTACTCTTGCTCTTAATCCTTTTCATCTAGCTTTTCAGCACCAAAGAGCATCAGAGTAGCCTCCCATAGAAACTAGCCTTCTCAATTCTTTTGACTATGAATCCTCCTTTGAAAGAAATCATCCTACGACTCTTGGAAAGTAACACATTTCTCTTCAATCAACTCTTCCTATGCATGAACGGATCCTTCCTAGTCTTCCTCAACATCCTTAAGTCTTTCAGCTTGATGCCGAGATCCCAAGTTGGAGGAGGGCATATCATGAACCAGTTTAGGGCCTTGAAAAAGATGAAGCTGTTGCCTGTTCTCAAGAGAATAGTTCCAATCCCAAGGTCATGAGTTGGAAAGAAACGGTGGAATCATGGGATAGGAAAGAGGAAGAGAAAGGTTTTGCCCAAAACCTTGAAAAATATGAAGTTGCTCCTACTCATCATAATGATTCATGTGATCTCCAAGAAAGGCTCTTCCAAAAGAATATAGCCAAGTAAATTACAAAGTTAGAGTCCAAAATGAGGTTCCTCAGCTAAGGTGTGATGGGTGGTTCAGACCAAGCAGAAGATCCTATGTCTGAACACACCCCATCTACACCCCTCTAAGAGAGTTATCAAGCCACATCTGATGTGGGTGAAGTGTTAGCTAAATGGAAGGAAGAGAATCATTTGATTCTAGCTTGAGGTTTGCCTCCTCTTCCATGTGAGTTTAACCATCAACCCTCCACTTCATTCTTTCTCAAGGAGGAACTTGTTTTGAAAGAGGCAATTTAAGATGAGAGGATCTAGTTTGTGGTTGATCAAGAGGCCCTCTCAAGTGACAATGGAGAGGAGATCATCATAGAATCCCATTTTGAAGACATCATCAAAGATGGAGAAGACATAGGTCATGCATACATGCAGATGTTCCAACAATATGAAGATGAGGTTAACAAATTTTATTTGTCAATAACGGATGATGAGGAATATCAACATGTTGAGCTCTCTTCCCCTTTGTTTGACAAACTTCCTTTTTGCTTTGATGAGGATAGTGACCATGCCATGGGACTTGAGATGGAGGAGTTTCAAGAGCATGTCTTTAAACATCTAGAGACTCTTATTTTTTAGCAAGCAAAAGAGAGGCATGTTCATTTTGATAGAAGCTTTGAAGAAGAGAGCCTCAAGCAAAAAGGTGGTGTTTTATGGTATGAACAAGTCATTTGTGATCTCATTCCAGACACTACATTGGTCACCCTTCTTCAAGAAGACCATAATGAAGTAGAAGATCAGTTTGATAGGCTCCTTAATGAAGCCGAAGGGAACAAGTCAGTCCATGGTGCATGTCAAGGGGGCTATGAGCTAAATGAGGCTTATGGCGATAAGCTAACAATCATTGATTTCTCGACTAAATACACCGGCATGAGGGGCTAGCATGAATCAGGTTTCAAAGGGCAAAGTAAATACATAGATGTTGGAGACATGTTTGACCCTGATCCACTCAGATACAAGCCAATCAAGGTGGCAGGAAAGAAGGGCAAGTCATCAAGCTTCCATTCCATTTAGCCACTTGTCTGGCACCATAAGTTTTCTTACCATGAAGGATACTTAAGAAGTTTTCCCTTTAATCCAAGAGGGAGAAGAGCATATCTAGTTAGTTGTACATAATAGTTTGTTTTTAGTTGTCTTTGTTTTCCCTAAGTGTTGTTTGCACAAGTGTAGTGTTTTTAGCCTTGTTGTGTGTTGTTTTTCCTTGTTGTTTGAGATAAAGCTTTGTTGGTTCATAGGTCTTTATAAGGTTGTTGCTAACTTTTTCAAGCTAGATCGTGACTCCATGCCCAATGGACTTTGAGGCTACCAGTCTTCTTTAGCATAGCAAGCATGTTCCCCTTGTGAGTAACCAACTGTGTTGACCAATTTTTGGTCCTGCAAGCTAAAATTAGGCACCCCCTCCTTTTTCTTTGTAAAATTTATCCAATCCATGTTTTGGCTAGATCATCCCTTTATTGCCTTGTGAAAAATGTTCTCTGTCAGACCTTTCCTGAGAAAAAGCCAAGTGTTTTCCTTATTTGCTTAACCAAGTGCATTTTGGGTTTGTCAAGAGTAGTTACTTCACCTACAACAAACCAAATTGGGTTTTCCAAATGACTTTACTTGTGAAATTTTCATAAATCAAGTTACTTGATAAACCTGATTTGGTCCTTACGGTGTAATTCAGACTTTGCAAACATCTTTATTTATAATGGTTTATACGTAAAGACACTTGCAAAACCCGATTTGGTCTTGGTAGACCAAATCGGGTTTTCCAAGTATCTCTACTTGTTTGTTTTATGAGTTGAAGTTGATGTAAAACTTGAAGTAAGAGCTCATTAGAAGTGTGAAATAGTCTATCTAGTGCAATTCAAGTTTATGCAGGTGTGTTACTTGTCAGCTTTTATAAATAAAAGCAAGAGAAGGACCCGATTTGGTTTATGAAGCTCACCAAAGGCACAAATTTTCTTCAAAGGGCAAATAAGCAAAGAAAGTGGACTTTTCACTTTATTGAAGGACAATTGAAGAAAGTTTGAAGGGTAAGTTTGGAAGCAAATGCCCTTGCGAAAGGACTTTTCATTGTCAAGGGGACCTCTTCACTTCTTTCAAAGGGTCATTTGCAAGAGTTTCGAAGGGTAGGTGCCCTTGCGGAGGGCACCTGGGTAGGAAAAAAGACCCTTACATTTTCCCTGAAGGGCAATTCTAGGAGCCAATGGCCCTTGCAGAGGGCACTTAAGCGACAAGGTGGACCTTCTTCAAAATCTCAAAGGGTATCTTCTGAGCTCATATGGCCCTTATGTAGGGCACTAGGAGGAAGTAAGGGACAAAGACAAAAAGCTGAAGGGCGCTTGCCCTTCAGGAAAAGCCAATGTCAATAGAGAATCTCCTTTGGACAAAATGTCCAAAGGAATTCCTTCAAACATTTTGTTTGAAGGAAAGAGATGCCAAATCCCAAAGGACAAAAGGAAAAGCCTGTGGGAGTGTAAAAGGAGAAAGCAAGGAAGAGACAAAACACAGGCAAAGTAAAGAGCGAAAAAGGATAAAAATGCAAAATAGTTCTAGCAGCTGATGAAGTCAAAGGGCGGAATCAGAGACCACTCAGACCAAGATAAGTGGCATAGACAACTCAGCCAAGAGAGTTAATACGTTTAGGTAGAATATATCTATCGACAACTAATAAAATAGATTGGTTTTCAAACTATAGAGAGTCGTAGCCCATGTTTTCATCTCAAGCTATTAATGCACAACTAGTTGCATCCAAACATTGAAGAGGGCTCAGTCAATCACAATAGTTTGGAATGACTTTGTCAGTTGATAGGAACGGGTTCCCCATGCTTTTGAAACCCAAAGATAGTAGAAGTGGTGGTGGACAATCTACAACATGGCTCTCCCATATGTAGTTTGAAGATACAGTAGTAGAATGGTCTCTTGTCTCAGTAGATGTTTGACTTAAGCGTGGGTCTCATTTTCATGATTTATCAGCATCTTGTTTCTAGTTCTCTATATAATTGTAATTGCTTATTTTGAGAAAAAATCTCTCAACTTGTATCATGAAGCCTTGCAGGAATGTACCTTGAATCAAGACATAAGCATTTAACCTCTATTTGAGTTAACACTTTTGCATATGTAGATGGTTTTGATCTTGTGAGAAGTCATTTTCTTTCATGCTTTCACAATTTGAATCCAGCATATCTAGTGTATTGTGAGCTCTTTCTTACAGGTCAACAAGAAGTGTCCATAATAGAATATAGGCACATGTGAACAAGCTGTCATAGTGTGTCTTAGATCACCTCTGGTAGTTTTCCTTCCCTGTATCTCCATAGGGCCCCCTATTGAAATACTGATGCAAGAGAGTTTCTCATCTTGAATGATAGTGTATGTCAGCTTGTCTTGGTGTGAAGTATATGTCAAAGTTGAGCAGACCAACCATTTGATGTATCACCACTTTAGTTTAGGTTATAATTTATAGTATGTCTCTCCCTTTTCATCCCCCCCATTATTAGTAGTAGGAAATCCAGGGCCTTAAGGTGCATCAAGGGAAGGTAGCCCCTAATCTAGAGATTCATCCCTCACGTTTACCACCCACAACAAGAGGGATGTCTCCATTGTGTCGTGTGGATGAAGAGAGCTAAGCCTCCCTTCACAAGGTGCAATCCACCATGTCAACAAAAACCTTAGATAAAATATTCATACAAGGTCTTTTTATATGTTTTCCAAAATATTATGCTAAGTCTTTTGTTTATGTTTGTATAAATAAGAAGCCCCGAGGAACTGACATGTATTAGTTGACGAGATTATTTTTGACAATCACGTGGATGTCATTTGATGGTCGTGAGGATGTCATTTGATGATTGTACAAACGTCAAATTTAACATCACCAATGCATTAAACTTTTGAGATTAAAATTGATAATCGTGTGAGCATCATTCGATGGTCGTAAGGACATCATTTGATGGTCATGCAATCATCAAATTTAAGCTCAACAATGAACTGATTTACATAATTAAATTTGATAGTTGTATGGACATCATTTGATGGTCATGAGGACATCATTTAACGATCATGAAAATGTCAAATTTAACATCATAAACTATCCATTTAGATTCAAACCAAGATCCTATGGCACGTGTTACTCAGGACCATTTGATCGAATGATGCAATGAGTTGAAATGTCAAAGCTCTGGGAGAGTAATAAGTGTCACAATCATAGGAGCCTAGTACATAGATCCAATGACCTATGGGAAGAAGCAAAGAGCCCAGTATATAGAACTCAGAAGCCTTGAGTAGATGCCAAGTGACACACGTATGAAGTAGAACAAAATAGGGAATGACAAGTGACAAGCTTATGGGAGTTAATAAGTCAACGACGTAGATCCGATGAACTGCATTAAAACTAGTACAAATAGATCGACGATGTGAGATCAACATGAACTTTTCAAAGGTCCTAGAACCAATGAAGAACTGCTAAGTGGTGCACTCACGTTCTATCATGCAAATGATCAATGGTGCAAGATCAATATTGACTTTTCAAAGATCCCAAACTCAATTTGGTGTCAACACGCATTATGTTTTGAAAGCTAGCTGGGCATTATGGGCATAATACTTAGATCTTTGGATACTCAAGCTATATTTATCAATAGATATTGGATCTCACAGCTAAGACAAGGGGTATGAACATGCATGTTTTAAAATGGAAAATATAAAAGTGAGGATTCGATAATAAGATGAGAGAAGATTACAGTTATATGGCATCTTAAAGAGCATTAGAAAGTGGTGCATGTTTGTGTTTTATTTAAAGGTGACCAATTTGAAAGATCAATAGGTTGTTTTCATAACCTATAAAAAGAGACATGTAGTTTTGATAAATGGTACATCTATTTGAAGTTTGCATATGGTTCGAGCTATAATTGTAAAAATTGTCTGTCTTTTTGCATATGCACATGCTTCATAACTTTAGCAAAGGCTATTTTAAACTAATAACTACAAGTAAACTTTTATATGGTTTTAGACCATAATTAGAACTACATGTTCTGACTATCACATGTAATCACTTGCATGAACTTGGAAGATGAGGCGACCCATTCCCCAAGCCTATAAAAATAATTACAATCCAACTTAGATTTTAGAGGGGTCATAAAAAGTTTAATACAGGAGTAACATTAGTTTTGATCATCAGTGAATGTGTTTGTGTATTTTCTATCCAATTTTGTGTAATTAGTTATTACTTTCTTTGGTTGTATGTTTCAATAATCTTTAGTGTGCAAAAGATGTGAATATATTCTTGATTGTTTTGATTGATATACTAATATGTAGGCGTGCAATAACTACTTAAATATTAGTGAATATATTGGTTGAGATAGTCAAGTCCAAATTGATTCATAATTCTAATCGTGAATAAGTGTTTTCTTAGATGTAGTTTTTAATGTGTGTGCAACAGTTCCCTCAAATGCTTCACTAGCCTGAGCTATAATCTTCTAATCAAGGGTGTGCAATAGTTGCCCTAAAAGATGCAAACTTTGTCTAAGGCTTTTGGATCTCTTGCATGTTTATCTCCTTAGACTTCTTAGCCATGTATGACTATGTGTTCAATTGTTGCTAGCAACAGGCATAGGTTTTGAGAACACTTATTCTTTTAGGACCCAACTAGGGAAGTAGTTCCTAAAAACCATAAAAGATTTCTTTTTTTCCTTACCCTTCCCTCTTTTTGAGTTTATTTTGAGTCATACCCACTTTAGATTAACAACTAGCCACCCAACCAACTCACGTAGAGATTCAATACTATTAGAAACCACACCTCTATCCAAAAACTTTGTCCATAATCTGCATGCCCTTCCCACTATTCCATCAACAGGTTGAAATAGATCGCATATCTAAAATATATGCCCTAGAGTTGAGTTCACCTCCATTAAGATCTTAAAATGTTAGAGGCTACCTAGTTATGGCTATAGTGTGCATAAAACCCACACAAATAGTTAATTGATGCTAAAAGGAGGGCCAACGCCTCTGATAGTAGTAGGTATCCTTTGCATAGAGTTGTATTAGAGTCACCCAAGAGAGTGACCAAATCTAATTCCCAGACTGGTTTATTAGTTTCACCCTTGACAAATTATAGGAGACCAAAAATTGTGCAAATAGCCCCAATCCAAAACAATCCTCCTCCAGTAGGGAACCCCTTACTTGTAAGAAACCCTTTACCTATTAATCAACTAATGATCAACAACAACCCTGATTAGTTGGATCTACCATCGTCATCCAAGGAGACATCCATGATTTGCCTCAGAATCCCAAAAAATACCTACCATCCTTTTCTCCTTCAAGAGCAAGGATGATAGAGGAACATATCAAATCAGTTAAAGCTGCTTTAAGATTCATGAATGTAATAGATAAAGATGTTGCATGCATATTATTCTCTTTTACTTTGATGGATGTTTCTTATGATTGGTATTTAAATATAATGGAAAATTCCATAACTTCTTGGGATGAATGTCAAACAATTTGCTTGCGCAGTTTGGATAGGTCACCAATCATGGGTTGGTATACCAACACTTCATCAACATGAAGAGAGAACCAAATGATTCCATCCATACTTTCAATGCAATATGGTAGAAGATGTATAACTGGTTAACTCTCAGATACAATCCAAAGGCAGCACTAGCATTGGAGATGTACAAGAACACCTTGGACCCTATCATTGTTGTGTTCTTGAGAAGAACAATTGTGGCTAACAATATCATTAACATTCAAAGAGGATATCGCCATAAATAGATAGCTCAATCTTCATATGCCTATAGCATCTAATATCAACAATGTTTTTCTAGCGCTAAATCTAGTTCCACATGTAAAGTAGAAAGTCCTGACATTCAATCATAACTAGTTATATTCATTACCTTCACTAATGCAAATAATATAGCAAAATTTTGGCTACTTGAACAATCATGTTATGGGAAATGGTTATCAGTAGAACCAATAATTGACTGTTCTTGCCACTGCTATTCTATAAGGTATGGATTCCATAAAAGCATAACTAGATTCTATTCAAAAGATGGTACAAAAGTTGAGCAATGATTTTCTAAATATGAAAAGGAAGATGGGTAATGTAAATGGCCCAACCAAAAATTATAATACTGGATTTTAGAGATACGATAGATAGTTCAGTAGGCTTGAATAGCCTAACAAGCTTTCAGAGACTAACATAACATAAACGACTCTTCCCAATTGGTGTAGAATTCACAATACTTCTGAGCATGGTAAGCTTAACTACATTGAATTTTGTGTAACATTTGAAATCTTCTAAAGAGAGGTGATCAAACAAGATCAGATGCATAATCCACCTGAGCATCATTTAGATCCTGGCTCTTCCAACACTGCCATGTTCTTTAAAACTCATGATTTTCCATTTTTAGGTGAAGATGACAATGAACCAGAAGACAACATGGATGAAGTTCATGTTTTCCAGTAATTCTAGAGAGGTGCATATAATCTAAGGAATAAGTAGTCACTCACAACATCGAATCCTCTGAATACCATGGTGTTTCCTCCTAATCCCAAGGTAGATAATAATCCACCCCTTCCAAGGGGAGTGATCATCAACAGAGCAAATAAGAGCTAAACAAAGGAGGATCTTATATTGTTGAAGATATGAATAAGATTAAGGCCAACATAACTCTTCACAAGTTATCTCAAGTCACTAAACAAAAGGAGTTGCTCTGTAAGTCCATCATTGAAAAAGTGCCTACGGAGAATGTGAAAGCATCTACAAATAAATCAAAGGCATCTAATATCAACGTCATCTACAAGAGCAAGCCATAAGTTCCACCCTTCCTGCTGACTATCTAGGCATTCAGTAAGAACATTCATAATTACGTAGTTGATTCTGGAGCATTTGCAAATATCATGCCTACATCTATATGTTAAAATCTTAGTCTCATGCTAAGCCCTTCAAATAAGACAATTTCTTAACTGGACAAGACATTCATCCTAGTAGTTGGAGAACTGAACAATGTGCACATTCAAGTTGTATTTGAGTCAAGAGTCCAAATGACCATTGATATCCTAGTGGTGGACACACCTGAGGGCTATGATCTACTGTTGAGCAAAGCTTGCTCTAAAATGCTTAATGGATATCTATCTACAAACTTTTCTCATATATGGCTGCCATGGAGAGGAGTTACAAATCAAATTAGAATTGATAGAGAGCCAAGAATGAAGTGCCCCATTACAAAATACAATGTCAAGAATGAAGATGTAAAGTATGATTCACCCAACCTTGGTATTTATACTTTTACTATGTAGAATTGAGTACAAAAGCCAAAACCTAAAGGTTTTAATTAATTATAGACTCTACATTTCGATGGTGGTAGATCCAAGCAAGGATTAGACACAAGAATCGAGTTGGTTGATCCATAAGATAAGAAATTATTGGTAACATGTAGGTTACAATTTCTATGCACTGACAACAGAGTTGAGTATGAGGTTCTGATTATGGGATTACAGTTTGCACTCAAGAATAATGTCAAGCAAATATAAGTAATTGGTGACTCAAAACTAGTGGTCAAATAAGTCAAAAATAAATACCAGTGTAAGCTATCTTATTTAAAGAGATAAAAGCATAGAGTGTGGGATCTAATTGAAAGATTTGAAGCTTTCAATATTGTAGCACTTCTTAGAGAGCAAAATTAGACTACTGATTTGTTAGTTGTTGTTGCTACTAATTTAGAGTTGCTACAAGAATCTAAGGTAAAGAAGTTCTCGATTGAATTAGTACCATGCCCCTCTATTTCAGATAATGTATAAAATTTCCAAGTCTTTGATAATGACTAGTAGATTATCTAGTTTCTAACCAATTTAGGGGAGTTCAAATCCCAAATAATTGATGATAAGGATATTAATCACCTCTACCGAGAGGAATCAAATAAAGAGGGCATTCTTCAACTATAGGAAAATTGAATTCCAGCTAGATTGGTCTCCTTAAAGAGACCATTTGACATAGATACTTAGGTGCAACAACTAAGACAACCAAAATTTAATGAATCAAACCTTAGAAAGGAGAATCTAGGAGATGAGTACAAATTGTGTTATCTAAATATTGACCTCATCTACACCCCAAAAGAGAGATAACAAGTAAAATAGTTAATTGCTCGATATAGAGGCATCATTGCTTGGACATATGAAGATCTGAAAGTTTATGATCGTCAGGTCATCACTCACATTATTCTCTTAAACCCAGATCACAAATCATTTAGATAGAGGAAAATACCAGTAAATCCTATTCTTGAGCCTCTCATTCAGAGAGAAGTGGAAAAGATTTTAAATGCAAAGATCATCTTCCCAGTCTGACATTCTACCTAGATGGCCAATTTGGTCCCAATAAGAAAGAAGAGTGGTGAAATTATATTATGTGTCGATTTTAGGAACTTAAACAAGGCTTATGAAAAGGATAATTATCCCCTACTTTCTTTGGATAAGGTGATACAGATAGTAAATGGTTCTGAAATGATGTCCTTCTTAGATGGATTTTTAGGCTACAACCAGGCACTAGTGCAATCTAAGGATAGAATGAAGATGATGTGCACTATGAAGTGGGGAACTTATGCATACAAGAGGATGTTTTTTGTCTGATAAATGTAGGAGCCACCTTTTAATGCGCCATGGATCATGCTTTTAAGGGACTGATAGGAAATTACATAATCATCTATAAGGATGATCTTACAATGTTTTTAAAGAATCAAAAGGACCGCATAGGTCACCTACAGTCCATATTCGAAAGATGTAGAAGGTTTGATATTTCATTAAACTTAAATAAAAACATATTCGAAGTGACTGAAGGTAAGCTTTGGGGCACATCATCACCAAGGATGGAATAACCATTGATCCAAACAGAATTCAAGTGATTTCAAAAATTTAACCCCCAAACAAAAAAAAAGAGCTCAAATCATTCTTTGAAAAGATTAACTTCATGAGGAAGTTCATCTTAGTATTTACGGATATTGTCAGAACCTTAAATGCCATGGTCAAACAAGATGCCAAAATAAAATGGATAGTTGAAGCCCAAAAGTCCTTCCAAGACATCAAAGATGTAATATCACAGGCTCCAGTCCTGATTTTAACAAAGATTTCTATTTTTACTCATTTTTTTAAGCATTTAATTATTATTGTCATCATGTAAAATAAGGATGAGATCGAGCATCCAATCACATTTATGAGCACAAACCTGAAGATGCAAAACTCAGGTACTCTATGATTGACAAACAGATCTTTGCCCTTGTTAAATCAGTGAAGAAGTATTATCACTACATCTTGAGGAATAAAGTCATTACCATCATGCTTGATCCTACTGTCAAGCTCACCTTATCACAAAATGAGCTAGGAGAAAGGTGAGGTAAATAGATGGCCAAGTTTTAAGAATTTTACATAGAGATCAAGCCTACATAGATCATTTGAGGGCAAGGCATTATTCAGCTTATTACTGAACTGGATCCGTGCATCACAGTTGAAGAGGTATTCGAAGCTCAAGTATCTAAATAAGAATGGTATACAAACATAATATAATATTTATTGATAGGAACTTGTCCCCCTCGAGCTCAATAGAGAGAGGAAGAGAGCTTTGAGGTTCAAAGCTGCTCATTACATGATTAAGAAGGGAGACCTCTATAGAAGAAATTATGAAGGTATTTACCTCAATTGTGTATTTGTAGAAGAGGATAAATAAATCTTAGAAAATTTGCATTAGAAGATAGTCAGTGGTCATCCTTCTGGGAATACCACAGCCCATAAGATCTTAAGAATGGGCTACTACTGGCCAATAGTTTTCAAAGATGCTCATGCTCATGTCAGAACATGTCATGAATGTCAAGCTCTAGTCAAGAGAGAAGTACACACAATAATGCCTTTACAATTAGTTGTTAAAGGAAGGCCATTTGCCTAGTGGGGTTTAGACTTCATTAGTGTCATCAAACCAAATTCTTCAGTAGGCCATAAATTTTTGCTTATTGCTACAAATTATTGTACTAGGTGGACCGAGGCCATAGCCATAAAGAATTAAAGAGCACAAGATGTGATTTGCTTTTTGGAGGAATACATAACAACCAGATTTGGCATGCATATTTCTCTAGTTTGTGATAATAGATTCACTTTCATATCAACAAAATTTACTAAATGGGCACATGATAACTAGATCATCATCAGGTCAGCTTCTAACCATTACCTTTAGGGAAATGGATTGGCAAAATCAACGAACAAGAATATGATCGATGCAATTAAGAAATCAACTGGAGACAAGCCTAGAGACTGACATAATTTACTAAAGTATGCTCTTTGGGTAGACCATACTAGGCATAAGCCAGCCCTTAAAGCTTCACCCTACCAACTAGTGTATGGATGCAGGCCTGTGTTCCCAATTATGTTGAAGCTACCCACTTATCCATTTATGCAAGACTACATGTAACCAAGTGATAAATTATAATCAAAGTTGTTGGATATTATCGAGATGGAAGATTTAAGGACTGAAGCCTTATAGACATTTAGCAAGCACTAGGACATGGTCAATAGCTGGTTTGACAAGAGAGAAAAAGTCAAAACATTCAGGAAATTAGATCGAGTGCTACTTTGGGATATATCCCATGAGAAGAAAGGATAACATGATAAGTTTGCCCCACTATGGATTGGACCATACCAAATTTTAGAGGTCATGGGCAATAACACATTTTATCTGAAGGACCTCCAAGGCAATGAACTTACATATCTAGTCAATCGACAGTTCCTAAAGCATTACTTCAGGGTTGTACTATCAATTGATGTTACTGAGTAACGAGGGATAGATGAATTTAGTTGTAAGATTAGATTTGATTTTTTGCTTTTTTATAATAGTTCCTTGCTTTCATAGATTAGATTTCTTGTTTTCATAGACTAGTTTCCTGCTTTCTAGATTAATTTTTCTTACTTTCAATATTTTGTTTTTATAGATTAGATTTCATGTTTTTTAAATTAAATTTTAGTGTTTTCTTAGTTTAGTTTCTTGATTTCTTAGATTAGTTATTCTTTGCTTTCTCTGATGATCATAATTGTGTTTGATCCGACTATAACTAAGTTAAAATCCAAACCAACTGAGCTTATGACTTGTGGAAAAGGGAAACTAAAATCTTGACATTTTGGGATTAGTTCACAAATTGGGTGTATTTTTGTGTTTTTGAGTCTTTAGGATGAAGGTAAGTAATCATGGATTATTCTGAATGGTGTCATGATTCAATACTTTTACCAGGCATGTGGAGGTTGCTCTCACAGTACTTCATAGAAAATTTGAAAGTTTTCTTATTTTATTGGATCAAATGCACTTTTCACATTAAGATACATGTTAAAAGTGATAATTCTAAGAATAGACGTGGTTGGCAGGGACATTATAGTAATGATTTGTTTTAAAATTATACCAGCTCACTAGGGTTCCAATGCTTCTCTTTTCCATCCAAGAACAAAAGAAAAACTAAAGAAAAGAAACTAGTAGATTCAAAAGAGCTAAAAGAAATCAAATGGCTCACATGATGAAATAAGATCAATGTACTACACATCATGATAAAAAAATAATGGAAAGAGAAGAGAAGGAGCCCAAGGTATCTCTATCAAGGCTATGGATGCCTAGCTGGCAGAAGATCAATCCCTGAGCTTCCCTTATTTTTCAATTCTAATAGATACTGGAATGAAACCTACAATCCCATCAATGATTTTGAAAAACTCATCATAACAGGGGTTAAATAAAGTACACATTTTGACACACACAAATCCAAGAAAAATTAGAAGGCAAGTATATTGTGTGAATCTACTTAAGAGCCTTTTTCATGTTTATGATTGATGTATTCTTCTGTGGCACACTTCATGATTGATTTAGGATTATAAACTAGATTTTTGAGTTCTTGAATACTCAGGGGTATTCCCCCTATAAGTCATCATTTATTGTACCCAACACCCCTTGTTTTCATAAAGAAATGGAGACCCATTTTTTTTAGAATATTGCCTTGATTTTGAGGCCCTCTTCTATGTGTCTATGTAAATTCTGGGAAAGATCATGATTTGGCCTTTTATACCTTGCCAGGATGGCATTGATATTGTGTTTTCATAAGACTAGATACTTTTTTTCTTATGTTTTCATGGACTATATTTATTATCCCCTTCAAACTTATTCTTTTAGGACTTATGCAAATTGTCTTTTTGGACTCATTCCCTCAGACTCATCCTATTTGTCTTTGTTGGTATTTTTGCCATGGGATTTTTACCCGACGTAATTAACATTGCCCTTTAGCCCTTCCAAACTTACTCTTCAGCCTTATTTTGATTACATTTTAGCCTTTATGAAGTAGATTCTTTGGGACTTTTGTCATGAACAAATGCCCTATGAAGTTGACCCTTCAGATTGTTGCCAAATTACCCTTTCACATTTTGGAATTACCCTTCGAAGCTTTTGAAATGCCCTTTTTTCCTTGCCAACCTACCCTTCGAGCTTTGTGCAATGTGTCCTTCAACCATTTTATTGTGGCCATTTTTGCCTGAGAATTCCTTCAGGGTTTTTATAGTTTCCCTTAAGCCCCTCCACACATTTCCTTTGGGACTTTTGTCCTGCACCTTTGCCTTTTCCTTCAAACATTTTGTTTGAGACACTTTCTTCCAGCTAATCCAATTCTTGTAGACATTTTGTTTGAAACAATTCCCCTAATAGAATTCCTTAAAGACTTTTGAAAAAGACCCTTTGCCTTCGACTTACCCTTTGAATGTTTTCTTAAGGACACATGACCTTCGAACTTTCTGAAAATGACTCTTTAGCCTTTTGAAAGTGTCCTTTGGGACTTTTATAGTTACCCTTTGGGACTTTTGTCCTGCACCTTTGACCAGACCAATTCCTTTAGTCTTTTTTTTCAGACATTTTGTTCAACACAAAAGTCCCAAAATAATTTTATCAAAGGACACATACCCTTCAGATGTCCTGAACTTACCCTTTGAACAGTTTGAAAAGAACCTTTCAAACCCTTTTTAAGTGGCCACTTACTGTTCTAGACTTTGTCCTAGGCCTTTCCCCTCCTAAACTTGCCTTTTAGGACTTTTGCCCTTTAGCCCATTCCTTCAGACATTTTGTCTAAGAAAAAAGAACCCTTCGAGAGAATTATTGCAGACATTTATTCATAAATAATTTCCTCACATAAGTCCTAAAGTAATTCTTTCACAAAACAAGAAACCTTGAAAGAAATGCCAGGATGTTAAGTGGCTCCTTTGCTTATAAAGGATTCTATTATGTTTTAAGCTTAATTTAATATTTTAGCCCAAGTGAATCATATTTTACTAATACTAAAACCTTAGGCAAAGTATTCATGCAAGGTCCTTTTATATGTTTTTCAAAATATTGTGCTAAGTCTTTTATTTAAGTTTGAAGAAATAGGAAGCCTTGAGGAAATGACATGTGTCAATTGATGAGATGAAATTTTCCAGTCACGTGAACGTCATTTGACAGTCATGAGGATGTCATTTGATGGTCATGTGAATGTCAAATTTAACATTGCCAATGCGTTAAACTTCTGAGATTAAATTTGATAGTCACACAGACGTCATTTGACTGTCACAAAGACGTCATTTAATATTTATATGATCATCAAATTTAACCTCGATAATAAACTAATTTACAAAATTAAATTTGATAGTTGCACATATGTCATTTGACAATTTTGCAGACGTCATCTAACAGTCACGAGGATATCATTTGACAGTCACATGAATGTAAAATTTAGCATCGTAAACTATTTGTTTCGATTCAAACCAAGATCCTATGACACACATTACTCAAGCCCATTCAATTGGATGATGTGAAGAGTGACTCAAAACATCAAAGCTCCATGAAAGTGACAAGTGTCACCATCACGAAAGCTTAGTACATAGGTCTAAGGACCCACAAGAAGAAGCTAAGATCCCAGTACATAGAACTCAAAAGCCTTGAGTAGCTATCAAATGGTACACATATGAAGCAGAGCAAAACATGGAATGACAAGTGTCAAGTGTGCAGGAGTCAATAAGTCAAGGACACAAATCTGATGAACTACGTTAAAACTAGTACAAATGAATCGATGGTGCGAGATCAACATATACTTTTCAAAGGTCCCAAAACTAATGAAGAACTGCCAAGTGGCATGCTCACATTTTATCATGCAAATGATCGATGATACATGATGAATATGGACTTTCCAAAGATCCTAGAATTAATTAGGTGTCGACACACGTCAGATTTTGAAAGCTAGTTGGGCATTATGGGCATAATACTTAGATATTTGGATACTCGAGCTATATTTATCAGTAGATATTGGGTCTCACAATTAAGACAAGGAGTATGAACACACATGTTTTAAAATGATGAATATAAAAGTGAGGATTCAGTAATAGGATGAGAGAAGGCTACAATTACATGGCATCTTAAAGAGCATTAGAAAGTAGTGCATGTCTGTGTTTTATTTGAAGGTGGCCAGATTGAAAGATCAACATGTTGTTTTCATAACTCGTAAAAAGAGGCACATGTAGTTTTGATAAATGGTGTATCTATTTAAAGTTTGCATATGGTTTGAGCTATAATTTTAAAAACTATCTTTGTCTTTTTGCACATGCACATGCTGCATAACTTTGGCAAAGGCTATTTTAAACTAATAACTACAAGTAAACTTTTATATAGTTTTAGACCACATTAGAACTACATATTCTGACTATCACATGTAATCACTTGTGTGAACTTAGAAGATGATGTGACCCCTTCCCTAAGCCTATAAAAATAATTATAATCCAACTTGGATTTTGAGGGGGTCAAAGAATTTTGAATATAGGAGCAACATCAATTTTGATCATTAGTAAATGTGTTTGTGTATTTTTTATCCAATTTTGTGTAACTAGTTATTACTTTATTTGGTTGTATGTTTCAATAATCTTTAGTGTGCAAAAGCTATGAATAAATTCTTGATTATTTTGATTGATATACTAATCTATAGGTGTGAAACAACTACTCAAGGATTGGTAAATATATTGGTGAAAATAGTCAAGTCCAAATTGATTCATAATTCTAATTGTGCATAACTGATTTTTTTAATATAGTATTTTTGTCTATGTGCAACAATAGCTTTAGATGCTTCACTAGCTTGAGCCATAATCTTCTGATTAAGGGTGTACAACAACTGTCGTAAAAGAAGTAACCTTTGTTTAAGGCTTTTGGATCTCCTGCATCTCTATCTTCTTAGACTTCTTATTCATGTATGATTGTGTGTGTGTAATTACTGCTAGCAATAGGCATAGGTTTTGAGAGCACTTGTCCTTTTAGAAACCAACTAGAGAAGTAGTTCTTGAAAACCACATAAGCTTTATTTTTTGCCTTACCCTTCCCTCCTTTTGAGTTTATTTTGAGTCCTACCCACTTTAGATCAACAAAAAACCACCCAGCTAACTCATGTAGAGATTCACTACTCCTATTAGAAACCACACCTCTGTCCAAAAATATTGTCAACAACCTACATGCCCTACCCACTATTCCATCAACAGGTTGAAATAGATCACATATTTATAACTTGTGCTCTAAAGTGGAGTTCACCTCCACTGAGATCCTAATACATTAGAGGCTACCTCATTATGACTATAGTGTGCATAAAACCCACACCAATAGGTATTTCAAATGATGAACTTGATGAATCCTAGAAAGATACATGTTTAAAGTTCAATGACATGTCACATCTATCAATGAAATATGTAGTAACATGAATAAAAGAAAGCTACAAGTTAGGTTGTGAGAACTCCATCAGATGTGGAACCCTATTGAGATCAAAGCATCTCTCGTGACATCCTCATCCACCCTTGATAATAAAAGATGACCATTCAAAGATGTCACCACCTCGCAAGCTACAAACATCCACCTTTGTAATGGGTAATGATTGTGTAAATCCAAAAGTTATCCTGGATTTGGGTTTAGTGTTCGATATGGGCCCCTTGGTGTACTATATCATTGAAACTAGCTTGGCATTTCCCCTCACCATCATTTCTCATCTCCCCTTGAAATATTTTACTATTTGCATGTTCTATATGGCCTTACCCTTTCTTCCATGGGTCTGAGTATGGTGTTTTCATATGTACTTAAGCATGATAAAATTGCTTTGGGTGTCAATATATTGGCATCATGGATGAATGGAACTATAATGTTGACTCTAAGACCTAAAATGTCTTGTCTTAGCATCAACAACATTGCATTATTGATTTGAGTTGCACATGAGACATGGAACCCTGCCCTAATCAAATCGACTCTAGTGATGTCCTCATCCACCCTTGATAATAGAAAACAATCAATTTGTTTAACCCTAGAAAATATTTAGATTAGGGTTATCAAAGGTTAAAGGGGATAGAGATAGCCTAAAGTACAAGGGTGATAAACTATCTCTATAACTGACTAATTAGATGCTAAACTTGGATATAACATATGGGAAATTCATTAAAATGATATAAGCTAAATATAATGAGTAAAACTATGTTAGATATAGAAATGATAAAGAAACAATATACTTAGTTGGTTGTGATGTTGACATAGTTTTGTATTTAGAATAGGCAGAAAGTAGATTGGAAGAGGATTCTATAATAGTTATCAGATTCTAGGTTAGGTGCCTTTGGAGCCATGAATACTTGTGTCAGCCTAAGATGGTTGCATCAACACTACTATTTGAACCTGATGTAGGTGTCATGTACAAAATACCTGCTAGAAAAGGATGCAACCACCTAGATGTTTATCCATTTATCTTTGCCTTTATTTTGATGCACTCATATCTGAGTCATGGATTGTTACTCATGAAATTATAAAACCCTAGTTTTTCATCTTCGTAATGACCTTGGGGGAAATGGGTCAGTGGGCACACTATGTTAAGCTAACCCCAAATAACCCTTTATCAATGAGTGTTGCCTACATAGCCAATACCCTGAATAGGACCTCAAATTGATGTAGTTTTTCCCTATGTGTTGGCTTGTATGTGAATCATGCAATATGTAGAAAGCAAGTATAATAGTGACCTAGCTTGTAATTTGGTAAATCAAGCTCATGGGCTACTCCTTCAGTAATTTAGACCTATGTATACATTGTCCCTATCACTGATATGAAAATAAGAGAAAGTAGGAAATCTTTACTTTATTGAGTGCTTGATTGAATGCTTTGATAAGTTGCCTTAAGTATTTTCTTGGTGTATGCTAGGTGAGAAATGAATGAGGGTTGATCTTATATTTATATCAATCCCTTTGGAGAAATAACTTGTATTAAATCACTTAGGTTGACCATTAAGATACATTTCATTTGTAAATTATATAATTTTAAGCCACTAGATACATGCATTAAAATAGAACATTTGCATCAACATAGGTGTATATCTTAGATGCTAGTATCTAAGGCATAGGAAAGTAGGTACATACTCAAACCTTGCAAAGCTATGAGATAAGCATGTTTTAAGCATTATGGGTAAGATATAAGGTTTGGGTCATCAACATAAGACTGATCGAAGCAAGAGATAGGCTAAGAGGCATGAGATAGAGCATGTGTGAGACTTTCAAAAGTGGGAAAGATCCATAATTGAGAGGAACAACAAAAGTTTGAGTTTTCCAAGTGTACAAGATTGAGGTGCTATATAATCTATAAATATTATCTTCTCACCCACCCTCCCCTAATTTAGTAATGAAATTGTTGGTTTAAAGGAGAAGAAAGGCATATCTGGGTGTGTATAACACATCTTGCCTTTGTTTGAGTCCAACTTGAGTGCTTTGTCGGTGATTGACCTACAACCAAGAGCATGTTATAGTACATAATCAATGCATAGAATCTAAAATTAAAAGTATTTAAAAGATTTAAATTAAAAGAACAAGGTTTTAGAGTACACATGTGTATCAATATAACCACTTTGCTTATTGGCAAGTTGATTTAAATAGATATATCATTGTAAGACTCTTAAATTGAGATTAGGACAAATATGCATAATCTAGTGTTTAACCGTAAAATAGATCTAGATTAGGGTTATCTAGATTATTAAAGGGGTATATAGAAATGAAATGGCACAAGGGTGATAATAAGATCTATAGTAGGTCAATTAGATGCTAAATTCGTATATAAGCATAACCTAAATTTATGATGTTTAGAGTCTAAATATGGAAAGTACAACTATGGTATATATAAAAATGATAAATAAGAGAAATACTTAGCTTGTTTTGATGTTATTATAGATCTAAATTTAGAACAAACTAAAAACAGGTGAGAAGGAGATTTTGGAATAATTATCAGATTCTAGATTTGACACATCTAGCTCTCTGGATAATAACATCAGCTTGGAACAATTGTCGATGCTAATGTCTATCTTTGATGCTAGTGTCATGCATAGAATATCTATTGAAATAGGATGCGACCACTTAGATGCTTTTGGGTTTTACTTTGCCTTCACTCTGTTACATTCAAATTTAGGTCATGGACAATCGTTGCTTGTGAAATGATAAAATCACAACTTTCTATCTTCAATATGACCTTGAGAAAAAATGGGTTAGTGGGCACATGATGTCAAACTAACCCGAATGACCCTGCTATTAAAGGACATTACTTATATAGTCAATATGCTAAAGAGGGTCTCGGACTGATGTAGTTCTCTCTTACGTGTTGGCTTGTGTGTGAATCATATAATATGTGCGAAGTAAGTACAACACTGACCTAGCTTGTAACTTAGTAAATCAAACTCTTGGGATGCTCCTTTAGTATTTAAGACTTGTTGATGTGCAGTCCCTAAGACTGTTATGAAAATAAGAATAAATAGGGAAGCTTTATTCAATTGAATGTTATTTAAATGCTCTTTGGTCTTTTGTTGGTGTAGTTATGTGAGGAATGAAGGAAGATTGATCTCATATTTATATCAATTCCTTTGGAGAAATAAATCACATTAAAACACTTAGGTCAAACATTAGAATACATTTCATTTACAAATTGGATGACTTTAGGGTACTAGACACTTGCATTGGAATAAGACAATAACATCTATCTTATTGTTTCTCTAGACGTTAGTGTCCAAGGAGTAGGAGAGAAAGCACAAGTTTTTGAACTTGTAGAGATTGAAGATAATTACATTTTAAGCATTCTGGACAAGATAGAAGGCCCGAGTCATCAACATAAGACTGATCAAACTAAGAGATACAGGATAGGGGCATCAAGATAGAGCATATGTGAGACTTGCAGAAGTAAGAAAGGTAAAGAATTGAGAGGAATAACCAAGATTTGAGTTTGCCAAGTGTATAAGACTGAGGTGTTATATAATCATCAAATATTATCTACATTTCACCCCCCTTAATCTAGTAATGAAATTATCAGTTTAAAGGAGATGAATGCATATTTGGGTGTGTAGAACACACCTTGTCTTTGCATGTGCTCAACTTGAGTGTTTGTTGGTGACTGACCTACAACCAAGAGCATGTTACAATATTAAATCAATGCATATAATCTAGGTTGAAAGTATTTAAAATATCTTAAAATTTAAAGGGCAAGGTTTAGAAGTACACGTGTGTTGATGTAACCACCTTACCTACTAACAAGTTATTTTAAAATAGATGTATCATTATGAGGCTTTGAAATTGAGATTAGGATAAATATAGATAAATATTTAAAGTGCATATAATCCAAGGGGAGAGAGAGAGAGAGAGAGAGAGAGAGAGAGAGAGAGAGAGAGAGAGAGAGAGAGAGAGAGAGATGCCCCTAACTTTAGAGCAAAAGTGAGTTGCCACCTAGTAGATGAGATTAACTCAATTATGCAACCCAATGATACTTATAACCTAGTAAGGCTAGAAATCAAGTCTAACCTAAAAACTTGGTGAGATTGAGTGATTTGATCACTTTAACCATACCAAAAGGTGAACCAACTACTGTAATAGATTGGCTCAATAAAATTTCATAAAAGTCTATGGGGTATCAATGCGAAAATGTCACATCCTAATTTCTCTCTAAGCTAAAAAATATATTTGATCAGTGGATTATTATGGTTGATTAGTTGATTAACTAATATTTGATTGATCTTTATGTCATATGCTGATTATGGGATAGTTAGATGTTTCTTAATTTACATTATTAGTTTGATATGAGTTAGTAGTACTTTTATATTTTGTACATTATGATCATGTTTGTTAATTATACAACATTATTTTATGGATATAATTATATTTTGATCTAACTACCTTCATTGTTGTGAGGTGGATGCAGGATAAATTTTTCTCTCAGAGTGTGATTGAGGGAGAGCATCATCGAAGATGGTGATTTAGATAGAGACATTGGAGGACGACAGAGAATGAATCCAAAAACCCATGCACACACCACATAAAATATCATGTTTCATAATTAATTGTTTGAGTAGATAGTTGTAGTGTGCTTTGTTTTTTTTATGAATGTCTATTGTGATATTTTATAATTGCTTTTGATGATCATGTTGATTTGTTGAGTGATTTCACTAATTTTACGATCATACATGTGATCAAAGAATTTGACAAAGAGAATAGGTTAGATCAAGTGTTAGTACATAAAACCATGAAATTAACACACTAACATATATAAGCCTAGATCTTAGGGTGATCTTAATTAATAAACAATAATTGAAAACCCTAATATGCAAAGAACAATAACCTTTACTTTCCTTGAGATCTCTAAATGATTCTTCATTGGCTTGCTTGGATTGTGCTCAAAAGGTCTTCATCAATAGGGCTTGGCTATCTCCATCTCCTCTTGGCATCATGCTTGGCTTGGCTTAATTTTAACATTATAACACTATGCATTTGCTTTATGGATCAACTCCAACATTATAACTCTACTATGTTTCAAGCTCTCTAAATGAAGAGCTCTAGGCTTGTTTTTATAGGTTTCAAAATCACTTGAAATGGGTTAAATTGGAGCCTTGGTTGAGTTTATTAACTTTGGTTGAGTTTATTAACCTTGATTGAGTTGGAAAGTTGTGTTTGGCATATTCCTAGGATATTCTTTTAATATTTTTCAAAAGTGATAACTCATAAAAGGTAATGATTAGCTTTTAAGATGTTCTTGATATTTGAATTTCTTTTTGATAATTGATTTAATTGCTTATGGATGAATTTAATTAGGCTTTGATTAGGATTTGCTTAGGATTTGGTGCTAATTGACTTTTTTAAAGATTTTTGATATTTTTAAATGATTTTGAATCAATTGATGGTGCATTTGTTCAATTTAATTGATTACTACGCCAACTTGATTTATTGCATGGTTATAAAGCCAAATTTAAGATATTTAAAAATTCTTAGGCTAAATGGTCAATGGTTGTTAAGAATTGGTTTGAAGTCAGATGAGAAGCCATTGGTGACCAAATTTAGGTGTCTACAATACGTAACTTATCTTGTATGACGTAATTTATTGGTTGAATGAGTGAATCCTATATGTTTTTACTTACCTCACTGCCTTATTGGATATAGTTGTGTAGTATCACGATGTGATGTATGCATTGCTATAATAAGTATAGACGAATTCCATTGTTATTATTTGATCTACATGATTAAGATAATAAAAATAATTAGAAGATTATTATTATAATATATATGCATATCCTAATGTCAAAAATATATCAATATAATTATTTTAAAATGTCATTATATTTGATTTAGTGTTGACCAAAGGTTTGATATTCATAATATATTAGACATTGATTATATTGATTGAATGATTAATGGAAATCATTGTGTTTGAAAAGTGTTTGTTTGTGGATGACATGGTAACTATTGACAAGTGTCTTTGAAATTCATCATTGTATTAACCATGCTATATAGTCATTATTTTATTTGAGTAGTCGATAGTCAACTTTACATGGAATAAAAGTGATCATTGAATAGTCGATATTCAAATTACATGGAAGGATATTGGTAATCGACTTGTCAAAGGATGACCTATCATGAAATAACATGGGGATTATGACTTCTTATTTATTTGGTTTGGATAGTCTATGTGAAGTCATTGTTTAAGTCAATGTCATGCAAATATTATTTAGATTATATAATGATTATTTTATTGAGTCTTTTGAAAGTTTCAAGATGATTAAGGTTTATAATCACTCATTAACTCTAGGTTAACTATCATTCTTGTAAAAATCATGATGGGAGTTTTGTTGTAGACTATATGAGGAATGGTGGCAGACTATAGCTTAATGGGGATTTTGTTGAGTTATTTTTGCATGCATATTTTCTATCAATTGGGTCTGCGATTAATGGAAGAGAAGGTGGTGGTGAGTCAGTTAATGGAGAAGAATAAAATAAAGGGGAATAAGGTTGTAAGTCACACCACACAAAATACGAAGAGTAGCAGACATAAAGAGAAGGAGGAGAATTTGAGCTAAGGAGAGTATAATAATTAGGTAGGGCTGTAGAAATTGCCATGATTATTTTGGTTTTAATTAAGCTCTATCTTAAACTCCTTTCCAATTAAAAAATGCCTATTACACTATGGGAATGATTATTTCTTGATGGGTATATAAGATTTGGCTCAAGCAAGTTTGTTATCAAACCAATTATGATATATATTCATTAAGGTATTTAAAAATAAATATGAATGGAATTTGGGTTGTATAAGGGCTCAACTGTGTATAAACTTATTGGGATTTTGGGTTTGGTTTTCAAAATGAATTTTGCTCATTTTAAACCCAAAGTATAGTAGACTCTATTGTGAATCTTGTAACCTACATATTTACTTGTATATAGATATGGTAATAAAATGGTTAAATCCATAATATATACCTTGGGTATGGGTAGGTGGATGAGCGAATTGTTGTTTGTGCACTCGACTGTATGCATAGATATATACATGAAGGTTAATGTGGATATGACATAATTATTATTTCAATTGATTTCATTATATTGAACTACACAATGGTTAGCTTGACTGTGTATTGTTATTATATAGTTAGATTAGTTTATAATTTGAATAAGAGCTTTGCACGGTTGGTAACATGACTAGGTATGCCTTTTTATATATGTTGTGCATGAAGAGGTTTTAGTTTTGAATGGATTTTTGTTGCTTTGGTTTTCAAAATGAATTTTGCTCTTTTTGAACCTAGATTATAGTAGACTCTATCGTGAATATTGTAACCTGCATATTGACTTATATATGGATATGGTAACAGAATGGTTAAATCCATAATATATAGCCTACGTACGGGTAGGTGGATGAGCGAATTATTGTTTGTGCACTCGGTTGTATGCATAGATATATACATGAAGGTTAATGTGGATATGATGTAATTATGATGTCAATTGATTTCATTATATTGAAATACACAATGTTTAGCTTGACTGTATATTGTTATTGCATATTTAGATTAGTTTATAATTTGAGTAAGAGCTTTACACAGTTGGTAACATGATTGGGTATGCATTATATACATATTGTGCATGAAGAGGTTTATATGGTCAAATTTGTGTTGTTATATCAGAAGACCAAATTGGGCATAGTTAGTTGGGTGTGTGTTTCACCATATGCATTTAATTTAAACATTAATTTGAATCAATGGGTTTTAGTAATATGATTAAATGGAATTGGTATAAATGGTTGGTTGTGTATGAGTGTTGAATTACATGAAATTTTATGTGTATTACTTAAACAAGTACATTGGGATTTATCTAGTTTATAAAAGGGGCTATGGAGCTATTTTATGAACTGGATGTATATATTACATATATAGAATACTCTAAGTCATGGACAATGGATGTCTTCTTAGAGTATACTGTATACAATATAGTATTTGTATGGTATTGGAATTATGCTTGACAATTATATATATATATATATATATATATGGTATAAATACATGGTTTATACCCCACACACACACACCCACACACACATATATGGTATAAATACATGGAGTCCTAGTCCACATCCATGTATTTATACCATATATATACATTCATTTTTACTTAAGCATGGTAATAATGTTTTCAAGCACAACACAACTGTGTGTGTGTGTGTGTGTGTGTGTGTGTGTGTGTGTGTGTGTGTGTATATATATGGTATAAATACATGGAGTCCTAGTCCACATCCATGTATTTATACCATATATATATATATATATATGGTATATATACATGGATGTGGACTAGGACTATATATATATATGGTATAAATACATGGAGTCCTAGTCCACATCCATGTATTTATACCATATATATATAGTCCTAGTCCACATCCATGTATATATACCACATATATATATATATATATATATATATATATATATATATATATATATACATATATATATATATATACATATATATATATATATATACATATATATATATATATATATACATATATATATATATATATATATATATATGGTATAAATACATGGAGTCCTAGTCCACATCCATGTATTTATACCATATATATACATTCATTTTTACTCAAGCATGGTAATAATGTTTTCAAGCACAACACAATTGTGTGTGTGTATATATATATGGTATAAATACATGGAGTCCTAGTCCACATCCATGTATTTATACCATATATATATATATATATATATGGTATATATACATGGATATGGACTAGGACTATATATATATATATATGGTATAAATACATGGAGTCCTAGTCCACATCCATGTATTTATACCATATATATATAGTCCTAGTCCACATCCATGTATATATACCATATATAGTGTATATACCATATATATATATATATATATATGGTATAAATACATGGATGTGGACTAGGACTCCATGTATTTATAACACACACACACACACACACACACACACACACACAGAGTTGTGTTGTGCTTGAAAACATTATTACCATGCTTGAGTAAAAATGAATGTATATATATGGTATAAATACATGGATGTGGACTAGGACTCCATGTATTTATACCATATATATATCCATGTATTTATACCATATATATTTTAATCTTTATATATAAAAGCATTAAAATAACGTATTTAAGAGTTTTAAATATAAAGTATATTATGATGTTTTGAACTGGATTTCATTTTATATGTGGACTATGAACAAATATATAACCCTGAGTTATAATGTTGTTCTAGGGATGAAATAACATTATAAGTTGCTTTGTGATTTTAAGTAACTGACAGTCTAGATAAATCATTACCCAGATGGTATGTTATATTGAGGACTATTTTTATTTTTTAATAAACTAGATATTATGGATTCATTGTATTTCATTTGACAGACTAAATGAATGTATTTGATATTTATGTACTTAACATATTTTTATCAGTTAAAGGGAAATATTTTGAATGAATCTATTAGTTTTTATTATATATATTTTTACCAAGTCTTGCATTTATGACATTAAATAAGTAGTGGATGGATTCTAATGGCTTAATTGGCACCATCAATGCAAGATGAGGTGTAATCTAATTGAGTGGTGTGTAAGAATTTGACTGTTTCTACAAATAATTAATTATTGAAAACTTTAGCCAAAGTAATGTTTTAGTTAAACATTGTCATTTCATATGTTGATATAATTTTCATAATTGTGTGATATCATGTTATAATGAATTTATTTATGATACACATTATATATTTGATATTTTCAACACACGAGTTCTAGTTTGTTACTCTAGATTCCCACATTGCCATTATCTACCCATATGTGAAGGGAGGGCCATCCCTTGGTTGGGAGATAGTGCAGGGGATATATGGCCCTTCATTGGTGTGGACAAGTGCTCAGATGATGTTTTCCCTCCCAACTAGAGTACTACACTAGGGACTACACTTGAGATTACAGATTGATACTTGAGTTGTGGAGACTCTACTTTGTGGAGCTTTGTATCATGTTTTATTATTTGAGATATTATTACATATTACTAAAAAATGTAATATTTATACATTATACTTATACAATAGTGACTGTAATGTTGTATCAACCTTGGTTGAATTTATACTATTTCATTTATGATTAGATGTAATATTTATTGTTAAATTAGCTTTGTTCATTATTGTTATATTTGTTCATAGTGATCCTTAGCTAAGTGGATTAACTATAAACCTATTGGTTAAATAAATAAACATAGTGAGTTAAATATCACTAATTAGATTTCTCATGGTGAAATCTATATGATGAATATGTGTAATTTAAAAAAAATTATTATATTCTGGTAAAATCAAGTGGGGTTGTTATAGAAAAGGTTTGTAATATGGTAACAATCCATAAAAGAGTTTAGTAATCTAAAACTTATTTGTATTTTACAATATTAGACACATTTTTGCATAGCATATGCACCTTAGATATGTCTCATGCTGAAATTGTGTATAATAATAGTACCAATTTATAGAATTATGCCACAACTATGAATCTTAATCATATAACTATGTACTTTAGCCAATTCAGATAACTGTTTATTTGTGAAGGACATGCTTCCAAAGCATGCCCCCACTATATATGTATAAATTTAAAAGTTGATATAAGTACTAATATGGACATGTTTCCAAAACATGCCCCCATTGTAAACTAGAGATGTTAAATATTGAGTAAGTGTAGAGAACATGTTTCCAAAGCATGCCCCCATTGAATCTGAGAACTGTAAATGTGTGGAAGTCATGCCCATATGACATACCCCCACTATACCTAAGATTTTATATAGGTGCCACGTACTAAATGAGTGTGGAGAACATGTTTCCAAAGCATGCCCCCAATATAATCTAAAAACTGATATAAGTACCACATGTTGAATGAGTGTGAAGAATATGTTTTCAAAGCATGTCCCCACTGTAATATGGAAACTATGCCAAGTGTGAAGAACATGTATCTATGGTATGCCCCACTAATATGCCCCCCATTTAAGGTGAAGGAAAGATAAGAACTGGTAGTTACCTCACCTCAAGAAGATAAGATAACTGTATAATCTGTGTATATAACCATGTAACATATAGAAGGAACTTGTCTACGTAAATATATCATTGAAGTGTATATAACTAATGTGATCACATGAATGCCTAACATGCATGATAAATATCATGACAACATCTAGATAGTAACAATACAAGCTCAATAAGTAAACAAGCACACACACAAGAGCAATCAAAAGCAAGTCAAAAGGCAATGGTCAAAGGAGATCACAAATAAGGGGCATGTTCAAATACCACACAATCAAAGGGAGATGACTTAATGAAATGTCAAGAAAGGCAAGAATGACATATTTAAATGTCCATACAACAAAAAATGATATATGCAAGTGTCAATGAAAGTATACACATGCACGGGGGCTGGATCAAAGGAACACATTCAAATGCTCAAAAAAAGAATACAAGACACTCAAGGAAGTGCATAAAATACAACATAATCAACCATCATAAACATGTCATAGTAGTCCATGAATCCAACATCTTATGAAAAGCATGTCAAGTGTATGGAATATCAAGTACCATGTTTAAGATATAACCATGGATAATAGGAATGTGTAGGTGAATATGTAAGCTCAAACATGATAATGTAGAGTGATCATCGAACCATGTAACCTATGTGTATCAAGATCAAAGAAGTAGATGCCACCAATGTCCATATGACATGAGTAGAGGGAAAACCCAACATACAAAATAAGAATGTATCATGCATCTATCTATTCATGTATCACACTCAAGTAGAAGTGTGACACACATGTGTATGTAGAAGTAACTGAATATGCCATCCATCAACATGTAACTAACACATAGATGCTAGGGATCTAATAAAACATGTAGGTGCCAAAAGTGTTTTTAGAGTTTTGTATGTTTTTGATTTTTTTGCAATTTTTGACATAGGTTTAATCAAGAAAGTCCTCATCCTCAAAAGGTGAAGGGCCACCTGTAAAGGATTTTAGGCTTTGTTTATATCGATTTAGTACCAATATTTCAATGTTTATGTGTAATGGTTTTCCCGAAGCCAATGGTGTAGGCAAATATTTATGTCCATCAAGCTATATGCAAATCTTTGTACCCATATGAAGAAAGTTTACACACATGTTTGTAGTGTCTAACTTAGTGTTCTACTCAACTAGCAAAGTTTGTTTGAACTTTAGTTTTAAATGTGGTTCATTTGTTGATATCCATAATATTGAAGCTTCGACACATCAACCAAAAGCAATAGGTAAGTGAATGTATCCTTGATATTCGAGATCTAAGGGATAATATATTAATTCATTTATTATATGTCTCAATAGTGCAAGAAAAGTAAACCCGTAAGTTATATCCTGCTTATTTGGATCAAACCCAATACGGTGACAATATACCCCATCAATATTAGTAGTAATAGTTAAATCACCATGTTTTTGTCACTTTGAGGTATACTTCTCTTTTTAAAGATAAGAAGTATTATTCTTTTTGCCTATTGTGGATACATTGTGTATGCATCTTTCGCTCTTATATTGATAGATTAAATTTTACAGTGTCTCACATTGATTAGTAGTATGACCAATGATCTGATGGTAATTATAATATGATACTCCCTTTGTGGGGAATAGTCTATTACCTGATCTATGTCTAGTAAAAGGCAAAGAAATCATTCTATGTTCAAGTGACAAAGATAAGATGGTGTTGGCAGTATCATGTTTCGTTGTGATTTGTAGTATTTAGGGTAAAGCCTTTTGAGAAGATTCCACATTATTCACATTATGTGCTTGCATTTGGCCCTTATAAGGTTAAATCAATGATTTTAACCAAGAGGGGTGTATGGAATAACAAGCATTCACATGCTCATCTACTAGTTTTGATTTAATCTTATCTGGATTCAATGTTGTATTTTTTATAAGTGGGTTTAACTTGTATATGCCAGGACCCACAGATTCAAATAAGTTATGTGACAAAGTGATCGAGTGGATCAAATTTTAAGTTTCGCATTTTTTTGTCTATTATATCATAAGTTGTATCATCACCATTGTCATAATAATTAGAAACATGGCCATCATTTGCTCAGTATTGATTAATAAAAGAAGCTCGAATGTTGGGGGTTCTTGATGTTTTTCTAGTTCCTTTGTGGATGGTGTGAGATGATAAATTTTGAGTAGTGGATTATGATATGCAAATTATATCAAAATCACCAAAAACTACAATCTAGTTCATAAATTTAGAGTCATTAGACTCTAATGCAAGAAAAATAAACATATATAATAACATTATAAAAATATAAAGCTAAATTCTTGAAACAAGATTCAAGACAATAAAAAGACTAAGTGATTATGGATTTTGGATTGCTTCAAATAGACTAGATTTTATGATAGCATGATATTGGTTTGATAAGTTAACTTATGGATAATGGATTATTTGAGGATTATGGACTTGAGCAGATTATTGGATGGATTAATGGATTTTGGCATAATATATTTCGTGCACATTCAACTCATTTTCTCAAATGGAAGGAGATGGTGGGTTTAAATAGAGATAAGGGACAAAGATTTTATGGAATTTAAAATTCCATGAAATTCTCTAGAGAAAAAAATCTCTAAAGATTTGGAGGAGGATTGGAGCATTTTAGAATATATTAGAGGAGCCTAAAAGGGTTTAATGGGGGTTTAGCTAGGTTTATAGGAGAATTAAGTGGAAACTAAGTATTAGGCATATAGGAGAGCCTAGGAGATAGGTGGGTAGGTTTTTAGGAATTTAAAATTAGCAAGTGGACAAGTGGGGATTAAATAGAATTTTAAAATGACAAGTGGGTGTAGGAAGGGTTATTTAAGTAAATGGGATAATAAAAGGATTAATATTTTGTGGCATGTGAATAAGGTTAATATGATGTAGAAGAGTGAAAAGAGGGTGTTAGATAAATGACCAGAAGGATGAGGGATTAATGTAAGATGAATTAGATGAAATTAGTGATGTTAGTGTTGACTAATAATAATATTAGTGATGAGAAATGAAGTGAGCAAATTTAGATGCATATAGATGGTTCTTTTTCCTTATGCATATCTATGTGTACTTTACAACTTAATGCCTTATTTATATTTGGTGATAAAGGAACCATTATACTTGAGTCACATATTTCATACGTATATATATGTTCAAGTGGAATAAATTTCATAGGTGGTACTATTGTAGGGATGACTTTAGTTTTGGAATTTACCATTTTGCAAAATTTGAAAGGTTCATCATCGACAATCATGGGTAATAAGGTCCCCTCATTATTAATTTTACACATCGATGAAGTGTGTATGGGATAGCTTCCATTAAATGTATCCAAAGTCTACCCAAAAAATAAATTATAATGTAAGGATTGAGACATGACCTGAAAAGTACTTTAAATTATTTTTGGTCCCGAGATTACATCCAATGTAATTTATCCAACTAGAGGGCTATGTGAATTATCAAATCTTTTGATGCACATAAGAGTGTTTTGAATAAGGCTTGTGTTGATACCCATTGTGGTTAGGAATTGCATGCTACAAATGTTTAGGCATGATCCATTATCCATGATAACTCTTTTGATACCTTTAGTTTATATTGTTACTTGTATGAACAAAGGCAAATGTTGGTCAATAATATATTTGGATGGTAAATCTGTTGGATAAAAGGTGATGAGCTTATTATTATTCATAATATCTACAAAATAAGTAGGGTCAATATCACTTGGAACTTGTGTCTCACACAATGCCTTATATAGGATATCCTTATAAACAGTAGATTGATTTAGGATCTCAAGTATTGAAATCTTAACATTTGTATTACTCAATTGGTTAATAATGTCATATCCCTTAGATTTTCTTACAAACTTAGGTTTTGGTGGCACCTATTGTATATTAACAAGTGAACAGATGGGTTGAGCAACCTCACCTCTTCGAGTAATGACAACAAGGATAACATAATCCAATATAATTCATGGGTGAATAATGGGTGTAGGATGGTATTTGTCATTGGAATAAGATATAGATAGGACAAATGGTCGAGAGCATACTTGTTAGCATCTAGATATTAGCTCTATAACATTGTAAAATGAATTTTGAAAAGAAATTTATTATTGTGTTCACTTTAAAATATTTTCATTACTGGCATGAATTTACTTATAAGATTTTACAAGGCAAGTAATGTACCAAATGATAACAACTATGACATATTGGAATCTAAAATGGGTAATAGATGCATCCATGTTGCACATATTTTATGATAGTCAGGGATCAACAATATAAAAATTAGAAAACCCTGAGTGACCTAGGGTTTGGTGTTCAAAGATCAGGTTCACCAAATGTTTAACCCTAAAATGGATCTAGATCAAGGTTATCTAGATTATTAAAGGGGTATATAGAAATGAAATAGAACAAGGGTGATACTCAGATTTATAGCAAGTCGATTAGATGCTAAACATAGATATTGTTAGGAATAACCTAATGTTAGTGCTCATATTTAAGTATTTGGGTAAATGTTATTTATAATAGTTTATGAGTTGTGATAACTCATAATATTAGGATAATATATTATTGTGTGAGTGAGTTTTAGTCACAACTCACATAGTTATTCTAGGTATGAGTAAGAATAGGGTGTGACGAGATATTATGGGATAATATTTTGGCATGATATAGAGATTGATGTGATTTCAGATGATGATAGAATCCTATTATATAGGAGATCATTTTTGTATAAATATCTTTCAAATTTGAATAAAATATATCCTGAATAGAATATGAAATTAAAGGCCTATTATTTTCTATGTGAGAAATCTTATTCCATGTTAAAATTTAATACTCTAGACTAGAAATAATATCTAGTATTAGAGTAGTTTAATCCCGATTGCATCCATGATGAGAGTCTAAGAACCTAATCATACAACCTTTATACCACTGATATCATGTAATTATCTTTGTTTCAAGATATCTAAAGCTATTGAAATGTGTTTCTTTTCCATCTGAGTAGACAGGATTGGTCTTATTTAGCGTATATAGTCTTTTGGTTGTTTGTGCAGTGCACCAAAGTTATCTTTCTAGGTGTCATCTATGTAGTCTTCTCTATATGTGGACTTAGAGACTTTCTACAAATATTTGAGAGCTGAATTCACCTATGTAGTTCAAACACTATCTTCCACAACTAAATTCTCATGTTGACTATGTTGATATAAAGTTGATACATGGTGAACTTCTCCTGTATTTGAGAGTCATGTATAAATTCAAAGTAATATCATGATAGATCATTGGTTTTGAAGCGTCTACAAGACATATTAATTATATGAGATTAGAATTAAGATATTTTTAGTATTGGATTTTACACAACTCAATGCCATTTAACCACTGTGAAATGGTTCTACATTGAAAGCATTGTTCAAACATCTTGACCACATCTTCATCGACCTTGATATTATGTGCACAGTTCGTAGATCTAACCAAGTCAAATCTAAAGTGGATAACTTGTCAATTATGAGATGTATGTTGTAAAGTTGGTCATTGTGAATGCTATATCTACTCGACATATTTTGTATTTTGTCCAATACATTCAACATCTACACAAATTACTATACTTCTACACCTAGAAATTAACATTTACAACCTCAAGTGTATGACATCATTTGCTATATTTCTCTTTCTCACACACATCACATCATTGCATGACCAGTGGCTACATTTCTCCATGCATCAATTTCATTGATCCTAAGCTTCATGCAGTAAAGTGTATTTTCATCTTCTTCTGGTTAGTCTGTTTGTTTTTTATTTTGGTCATAAATGTCATTAGTTTTTGGTATTAATTTACTTTCATTTTTTATAAATATTTTTTTAATTACTTTTGAAAGAGTCAAACAATTTTAAAAAAAAAGTTGTTATATATCATTCACCAAACTTTCATTGTATAATTTGGCATATTGCTATAGTGGTTTTACTTTAGGAGTCGGTTTTATTATTTCTAGTCATTTTGTTTATTTTGTCAAAACATAAAAAATTCGAAGTGTCAAAATTGTATTTAAAAGAAAGTAATTTTAAATTACCTTTTTTAATTGTCTAATCAATTAGTTTTTTTAAGTTAGTTGTCATGTATCAAAAGTCTCAAAATAAAAATAGTCCTTTATAGTCTTGTTGAGTCACTTTATAAGATTATTAAAGGTTAATGTCCTCAAAAATAAAAAAAGAGTCACTATAATATTGTGTCAAAGTAATCTTTAAAGTCAATTTTAAAATGTGTCATCTTTTTTCATTTAGAGTCAAAGTCTTTTTGGGTCCATTGTTAAAATTTGTTAAAAAAAATGCTTTACGGATGCATTTTTGAGCAACTCTGACATCCTAATTCAAATTTCAAATGTGTCAATATTGTGGGGGGAGGACTCTATTCCCTTTAAAACAACATGCAAAGTATGATCTTCAATACTTCATCAACTGAGTGAGTATCTTCACCTACTAGAGGATGGAGGAAATGAAGGTTGGAGGTTTCAGAGCCTCTAGTCAGTCACCAACGATGGGCCCTAGATGATTTGGTGACATCTTTTGTGTGGTGCACTTTTTCATATTTTTCATTGCATGTTTTTAAATAAAGAATAGTTGATACAATCATGTTCAAGTAGTGTAATAAGTGAACTTCTTTCTTTGTATTGTTCCTTGAAGTAAATATAGTGATGTAGCATCATGTAGGTTAGTGGTTGTCCTACAAAAAACGTTCTGGATGTTGTGGTTGTTACTTAACCACATGTAAATCCATCCTTTGTTCGTAGGTTGGTAAACCAAGTGTAAAACCATCCGTTGTTTGTAGGTTGTTGGTAAAATGAGTGTAAAACCATCTTGGTTATTTGTAAGTTGGTGGTTAATCGAGTGAAAAACCGTCATTTGAGTTTGGTGGAAGTTGCAATATAGGATAATGTCTTCCCCGTGTTCGTACTAAGAGGGGAATGTTAGGAATAGCCTAACATTAGTGCTCATATTTAATTATTTAGATAAATATTATTTGTAATAGTTTATGATTTATTGTGACAACTCATAATATTAGGATAGTATATTATTGTGTGAGTGAGTTGTAGTCTCAAATCACATAGCTAGTCTAGGTGTGAGTAAGAATAGGGGGTGGGGAGATATTATGGGAGAGTATTTTGGCATGATAGAGAGATTGATGGGATTTCAGATGATGATAGACTCCTATTATGTAGGAGATCATTTTTGTATAAATATCTCTCAAGTTTGAATAAAATATCCCAAATAGAATATGAAATTGAAGGCTATTATTTTCTATGTGAGAAATCTTATTATGTGTTAAAATGCAATACTCTAAACTAGAAATAATAGATTTAAGCATACATTGAATTTATATGTTGAGATAGTCTAAATATGGAAAGTACAACTATACTAGATATAGAAATGACAAAGAAGTGATGTACTTAGCTTGTTTTGATGCCAATGTAATTTTGGATCTAGAACAAGCTAAAATCAGGTGGGAAGAAGATTCTAGAATAATCATCAAATTTTAGATATGACACCTCTGGCTCTCTAGATAGTAAAATTAGCTTGAGACGATTGCATCAATGCTACTATTTGGGTTAGACACTAGTATCTTATATAAAATATTTACTAAAATAGGATGAGATCACCTATATACTTTTGGGTTTTGCTTCACCTTCACTTTGGTGCATTCATATCTGGGTCATAGACCATCATTGCTTGTGAAATGACAAAACTCTAGCTTTCTATCTTTAATGTAACCTTGGGGGAAATGGGGAAGTGGGCACATGGTGTCGAGCTAATCCTCATGACTTCATTGTCAAAGGATGTTGCCTACATAGCCAATACTTTGAAGGACTCATATTGATGTAGCTCTCCCCTACTTATTGGTTTGTGTGTGAATCATATAAAATGTGTAAAGTAAATACAATAGTGACCTAGCTTATAACTTGGTAAGTTGGGCTCTTGGGATGCTCTTTTAATATTTTAGACCTGTAGATGTGTAGTCCTTATGATTTGTATGTAAATAATAATAAATATGGAAGCTTTATTCAATTGAATGCTCTTTGGTCTTTTTATTGGGTGTAGCTAGGTGAAGAATGAAGGAGGTTTGATCTTATATTTATATCAATCCCTTTGGAGTAATAACTTACATTAAAGAACTTAGGTTGATTATTAGGATATGTTTTATTTGCAACTTAGATGACTTTAGGGTATTGGATAGTTAGATTGGGATAGGACAATAATTTCGATGTTATTATCTATCCTAAATGTTAGTATCTAGGAGTAGGAGAGTAGACATAGGTTCTGAACTTGTAGAGATGGAAGATAAGTACATTTTAAGCATTCTAGATAAGATATAAGGCTCAGGTCAACAATATAAGACTGGTCAAACCAAGAGATATAGGCCAAGGGGCACAAAGATAGAGCAAATGTGAGACTTTTCGAAGTAGGAAAGGTAAAAAATTGAGAGGAACATCTAAGGTCTAAGTTTGCCAAGTGTACAAGCTGAGGTGTTATATAATCATAAAATATCATTGACATCTAGAAAGTACGCATATCTAAGGATATAGAGAGAGAGATATTGGAAGGCACATGCCCCCAACCTTGGCGAAAGGGTGAGTTGCCACTTGGTAGTTGAGATTAGCTCAACCATGCAGCCCAATCATACTTATAACTTGGTGAGCACAAGTGAATGAAGTTAGCTCATACTATCAAATTGGTAAGGTTGGATTATACAATCAAGTATACCCTAAAAACTTAACAAGATTGAGTGATTTAATCACCTCAACCATACCAAAAGTGAACCAACTACTACAGTAGATTGGCTCAACATAGTCCATAAAAGTACATCTTAATGGGTGATGAGAGTCCCTAAGAGTGATTTTAATTGGATATGTAACCTTAATTAAACTTGCAATAATACCCTTTATGACCCAAAAATGATCACACATTTGATGTGTTGGTAGGTGGTTTAAGACATAATATTATTATTTTTTTCTTAATAAACTAAAATCCATTCACTACAGACCACATGCCCAACAAAAACACCAAACAATGTGAAAAAAAAACACTTATTTATATTCAATGTAATTCATAACACAACTTTTTTTCAGGATTAATCATAACTTAGACAAATGTTCCTTAAATAAGGAAAAAACTACTTAGTCATCCATATATACTTCCAAATTTTTTGGATGGAGTCATTAAAGGTAGTAATGACTACTCTAGAGAAGATTTTTGGTACATTTTTATTGGGAGAAGAAAGTAGATAAGTAAAGTTGTATAGGATATTCCTTGAATATTCGTGTGTTATGTATTCAGTTGTTGGCTATATGTATTTTTTCCTATCCTCCATGGCTAATAAAAGGATAGAAGATGAATAGTCCCCTCTTTTGGTGCCAAAGTATGAGAAGAATGTGAATAGTTAGGGACTATAAATGACTATAAATATGTATGCTTGTATGAAGAAGATGAACTTTTGTTGAGATCAATATAGACTATTTAGGTTATGGTTACCTATTATATTTCTTATTTTGTTCCTTGTGTGTACAATCATGTTTAATATATGGTATAATCCTAACTAAGTTATTTTGTATGCTCTATAAATGATTACTGAAATAATGGTTAATCCTAATTCCTATCAAATGTACTAAAATACATCTCTGCTATGTTTCTATCTTCCTTATTAAATATGAATTCTCTACACTATCCTACACACTTGAATAAGACTTAGCTATCCTCATCCTTAGCATGTTATGTTGTATTGGGAACCTCTACTAATAATGGTGAGGTGAGTGTGGAACCACTCTTTATGGAGGAAACTATGCTAAGATGCTTATCGGGGCAACGAGACATTGAAACATGGTTAGACCAAAAACTATGGAATTTTGTAGAAGAGGAATCTAAAAGGATTGGTCTTACCACAAGTGAAATTGTTTAGGAGCACATCTACAAAGAAATATATGAAATTTTCTAGTTCAAATTACTTGAACTGCTAACTAACTGAATAACAAGATTGAAATACTATTGCTTTAATTCTAGAATGAAAGAAACAATTATCTAGACTAAAGAAAAGATAGACCAATTACTGAAACTAAAAATTGACTAGATGAGAGTCGTAGACTACTAGGTTGCTACCACCATAGATGGATAGATCATCGAATTTGTAGTATAAGGGTATATAATATTTGAAACTACATAGGACCATTTTGTCAGAGGAATTAGAGGAATTTTTTTATAGTGACTACCTCTCCTGATAAATATGTTGGTTATGGATAAGGCCATGGTGTCTACTCCAACCAATATAGAGTAGTCACTTCAGGCATATAGGGATATGTGCGTATGATGGTGAATGATGGATAGATGAGTAAGTAATGCTTAAAACTAAATCTAGAATGGAGACATGAGGGAAGAAGAGTTAGATAAAAAGTTTAGATTTAAAAAGAGCATTGTGACAACAGAACATATGGAATAAATAAAAGAATACCCAGGTAGCTGTGAGTAAAGCTAAAAGTACTAGTAGATTAGATGATGAATGAGTGTGAAGATGTGATGAACGAGAAGATGAATGAAGAGTGAATAAAGAGGATAATGAATGTTGGCAGATACAATGAGAGGAAGATGAGACGTGTGAAGAGGAATGTGAGAATAGTTTAGAAGTAGAACAGATAGATGATAGATGTAGTGTGTAACTACAAGAAAGGGTATTATTAGAAGAAAAAGAATTACACAAAGAAATATAACATAATCACAGGTTAAACATAGGTTCAAGCATATAATAATAAAAAATTGTAGGAAAGAACCATTCATTGGAAGAGCACACTTTCCCACAACCCAATCTTTTATATTCTAATAGAAGCTTTCAGCTAGGCAGATAAGAAGGTGATAGTTGGTAAGGACCATTTTTAGAACATGTGACACGTTGGGGTACTAAAATTCATACCAAATCTATTATAAAGGATTTTAAGGCCATAGATTTAATTGAAACTAAATAACAAAAAGAAGGAAGTGTAGATAAATAAAGTGTGCATGATAATTCTCTTAGTGCACTAAATAGTACATAGTATAGATCACTCAGATCGTAGTCCCTCTAATAATAGTTGTGTAGAAGACTCCATCTATACCAGTCAACATGATGACTCATCTATGAGGATTCATAAATATATCCAACTATGATGGGCCCATAGATCCTGAATAGTACCTACTAATTTTCAAGACGAGATGGCAAGCTAAGGGAATCATTGATGAAATTGTTCAAAAGTGTGAATTAGTAGGGGTACTAGATGATAGACCAATAGAGTTCATATACCAAAGAAACCTTTAGTACGAAATTCTAAAAGTCATTGAGGACTAGCTCATCACATAATTCAAAATCAAAAAATGCACCAGTTAGACTATATAGGACCTAAAAGAGATATGGTAAAAATTGGGAGAATCAGTATATGACTATAACCATAGATTCTCTAATGTGATGAATAAGGTAGAATTTGATTTGATAGATAAAGATAAAATTACGTGGTTCATTGAAAGATTACACTCTAGGATTAGGTTTGCCACTGTGCAAACTTAGTATGCTATGAAAGCAGATGCTAGCGTTGCTACCCTACATGTAGAATACATTAAAGATTATGAAGAAACTCCTGTTGCCACTTATAAGATTGAAAATACCCTATAGGATTTTATGAAAAAATTGGAGCAATATCATAAGGTAGACAAGCCTAAATTAAATCTATGGTGTATAGAGTACAAAATATAAGGACATCATAGAAATTATTGTTCTAAAATCAAGACAAAATTTTATAAACTCTATCAAGTAGTAGGGTATGCCACCATAAATTGCCACCTTTTGTAGTAATATATCAATAACCTGTAAAATTTATCTTGTAATTTCTACAATTCGTCTAATCATGATGAAAATAAATGTTAAGATTTACAAGATCTTTAATAATCCATCACTTAAAATGTATTTGCCATCACTGCACAGTAAATATCCTTAGCAAAGCCAGTGATACTAGGCCCAAAAGTAGATAAAAGTTTTACAACCTAGATGGGTCCACAATGGATTTCGAGTTCATTTTAGTATCAACCTTAAGGTCTAGCTAGATGGTCCCCTTATTCATCGATTTGGACACCTCTGTCCCCTCAATACCAATATGTAGTACCCTGGAGCTCACCCATAATGTAGCAGCAACAAACAAGTTGGGCCCTACTAGTTATGCAAAAATAATTTGGAATTGGAGATAACAATCATTAACACTAGTATTGAAACACTGTACAACCATAAGGAGGGTATTGAGGTGGATATTAGTCCAATAGAGGAAGAGCTTAAGGTATATATAAAGGAAGATACCATAGGGGTAAAGGGAATAACTACTAATGGCCTCCCCTGTAATGTTATCTATGTGAAGAATATAATCACATCTAAAAAAATTACATGATGAATCTACAAAGGCAGTCATACTATGTATACTATAAAATCTCTGATCAACATGACATAGAATATTGTCCTCTCTTGGAGAAGTAGTGAAAGGACAAGGATACTTAGAATGTGAATATGGTGAGTGCACAACCTAAAGAAAATGCATTTTAGAATGTTGTTACATGATAATAACATGTAGACCAAGGTTTTCCTCCATTCAAAATGCCACAAGGTTAAAGGATTCAAAAATATAAACAAGGTAAGTACCTAGATCCAACTATAAAAAGAGCCTCATATATGAAGCTGCACAGATGTTGATAAGTATCCAACATCAAGACACCACCAAGGGAGATGTAATAACAATAGATGCATAAATGTATGGCTAGATCATGTGTATCATGAATCAACATGGATTTATCATTGCACTCATATATCTTATGAAACTTTTAAGTACACTGTGCAATGAATATTTCCCATAGAATATCACAAACCTAGTGCATAATCTACTGGAGTGTGCACAATGCGGGCAATAAAAGATGAAGAAGTTGGTCTAGTACTTCAAAATGAACAAACCCTAGGATGTTGATGCCCATATCAATATTGAGGTTACTAATTATGAGATTCTAAATGCTATCTTTGATTTCAATAGCATAGTCAATATGATTCCTAGGTCTACCTAGGAAGCCATTAGATGACCAATTTTGAGTTACAACCTCGTGACTTTGAGTCTAGCTGATTATGGAAGTGTTGAGCCTATTGGTAGATTAAAAGATGTGGAGATCAAATTTGAGGAATTGACATTGCATGTTGACTTTGAAGTCATTGACATGAAAATCAAAGTAACACATTACCCTATGCTCATAGGTAAGAAATGGGCATACGATGGTCAGATGACTATCAACATGATGCAAAACCAATTAGAGGTACACCAAGGTGATAACGTGTTTGTCATTCCTCTTAGAAGAGCACATAAGCTTTACATAATTTTGGCTGAACCAGACTCTCCATACACTACGCAAGAAACTAGTTAGATGAAGGTGAATTCTAAGGAAAACCTAAAAGCTTTATGTGTAGCTGAATGTAACTTTCTATACTTGCATACCAAAGCTTAGGTATAATCACTATTCACTTAGTAACTAAATACATCATAATAATGGAGGCCTAAACCAATAGCTACGTAGTCAATAGTAAATCAATTTATCATTGAATAGTGTGCATCTATGTCTACAAGATCTCCTACTCGATTGTTGACTTCCTGTACCAAGCTGATGATCATATGTAGGACTATATAGAGCTGACTGGGGAAGGCATTTTCCATGGGAAATAAATTCATCTATCAGTGGTGACTCAGATACCCACCTCCTTAACTGGGCTTAAGGTGACCATGAACTCCAATCAATGTGAATGGTCTTTGCACATGAGCGATAACTTCTAGTATACCATGAAACTGAGGACATAAATGACTTCATTATGTGCTTGAAATTTCATATAATGACCGTCAACCAATGGGTCAATGCTTTAAATTATGCCCTAGAAAGAGTTTTTATGACATGGTGGGCAACTCATCGAGATAACCAACTTGAGTGGAATGATGCCTGTGAGCTCATGATCAATAGGTTCTAGCTGCTATAGTTTATCCATATCAATTGGCCATTCTTTCAAGAAGGTGAGTGCCCTAAAATTAATATACATAAATGTGTTAAAGTCTAGAATGAGGAACGTGTAGCTCCAAAGTATTGGGTTCACATTTTACACTATACACTTGCTCTATTACCAATAACATGGTACATGCACCAAGAGTGTAGAAGGGAGACCAGGCATTGGGCACAAGTGCAAAGTGATTTTATACAAACATTAATTTTCAAAGACAAAAATCCTCTAGTTCACAATGTACTATAAAAACTCAAATATTTCTTATGCCATGGGTGCGTAGAAGACTTAAGCACCACAATCAAATCCACTGTATAGAAGAACGTAACCTCTGATCTTAATGTGACATTATAAAGGTAGAAAACTACTAAGAATGAAGAAAAATATTTGACACAACCATGTCATTGCATAAAATATGAGGTAGAAGACATTGATGATTCAAATTTTGATGGTGACCTTAATTTGAATGATTTATTTGAGCCTGAGCGGCCTGCAAAACCACTCAAGAATACCAGCACAAAATCAACTGAAGAAGATAACCTGCACAATATCTGAATTCTTGAAAAATAAGGGAAACAAAGACTACATGAATCTATTGATGAATAAAAATGCAACATTTATCAACAACCTCTCAAAAATCATGTCATAAATATTAGAACTGAGGAGGCCCAAAATTGGCAAACATCAGTGACTATTGGACGAACGCTGATGTCTCTAAAGTTCTACAGCTTCTAAGGATTATCAAGATGTTTTCCCCTTAAAATTCTTAGAGGTCTGAGGTGTTGACCCATCTCTTGGTGAAGAGTGTGCATGAATTATAAATAAGCAACCATACAAGCTCAATCTGAATATGAAGCTGGAAGTAAAGGTTGAACTAAATAGAATGCAGGATGCATGAATCATCTATTTGATGGAAAAGGCAGATTTAGTAAGCCCCATGGTAGTCTAACCTAAGAAAATAAGATAAATCCAAGTATGTGGGGATTCCACATTTTGAATGATGCTTGTGTCAATGATACATTCCCAATTCCATTCATAGATGATGTTTTAGAGTTTGTCGTAGGACATGAAGTTTATTCTTTCACAGATGGTTTTAGTGGATATCATTAGATATTGATCATAGAAGAAGATAGAGCCAAAATAACATTTGTCATGGAATGAGGTTCTTTTGCATACAAGGTCATGCCTTTTGACCTTAAGAATGTACTTGTGGTGTTTTATTGTGCAGTGGTTACGACATTTAAGGGTTTCATTCATGACTTCCTGGAAGTTTACCTTAAAGATTAGGTAGTTTTCTCCTTGTTCAAAGAACATTTGTCTAAGTTATTTTTAATATTAGAATGATACCAAGCTCTATGCATTGCTTTTCATTTTAAGAAATTTTTATTTTTACACCCTTTGGTATTTTTTTTGGACATGTCATATGCAGTGAAGGCATTTTGGTACATCAAGCAAAAATTATAGTAATCTTGAATATGCCTCCACCTATTAGTTCCACCAAAGTGTGCTCTTTTCTGGGGCATACAAGCTACTATCATAAGTTTATCAATGGATACACAACTATTTCATCTCTGTTGGAATCCTTATTGTGCCAAAATGTGAAGTTTATCTGGACTTCAAAATGCCAAGTATCCTTCATCGAGTTGAAGCAAACATTGGTTACTGCACCCATACTTGTTTTTCTAGATTAGAGAAAGCCTTTTTACATACATGTAGATGCTTCAGGGATCATAGTTGGTGTTCTGCTTGCACATCCAGGAAATGGTGGACTTGATCATCATATTCATTTTACTAGCTAGAAAAAATATTTGATATAGAGAAAAACTACACAACCACTAAGCAAGAAGCATTAGACATTGTTCGCACTACAATTTTTTTGAGATTATTTGCTTGTGATACCATTAAAAGTCTTTACTAATCATCAAACCCTTGCTAAGCAGATGCATTTCTTGATGGTTGATGTTATTTTAGGAGTTTAAATTTTGCACAAATGTAAATTCAAGAAGAGAGAATGTGGGCCCATATCATCTTAGTCGTATTCCTAATGGTGAGGAGCTAAAATAATTATAATAAAACTCTCTTAATGCTCACCTCTTTTGTGTCTCTATGATTCTTGAGAATTTCAAAGCCATTGCCAACTTCCTCAAATAAGGAGTTTTCCCTACATACTATCAAGAATGTGATAAGAAGCAATTTCTTACTAGAGCGCTAACATATACCATCATCAATGGGCTTCTATATCATTTCAAGAAGGATGAAGTTCTACACAGGGTTATTTTGGAATGTGAATGACCTCAAATTTTGGATAGAAAAATACTACAAAGCAGATTATGGAGGCCAAATTTGTTCCAAGATGCACATAGAGTTGTGAAACACTGAGATGTCTGCTAATGTATGGGTAAACTATTGCAAAAAGATGAAATGCCTTTGAAACCTCTATTAGCTGATCAACCTTTTGAAAAATGGGGCATTGATTTTGTTGGATCTATCAACTGACCAAACAAGCACAAAAAATCAAGATATATCATCACTATGATGGAATTTTTTACTAAGTGGGTTAAATTTATTGCAACACCTAGCTACGGTACAAAGGATGCAGTGAAGTTTCTATATGTAAACATCATAACAAGGTTCAAAAGCCCTATAAAGTTAGTTAGTGATAGAGGAACACACTTTTTCAATAACACCATTGAGGATTTGACTGAGGAATTTATGATCTCTCATCACAAAAGCACTGCAAATCATCCACAGGCCAATGGCCAAGCTGAAGCTTCTAATAAAGTGCTAGGTAAAATGCTAACAAAAATCTGTGATGTCAAGCAGGATGATTGGGAAGATTACATTCCTATGATTTTGTGGGCATATTGCACACATTATAAAAGGGCTAAAGGGTTTATGCCATTCCAATTGGTGTATGGTCTTAAAGTAGTCATGCTAATGGAATACTTAGTACTCAGCCTGTGCATTGCCATGGTCATGTAACTCAGAGATCATGAGTCTCTTACTAACTGACTCCTTGAGTTAATTCAAATGGATGAGTTCAAACTTAGAGTAACATGGATGTAGAAAGTGCACAAGTAGATCCAAAAATCATGGCATGATAGGAATTTATGCCAAAAAGAATTTCACAAAGATCAACCAGTCTTATTGTATGACAATTGTTTTAAAGCATTTCTGGGCAAGTCACATATATGATGAAAAGGGCCCTGCATTATACATGACCTAACACATCAAGGAACATGGTTTTAAAAATCTTTAGGGAACCATTTTACCATGGTAGGTAAATGGCTGTAGGCTTAAACCCTACCACCAATAGTCAATTGATCTCATTCTACAAACTGAGTGGGTGTTGAGTAACACCATGTAGATTAGGATTTCCCTATTTTTTTATGTTTTGTGTTTTTTTTTTCTATTTCTATTTGTTTGTAGATGATATTATCAATAATAATTTTAAATTAAATAACTAAGCATAACATGTGCCAACCATGTGCAGGAGGATCCATGTGTGTTACCAAAAAATTCAAAGATAAGCAACTGAAAATATTAAGTTTGGGAAAGGTATGGAAATGTTTCATCCATAAGATATCCATCAGATAATAGTCATCCACCATAAATAAATGCATGATCTAAGGGTTTATTGATGTGATCTTCAAAAAATCGATGGTTCATCAATATCAACTGCTCGTACCCCCTGTATAGACACTAAATAACATAACATCATAACTCCACACATGTGCCAATGATTAACTACTTTAATGGCCACATCAGATATAGATTTACCACATCCAACATTGCGTTCAAGATGAGTGGACAACTCAGCATGTTTAGGATGCAAAAGCCAAGAGGTACCAAATCTATAAAATCCAAATTTGAATACCAAGTTTGCATTTCATCCTTGTGCGTATTTTTCCAAGCTACCATTCTCAAGACCCAAGCTATTTTTCTTGCACAAAGAACACAAAGTATTCTAATTTTATCCCTTTATACAACTATGGATATCTCACAACTAATCATGGTTCTCATTAATATACAAAAAGAGACCATAAGTGTCGACATGGTGCTCAGGGAAATAAAGTACAGTGACCAAGAGCCATTTGAATACCTGTACCAAGCCAAATGGAAGCTATTCTACCTCAATCCTATTGATGCTATGTAATTACTCACCCTTGTATTTCCCCAGCACTTCCAAAATATAGATGTTGAGCACCTGCTCTGATTGCCTACATTTAGTGACCTAGGGGAGATTGTCTAAGTATTGCTAGGATGATATAATAAAGGTAGCATCTATTTAGGCCTATATGAGACTATTGTAATCAACACACAGCCATAGCCCATATCTTGGGTATGCCTATGTGTGGAGATTCTTTACTCCCATACAAAATGAAAATGCCTCCCATTTTGTAAGAATTTTAGGACATGTATGTGTGAAGTAACAAAAGGATTCCCATTGATGAAATCCTAAACGAGATAGTGCACAAACTTGTATAATGCATAACTAGATGATTTTGGTAGATGACAAAGTTTGCCAAGTAAATACCCAAAGGAGTTGTGGACATCACCTACTAGATGATCCACCATAATGAACAATTCAATTGGCTTGAGTAATTCATCCAGGAGTTACTCTTGAATATTGAAAAGTGCCACACCATACCCAAATAAACATTTTTATACCAGTTCCTTATCTTCCTGCTCTACTTCATGCAATATAAGTCACTAGAGGGTAACGTGTACCTAGATATAGATAATTGGTCGATGTAGCAATTCTAAAATCTCATATGGATGCATAATCAGGGATCTCTTACACATGAGGGAAAATTCAAAGCCTAATGGGAGGAGCACCTAGACCTCATTACAACACATCCCTGAGTGCCCCTCTACATCATGCAATACCTGGGTCAGCATACCACTATCACTCTGCTACCCAAAGGTATTTTCATCACCATCTATGAGCTACCACAGTCACCCTTCCAAGTACTCCCCTTCTTCATGATAATGGATATGGTGTAGGTTAAAGTGGTCTGATAAAAAATGTTTGCAACTAGGTGTGCAACCCCCTTGTAATCCATACCACACGATGCAAATGTTCTTACTGCACAAAAGCTAGAAGAAGTAACCAAATCATAAAAATAGAAAGAAAAGCACAAAATAGACAATCATTTGGCATCCCCTCTCCTGAAGTGAATGACATGAAATACCAAGACCTAGAAGAATGATCCAAAGGTACTATAGATCATGAGCTCATGTGACCTCATACAAATGGGCACCGACCAGTAGGAAGTCTACCAGGTCATGATGATAGACATGGCTGGGGACTACTATGAGAAAGAAGAGGAAAAAGAATTTTTCTTTTGGAAGGTGGTGTGCATGATTCAAGTGAAAAAATAGGTTCCCTTTGAGCTATGGGTGGACCTCCCACCCTGCCCATCTTCCATCTTATAGACACAGTTTGAAAAGAAGTAGAGCAACTCCAATGCAGAATGGACTTCTTCCAGTCGTAACTTGCACCAACATTCACATCTAAAGACATCTTTGTACCTCTCTTAGAGAGCCCACATGAACAACTTGTGCACATGCCTCAACTAAGATGGGAGGCTAGGGTGTCCCCTACATTGGAAGAATGCACATTTGGATGACTAGCCATGGTGCTAAAAACACAACCTAACCTTGCACCTATTACACCACCACCTCGATGCAGACTGGTCATGATTGGGAGAAGAAAGGTAAAGGTTTATAGCTTGGAGGTGTGACCAGTTGATTCACCACCATATTCTTAGGCTCAATATTTTGAAGATATTACACCAGAGTAGCCAACATAAGAAGAATAATAGGTTGTTAGGGAAGAAGGATCTCATGCAGTTGAACACTAACTAAAGAAGGAGGAAAAGAAGAGAAAGAAATAAGAAGCATAACAACACATCACATAGTAAGATAAAGAAGTCAAAGATACACAAAAGGCTAAGAACACCAAGGCTAACATTCAAAAGGCCATAGATGTGGCCAAGTAGGCATAAAAAGTAGCTAACATAGTCAAAAAAGTATAAGAGAGAGAGAGAATAAGAAGAAAAGAGAAAACAAGATGCAATGGCCCAAGCACAGTAGGCCATAAAAGCTACTAAGAATAAGGATGAGGATAATGAAGCCCTATGACAATAACAAGTACAAACACAAGCTCAGGCATAAGCACAAGTGCAGGTCCATGATGTATAAGAGCAAGCTAAGGCTACAACCCTGAGAAATGATAAGAATAAGAAAGCAGAGGAGGTGAAAAGGAAGAAATAAGAAGAGAAAATGAAGAAAGAGGAAGAGGATGAGAAAAAGGAGGAAGAAGAGAAGAAAAATAAATATGAGGAAGAGGAAGCCAAATGCAAGTAGACTAAAGACACTGCACAATAAACCAAGATGGTAACAGAGGCCATAACACAACATCAAACACCAGTAACCACTCAGTCAGGATCATAACAACCCAAATTGCCACTAAGACATGTCTAGCTCTAGGATGTTCCCATAGTAGCTGCTCGATGCACCACCTTATCACTCCTGCTAGTCCCCATGCCACGTTCATATCCTATAACATCTATAAGCATATTGGCCAAACTTATAATAAAGTAGGAGGCTTTCTTGGGCATCTCCTGACTTCCATTAAAGAAAGAATTAGAGGGTGTTACAGTGTTCTAGGAGTCAATCGCATAGTAGGCCACCTCACTAAAGTGAGAAAAGGATCAGTCTAAGGTAGAGGATGTGGAGCTTAGGGCTTGACTTTATGAAGTAGTGAAAATGATTGAAGACACTTACCCAAACTTGGCCACTCAAGTAATCAATGACCAAGTGATGTTTGACCATCACAGGCTCAAGATGTTAGTCGTTGAGCTCATAAAGGACTAGTGTGTAGTCCAACAATTTCATGTAGTGGGTACATTGGGATAGAGCATGAAGACCAAGGTAGATGCTTTCATAACCTTGCTAGAGGAGTATCAGAGCATGATTGATATTGTAGCCCTCTAAGCACTTTAGGTCATACGAAGTCTTCTAGACTTGAAGTAACACCTTGACAACTCTCTTGCAGCTCCAACATAGATTTCACTATAGTTGTAAAATCCAAGACAACTATGGATAGTAAAAGTACATCAATATATGAAAATGACCTTGCTCTCTAGGAATCATTATCACTATCGATAACATGCATGATAGACTTATCAACTGACATCATGACCTATGACATAGTTCATTTGTGGGTCTCCAAGCAGAACATCATATAGAAAATTTAGAGCAACTAAGTGGTGAAATACAAAAAAAAGTCAGTAATATAAATATAGCAATGAGCACCAATAATGACTCAAACATGAAATAAATTATTAGATATCACGTATAAATGTGTATCCTAATTTGCATGGTCTAAGAAGTGATGCTCAATTATCATACCCATAAAACTGACCTAGCTCCATTTTGGAATGAGGTAGCTCAGATTCTCAATGTTTTAGTTTATAAGTCACCATCCAAGCTCCATCAAGTCATCATGCAACACAAAGTTACACATTCTATGGCTAAGGATCCTGCTAGCTAGTCCTCTTCCACAATAATGCCACATCCTTCTAGTTAAGTACTGTGTAAGGCATAAAATTTTGAAAATTTTGTAAACAATTTTTGTATTAGGGAGGATTAGTAAGACAAGTAGGGCCAGGATAGTTAAAAGCTTGTAAAGGGTGGCCAACTGGTTACGCTAGCCTATTGAAAATCCAAAAGGGTGGTAGGTTGGTACACTAGTAGTTGAAAACTCAAAAGGGTGGCTAAGTAGTGCATAAGAGGTGAAAACTGGAAATGATGCCTTGAGCGATTAATATGACTCTTACTAGTCTAACCATTTCTTCAACTTCTATCCTAAATGTATCTTCAGATGATCTTGTGACATTATCTCAAGATGAGATAACATTTTAAGTCTGGGAAAGTGTTGAGAGAAGAAAATAGATAAGTAAAGCTATGCAGGATATTTCTTGAATTTTCATGCATTATGTATTTAGTTGTTGGCTATATGTATTTTGTCCTATCCTCCATGACTTGTAAAAGGATAGAAGATGAATAGTCCCCTCTTTTGGCACCAAATTATGAGAAGAATATGAATCATCAGTGACTGTAAACAACTATAAATATGTATTCTTGTATGAAGAAGATGATGAAATTTTATTGAGATAAATATAGACTTTTTTGGTTATGGTTACTAGTTGTATTTATTATTTTGTTCTTTGTGTGTATAATCATGTTTAATTTATGGTTTAATCCTATCTAAGTTATTTTGTACTCTCTATGAATGATTACTGAAATACTAGTTATTCCTAATTCCTATCAAATGTACTAAAATACATCTTTGCTATGTTTCTATCTTCCTTATTAAATATGAATCCTCTGCACTATCATGCACACTTGAATAAGACTTAGCTATCCTCATCCTTAGCATGTTATATTGTATCAGGAACCTCAGCTAACAATTTTTTAGTTTAAAAGGCATCAAATTATAAGCAAACAAACCCCATTATGTTTAAAAAGTCATCTTTGTTTGATCTTTAGATACAATGGGAATTTGGTGATATCCACTTAATCTACCCATAAATGAGTAGACCCCATGCCTCATTTAGTGAGAGATAATATTTTCACAAACAAAGTTATCATGTCTTCTTTGGATTTATGACCATAAGACTTACCCAGTATGACTTCTCAATTAGATAAATGATTTTATCTTCCACCATATGGTCAATTTATTCTTTCACCTTCATTTTCATGTTGGGATTTGACCTATATGGTTGCTTCTTAATTGGGCATGTAGACACTTTAAGTTCAATGAAGGCTCTATGCCCTTAATTTCTATAAACATTCTGGGGAAAACATATCATAATCTCAAAATAATTAAATAACCTATGAATCATGTTGTTGAATCAAGTAATCCTTAATGGTTTCCATTTTTGGCATTGCCTTTGTACTGATGTTATCCAAAAACATTTTTCACTAGTTCTTATAGTATATTTGACTTGTTTTATCCTTCATGGAGTTCACTAATTCTCATTGGCCTAGTTTTTCTATGAGATTAAGGTTGCAAAATTGATCCTCTTTCGCCTTATCTACATGCTTCATCTTTTGAATCTCTATGAACCTTTTAGGTTCAAACAATCCTTATAGATCCATGTATCATTCTATTTTAGTGTGTGGAGAGTTTCTTGCACTATTCCAAATCCTATTACAAGACTTATGAATGAACCCCTTTTATTTATATAGTGTCATGGATGTTTGTGTCATCATTGGCTTGAGAATTATATTTAGTCACAGATGGTATATCCTCTACTCATATACGACACAAAAATATTATCAGTTTCTACATGGCTTTGTGCACCAATGGGTTTTTGTCATCAAAGACAATAATATGAATGAAATATTATTGAATATGAGGCTATGTCTTAGCTTCATATTCTCATTTGTGACTACAATGTATGTATCAAGCGTTCATCAGAGTGGATAGAGTCTCTTGAAAAAATGTGCACCCAATACTTAGTATCTATATTTTTATGATTTCTACATGTTGATGAACATGCATATAAGGACATTATCTTGCTTGAATTGGGGCCACTTTTTTGAAATACAATAAATAATATGGAATATTACACATAGTATCTTTCATTCCTCTTCCCAACATAGATAATTTATTCTATTAATATCCTCAAAATTGGCGATATCTCCATTTAATGCATGATTGAGTGCACTTACTCTCATCTTCATGAGAGGAACATGCTCATGTAGTCTTTAAAGGAACTCTATTAAATTTTATGTATTCATGTGATAAATAATCTACCTTTTAGTTGTAAACACTATTCACATGTATTTAACTTCATGATCACCTCACAACCAATTCAACATATCAATATATGAATCCCTAATAAATGATGTAGTTGATCCTCATAGTGACACACCTTACCTTGTGGGCTCAATATAAGCCTAATATGTCACACCCAACTAATACATATTATTAATCTCTAACAACTTGGGAGATCAAACCAATGGTGACTTATACCCTATTCTTTGAAACTATGGGGTTGGCTGGGTATCTAGACTAGTTATTCCTAGGGTTGTTCTATCTTTAGTCACCTTGGTATCTTGTGTGTAGAATACAAAAAATAAGTAAATTTTTTATTTCACACTGCTTCATTCTTCAACTCTAAATTCAATTTAAAACTATATGCCTGGTATGCATATAAAGAATAAGTTTATTTTGGCATCACATATGCTTTGCACTCAAACTTATTCAAATGCATGGCAATAATAACATCACCCTTATGTGCTTCTAGTTGATTTCCCATTGTATTTATGGTCATGTGAACATCATAGGACCATTTATTCCTAATTAGAGTAGCACAACAAGTTTCATCGGTATTTATGTAATTTACCTCAAAATACCCATGAAAAATTATGATGGATAACTTTATTTTTACATCTTTGAGCCTTATAATAGGTTCGAGATGACCATAGTCTTCTAAACTCAAAATGTCAAGGTTGTAGCTTACATGCGAAATTCTAATGGTGTCCCAAGTGGGTATGGGAATCAAATTTATGATGCTCCCAAATTCAAAAACTACATTTTGGAGATCATATATTGTGAGCTCAATATCCATCCTTGTGTCCACATTCCATGATTTCTTAGTCTGCACATACCAAACTATATGTTTTGCTCTTTACTATCTTTTCTTGGAGAATTATAGTAGATCATACAATAAATTTGTGATATTTTAAGAAATATAATGATTGTGCAGGGTACTTACTAGTTTTAGGAGGTCTAACAGAGCCATGACTACTCCTCTTTGTTGTAGTATTCACATAATTTTCCCATACATCTAGGCCTTGATAGTCATATGATATCCTTCACTAGTATTTGTATTCTAGATTGACTACAAAAACTAAGCCTCTTCATTAATAAAAAAATCCTCCCTCATAGGATATAGATATAAGTCCTCATGCACCTTAAGGATGGGGATTTAACTAAGAATCTATGAAGGTGGAAAAACTTATTCCCAATGTTAGTTTTAGGTGACATCCTAGATGAAAACTTGCTCTTTTGGGTAAGTTCTTACCATATTCACATTGCACACCATCTTCTCCTTCCTCTAATTTTATAGCACCAAAATGTACTATATATTATGTTTTACTATGACTCTACAATAGGTGAAATAAGGTTCCTAATGAGGATTGTTGTTGGGAGTAGAACAAGGCTACTAAAATTACAAAGTGTAATTGATGGACACATTTGTGACTTACACTATTTTATCTTTTGTATACCTTTTTGTATGTACTCGACCTTTGTGAGTATAATAATAGACTTTAGAATGTGAAGAGTCCTTTATTTAAGCATAGTGAAAGGCTATAATATGAAGTGACAATGCTTTTTAAAACTGTATATATAGCACTTAATTATGTTTGGATATGGTTCTGGTGTGATAGAGATTAATATACCATTCTGAAATGGTTTTATTATGTTTATTTTATCTTTGTTCTATGCATAGTGAATATTTTGTTTACTTAAATTTGTTAATCATACCATTTATATTGATTGTTCTAATTCTAAATAAGTTTGCATTTCTTAGATAAAAATCTCTTTTTTGCATGTTAATGAATAGATTCAATTTGAATTACCATACAGTGTTTACTTTTGTCACTTCTTACACAAACTATCCCTATATTAACATGTTCTGAAGGGTTTTCCAGGAACCTTTGCTAACAATGGTGTGGTAAGCATGAAACCTTTTATTGAAATATGTTGAGATGGATACCAGGGAAAAGAGATATAAAAATATGGCTAGATTGAAAAATCCATAATTTTGTAGAAGAAGAAGTGAAAAGAATTGGGAAGAATAAGTTATTTAGGACAATATCTATGAATTTTGTTATGAAATATTTTGGTGTGAACTACCTAGGTTATTAACTACATGGTTATCTAGACTGGAGTATTACTATTTTTAGCCAAGAAGGATGGAATTTATAGCTTGGTTGGAAGAAAATTTAGATAGCTTGTGAAATCTAGATACTAATTAGACCCATAATAGATTGTTGGGCTAAGAGTATCATTGATGGTTACATCACATAATTTATTATACAAGGATATTTGGCTTTTGAATTTATTGTACAAGGATATTTAGCTTTTGAAGCTATATAAGACTCATATTTCAAAGTAATCCATGGAAAGCTCCTTTAGTGACTACATAATTTAATTAAGATATTGGTTGTGGAAAATGCCATGGTACCTACCCCTACTAACATGGAGTAGTCATTTTAGGAGTTATGGGGATGTGTGTGATGTAGGAGTGAATGATGCAAATCTAAGTAGAGGAAATTGAACCTAAAGCCAAAATATGGAAAATGTAGAAAGCCAGAGTGAGAATAAAATTATGGGATTGAAAGAGAACTACAACAACAAAGAAAATGGAATAAATTGAAAAATCTCTATTTAATTATGAATATGAGTAGGAATAAAGTAGAGGATTTTGAAAAGAGGGGAGTCCAAAGAGAGGCTAAACAAGATGATAAAAGTGGAGAATGTGTAAGGTATGTAGAGAAAAGAAGAGAAGGGCCTGAGAAGGAATAATAAATAAATGGGTATAGTGAGGATATGGATCAGAGTGAAGGGGAAGAGGAAAGTAGGATAACAATAAAATAGTTAGAGGATAGGAATAGATCGTAATTAAGAGAAAAGATATTATTTAGACTAGGGAAGGAATATTCTCTAGAGGAATTTAAGCACAATCGTATAAGTATCATAAGTTCAAGATCATAAATATAATAAGTTGAAGACATAGATCATTCATTTCTTGAGTATGCATCCCTGGAGCCCAATTTGTCATTAGATAAAAGAAAACAAAGCGAAAAGGAAAGGATAGGGAAAAGCTAGTTTGAATCATTTATGGATAAATTTGGTAAAATTAGCATAAAGAATAAAAAATAAAAAGATGAAAAGAGTTTAGAAGAGGTTGGATTCACGTTTGAGACTAGTTTTAAGACACCTATAAAAAATAGTGTGTAAAAGCCTATAATAACAATTACTAGTGCATAAAAATCAATAGTAAAAATTGTAAGTGCACCAAGTATGGCATTGAATACATGCATCTCTATTATTTTGATGTAATATGATGGGTCTACAAAGCCTGAATAGTATTTGTTAACCCATGACATAAAATGATAGGTTAAGGGAGTAACTATTGTCAATCAAAATTACACCCTTGTGAAGGTAGTTTCAGGCCTTCACAGTCTGCTAAAACATGGAAACAATCTTCGGCTGTGGGTGGCCTAATTAATAGATTGAATCTCTAGATTCTAAGGGCTAGCTCCCTTTGGTGTATCAATTAGGATCTCTACTCTAAGTTAAAAACTGCCAGGAAAAGGGAAGAAAGAAAACTGAAGGAAAAATCCTATCTAATGATGGTGATACACCTGAATTTTGGTTCATCCACTCAATTTGAGCTCCTAAAAACACTGATTAGACAAAAAAAAGACTAAACTTTCAATTCCAATTGACTCCTATGCATCAGTATTTCATGAAAAGGTTCTATCTAGTGATCAAAGCTTGAGGGAAATGAGGGAATAAGATTGATTCAAGGAACTAACCAACCACTTACATCTACTATAACTTTAGCCAAAAGATGTCAAACATAGAACATGACCTGCATAATCTAATCAACTAGTAACTAGGTAAGAATCAAGACTTGACAAGGAAGAAAATTCTATCACATATGCAAATCACTGACATAAATAAACTATACCAACACCTTGAAATCTAAAAAAATAGTCCTTATATTTATTTGAAAAGGTTACAAAACTCAAATTTTGGTAGAGTCTGATATTGCCAAAAGAGAGATCCTTAAAATGGATGAAAAAGCCAACTTATATAGAAAAAACATACAAAATTTAAGAGATTGGTGCTAAAAATAGAAGAGGAGACCAACTCCCACATCACCCCAAGTCCAACTCTAGACATGCCAAGATAACCAAGCCATCAAATAATATCATTTGTCTTATGCCTTGCATGAAAAGATCTTTGGCATTGAAAATGATAGTGAGTTTATTTCATAATCCTTATTTAGAATAAAGATTAAATTATTCAAATGTGCATGGATATTTGGTAATTTAACTCTCTTCATGCATGATGCTACACCAATCTTCAAAGAGAAAAATCCACTTGAAGTTGAATTAGAAGTGTTTGAAAAATATTTGATTAACAAGATAGATAAGAGTGCATGCATGAAATTCTATGTTAAACTCTCCTTTAACAACCATCTAATGTTAAACTCTTCGATCCCTTTATGCATTCGAGTCTCCCTTTGTATTTGAAAATGCCTTTTTTTGAAGGGTAGATACCCTTCAAATTTTCTAAAATACACCATTCGAAAGTTTGAAAAGTCCTTTTAGATTTCTGTAATAGACCCTTCATCAAAATTGAAAGTATCCTTTCGAAAAAAATGGAATGGCCCTCTTAACCTTCAAAAAAGTTATAAAGGACCTTTCAAATTGTTTAACAAGGACCATTTTTTGCAAAAAGTACCTTTCAAAAAAATTGGAATGGTCCTCTTTCCCTACGAAAGAATCGAAATGGACCTTTTGCCTTTGGAAAGAGCCTTCGAATCTTTTGAAACTGCCTTCTTGGAGAATTTATTCAAAATTTTTTCTTGATGAAAAAATACCCTTCAAGAAAGTGTCAAGTGTCTTTCAAATTTTTTTAATGGTCCCCTTCTTTGGAAAAGTTGAAAAGGTCTCTCAGGATTTTTGAAAATGTCAATTCCTTTGGACTTTTGGAAAAGCCCAATTCCTTCAGATTTGTTGAAGACAACTCTTTCAGGAAAATTTCATAGACTAATTCCTAACACTTAGACAAAAGGCATGGTTATGCAAGTTTTAAATGATAAGGGTTGCAATTTGACTTGTGGGATCAAAATTGTCAACATTTTGGTGACTCAAGTGGGAAGCATGCCTACTATGCTTGAGAACTCAAACCATAAACATGATATTTGAACTCATAAAATAATGGCAAATCTGGTCCATGACTACAAATTCTCTTTTGACCTAGAAAAGACAACCTTCATCCTTCAAAATAAGAAGGAAAACACACAAAATAGGAAAACTAACTAAACAAAGCAAATGTGCAAACAAAACACTTATTTGGGACAAAACAAAACAAAACTAATGTGCTTGAACAACACTTGGAGGAAAATAAACTATGTACAAAGAGCCAAGCTCTTCAATAGTAATATTTTAGATGTATCCCATTGACTAAGATTGGAAGCTCTTCACCATCCATCTTTACATGTTGGAAGGTATTATGGGATTTGCAGCTAGAGATTATGTATGGGCCACTCCAAAGGGAGTCAAACTTTGTGTGCCTTCTTGGTTTAGCTCTATCCTCATCCCACTTGAGGACCATATCTCCTTCTTTGAAACTTCATGAAGAAGCTTTTGTGTCAAATTCTCTCTTCACTTATGCTTGATGAATTTCCATGGCTAGCATGAACTAATTTCTTGTTTCATCCAACTCCATAAGCTCAACATACTTGATCTCCATAGGCTGATTCTTCAATAATTCAAGCTGATGCATTAGTTCTAAAGCATGAAACTCAAGAGAAATGGGTAGCCTCACTTCCTTACCATATACCAGCTTATAAGAAGAATTAGATATTGATCTTTTGTAGGTGATCCTATCAACCCATAGAGCTGACTTCAACTTGAGATTCCATGACCTTTGATTTTATTCAATAGTCCTTCTTATGATCACCTTATTCATAGATTCAGCATGGCCATTGCCTTGTGGATAATAGTTGGATGAAGTGATAAGATAAATTCCATCTGGAATAACCCATTGGTTGATCCTAGTTCCCACAAAAACCATTACATTATCAGAAATAATGGTTGAAGGAACTCCAAATCTAGTAAGCAAACCTTCATAGAAATCTAGAACATTAGTTTCATTTGTTTCTTTCAATACCACTGCTTCTGTCCAACGTGTGAAATAATCTGTAGCAGTTAGAATCCATTTATGTCCTAAACTTAAAGGAGGATTTATGAGACCAATAAAGTCCAATCCCCAATAGATAAAGGGATAATCCACCACAATTGCTTGAAGAGGTAAAGATGCAAGTTTCACTTTTCCCACAAACATAACACACTGTTTGCACTTCCTTACCCATGCATGACAATCACTAAATAAGCTGGACCAATAGTACCCACCTCTCATGACCTTAAGGGCTATATTTCTTATGGAAAAATGTCCTCCACCATGTCCATCATGGAATTATTCAAGCAATCTCTAAGTTTGGCTTGACTCTATACACCTTAGCAACATCCCATTGATATCTTTCTTGAACAAAACACCATCAATAAGTGAAAATGGAATTGATTTCAACCTAAAATATCTTATTTTTGAATCACTTAGATTAGAGGGATAATTACCATCTTGGAGATATCTTACCAAGTCATGAAACCAATTAGAAGGTGAGGTATGATCATCTGCAACTTCTTCATCATTTGACACCAAAACAACCTCATTAGTCTCTTATAAGTCTTGAGCTAGATGCCCATAAAGTCTTTTGCCTCTAATCAACTTTATGACCTTAATTTCCATGTCATAATCCATTACCTTGGTTATCTAACCAGTTCTCTTCTCATTTATATCTTTGTTCAAAAGGAACTCCTTGATGCTTGGATGGGAAACCATTAGGTATATTTTATTGTTAGACAACAAGTATCTAAATTTTTTAAGAGACCTTATAATTGAAAGTACATGTTTTTGTATAAATGAGTACCTTGATTCATATTCTTCCAAGCTTTGACTAAAGAAAGCTATTGGCTGCTCTAAAGCCTCATGATTTTGTTGCATAAGAATGCCTAAAATGGTGTCCATGTTATCATAAGTATACAAAATGAAATCTTTTATGAAATTTGGATTTATAAGTGTAGAAGCACTAGCTATGTCCTTAATATCTTAAAATTTTTAAATTTCTTCTTTGGACCAGCTGAAGCTTTGATTATTCTTTAGCATGGTTGTAAGTGGCTTAGCTAAAATTGCAAAATCTGAAATATATCTCCTTATGAAGTTGATTTTCCCAAAGAAACTTTGCATAGCCTTTTTGTGCTTAGGCAAGGAAAGTAAAAAAATGGAGTCTACCCTTTTAGAATCTATGCTTAAACCATGCTTTAAAACAACATGTCCAAGAAGCTTACCTTCATGAACTGAGAAGACACATTTTTTGGGGTTTAGAAATACCCCAAATTGCCTACACCTTTCAAACACTTTATTTAGATGAACCATGTGATCTTTTTCAGTCTTTGAAAACAATATTATATCATCCAAATAAACAAGTACAAACTTGTTAAGAAGGCCTTAGAATGCCATATACATGGCTCTCTGAAACATTGCTCCAACATTAGATAAACCAAATGGCATCTTTCTATATGCAAATGTCCCCCACTTAGTTGTGAAGTTTGTCTTAAATTGGTCCTCTTCTTTGACCAAAATCTGATTGTAGCCACTATATCCATCCAAAAAAAAAAACCTCTCTAAACCTACAATAAGCTGTAAAATTTGTTTCATTAATGCCAATAGATAGTGATATGTAAGTGAAGCATTATTCAAATCATAGAAGTCAACACACAATCTAATATGGTCATTCTTCTTCCGTACCAGAACAAGACTTGCCACCCAAGTTGAATGCTTGATTGGAAATATAATAGCTGAATCTATGAGTTTGTGAAGCTCAGCTCCCATCAAATGCTAAAGCTTAGGATTAATGGGCCTTTATCTTTGTCTTACTGGTTTAGTTTCAACATCTAACTCAATGGTGTGTTGAGCTAAACTTGGATCAAATCCTTTGACAAAAATATATTTCCATGCAAATACATCAGTAAAACTTGTGCATAACTCAATGAAAGCTTCTTTTTGTCAAGGAGTGCATACCTTAACCAACTTTGAAATCTTACCAACTACAATCTCTACATTGGCATAGTGTTCTTCTTTTGTTGACAAGGATGAATTTTCCTTCCTTAACTCATAATCACCATTGAAAATATTCTCAAGTGTGACCAATCCCTTTGGTAACTTATTTGTTTTTATTTTCACAATCTGATCACCATATTGATACAGGTGCCTTGATTGGTTTTTTGAAGAAAACTCAGCCTCCTCTTGAAAGAATCTCACAATTTGATTGTCTTCTTCGAACACTTGCCAATTCTCATGATTATCTAGAATGGAAGGCCTTACAACCACCTTTATATGTGACTAATTTTTTTCATTTTTTATTTCAGTTGGGATACTAAATTGTGACCCAATGGCATCCAACCTATTTACGTATTTATTTTTACCTCTTGGTATTGCCTGAATGTTAAAAGATTGAAAATATTCAAGTAAGTCCTATATTCTATGCTTTTAAGATTTAAACAAAAAAATTTTACACACATTAAAACCTATTAATTGGTGGACTACAAGCTCACTATTACCAAACACTTGCAAAGAATTGACTTTCATCTTCCTAGCCCCATGCAAATTGTGAACAAGTGCCTCATACTCTGCAACATTGTTTGAACAACCAAATTGAAACTTAATAGAAGATAAATACCTTTGATTTGTTAGATAAAATAACATCATTCCAGCCCTGGTACCATATTTATTCCTTGATCCATCAAAGTACAATTGCCACAAACCTTGACTAGATTCATCATCCTTAACCATGGCTAGAATGGGTAAATCATTCTCATGAAGGCAATACACACCAAGTCCTTATTCTTCAATCAACTTATAAAGATCATGATCATGAAAATTAGAAGCCCACTCATCAAGAAAAAATTTTGGAACTCCATCCAAAGGTGATCCATTTTTTACTTCACTAGTTTCTAGCACATCATCTGAGATGATACAGTTAGTGTTTACAACGCTTGGCATAAATGGCTCCATATGGAAATATGCAATAGGTTTAGAATGAATCATTACCTTGGTACCATACCTGGTTCTAAACAAAAAATAAGTCTAATCAGCCAACAAATATCCCCCAATATTTGAGGTGAAGTCCCTTGAAAGGCACATAACAAAGTTAGGAGGCAAGTCTACCATAATAACATCCTACTGAATAATAGCATTAGGAAAAACTTGTAATGTTAATTTAAAATATTTGATGATTCCTACCATATTTTTTGGTGACCCATATAGTAACAATACCCCCTTAGTGTTTGGCTCATAAACAAGGCCAAGCTTGTCTGTAATCTGTTTAGGCATGACTGTACTACTAGTTCCACTAGCCACCATACAATTATGAACCAAAGTATCACCTACTATGAAAGAAAGGTAGAAAGGAGGAGTTTTATTTATTTGTAACTTAGTTCTATCCATCTTCTCCATCTTATTTACTTGCTATACTTATTGCTTAGTTGGCTGATTTGAATTAGTTAAGATAACTCTTTCTTTATCAACCAATTTTGGAGATAATTTAAGAGCTAAAAGCTCTTGGATGAGCATATCTTTTTGTCCTAGAATGAAAAGAGAATACCACATGCTAATGTTGATATTAGAGTTCTTCATCTGATCCACTATACTAAACTAAGATCCACCAACCTTAGGTTGCACTTTCTAAAGAACTAGCTACTCATGACCTAGGGGTATTCGATGAACTTTACTTGTAGACATCCAATTGTTAACACCATTTGTGTTGAAATTGTCAATCTTACTTGAATTGCACTCAAATTCACATTTTAGGTCAAAATCCATAAAATGTGTTAAATAGTTTGAACTTGTCATTTACAAGTGCCAATTTAGGTCAAAGTATCCCTAAATGGGGCAATGCAATTCATGGGCTAGCTAACTTTGATCAATTCATTTCGAGTCAAAATGATGATTTCACCTTTTGTACTTTGGATCACTCTTTTTTCATAAATTTGTTGGTACATGCATGTACCTTTGTTATTTTATATTAAAAACATCTTAAATGGAAATATGGTTCTAATGCATCTAATGTCACATTCTAATTCTTCTTGAGTCAGATTACAACTTAGCAATATGACTTTCCAACCATTTTGATTAATTGAGGGTCAATTTTCAAATAATTGCACAAATGTTGATTAACCTTGTTTAAGGCTAATTAATCCAAATCAAGAGCTTAAGTGGATTTTCCATGAGAGTTGTTAAATATTTTTTTTTGAAAATTTATTCCTATTAACTACATCATCAGGTGACCTCATTTCTTGGAAAGACATCCCTAGGCCACAAATGCCACAAATATTAGGATTATGGGTCACCCATGCCTAGTTAATTCCTCCCATGCCTCTTCAATGCCCCTTTTTCCAACGTCATGATGAAGATAATTATAGATTTAATTCCAAATATTAGGATTATCCATGGCCACACATCTCAATCTTGAGATGGACGATCATGGTTGATCTTGACCAATCTCAAAAATTTATAATTAGAGAGGCCATGGACATGAATTTTAAGCTTGAATATTGTAAAGTTATAATGTTAAATTATTTTCACAAGGCTTTGCATTTGATCATTGATTTTGTTTTTAAGCTTCATTGATAGGGTACTTTAGTGATTTAGAATCATGAGCCTAGGTTTTATGAAGTTTTCTTGAGGCATTGTAGGAGCTTACCACCATTGTTGACAAAGACAAGGATGCTTGATCAAGGGAGAACATGATTTTGAGCCACATGGGTGTGGTGAATCAATTTGGGAAGGTAATAAGATGTTACTTTATTTCATTTGTTTTTTGCTATCCTTTGTAATTCCCATAGGAATAAATAGGCTTGGTTAGTTAGTTCTTTATGCACGTTTCATCATTTATGGACTAATGTTTGACTAACTTACTTTGTAATCCTCTCTACATTACTAACCTCTATATTTTGATTTTTTTATGTTATAGGGGCAACAAGTTGTTCTTTTTTACTCTTAGAAATAACATTATGAGTACTTGAAACATTTGTCACCTCTTGTAGTTCATCAATGGCTCTTATTTTAGCTCTAGTTACATCTACAACTTGACCACTCGTACTGTTAGTTTCAACACCCTAAGTAAAAGCAACATGATTATCCACTTACTAATTTATATTAATGGCATCAGGATACTCTTGAACTTGTTGAGTCTCTCCTTGTGATGCCAAAATTGTATCTTGGTATTGACCTCCTTGAAAAGAAAACTCTTCTTGTGTCATTTATGGCATAGTGATGTTTTATGATACCAAGGCTTGGTTTTGAGCATCATTAAGATTTGAGGACTGCCAATCTAAATCTTGCATCAAGTTATTTTGAGGTGGGGTGGGAACAATGGCCTTTGAAGTGGAATAAGAATTAGGATCAAGGGAAACATATGGCTTAGCTAAAGTTATGGCTCCTTGTGTTTGATAAGGTGGTCTATTCTCTCTGAAACCTTGATAAGGAGGCCTTTGATCTTTAAAGGGCTGATAGGTGGTTTGATTTTATTGTTGATAGGGCCTATTAGACTGATATTATTATCTCTTGAGTTGCACTATTTCATTCTCAAAGGATTGTAACAAGATTTTCAACTCTCCTATCTCACTAGCTTGATTAGTAGGGGCCACAATTTGAGCTTGAGGTGATGGAATAGGAGCTAAGGATGGAATTTGAGGAATTTGAAGGGTTGGTATAGAATTCAATTCAAGAAATATAGGCATTTGAGGTCTTAGAGAAAGCTTACCGGCTTGTATCAAACTATTCTCTACCCTAATTAAAACCTCATAAGCATCTGGCAAAGTAGTACCACCCATTAACTGTATCATCACACTAATGTCAGAGTTAAGGGATTTTAAGTAATATAGAAATGCATATTTAGGTGATGGTATAATCAACATAGGTATCCTAGTCTATGTCTTTTGGAATCTGAGGTTAAAATCAGACATGAATTCATGAGGAGTTTTGTTTATGGTGGTTAATTACTCAACTAAAGATAGGTGATCAGATTTGTCCTCAAATTGTTTGACTAATGCTACACCCAATTCATCCTAGGTAGAAATGGAGTTTAGTGGGAGGTTTCTATACCATTACAATGTTTTTCCTTTAAAGGAAACAACAAGTAATATAATAACAACATTATCCTCAACAACATTATGGACCAAACAGAGATTAGCTACATCTTAGATATGCTCAATAGGGTTTGTTTGGTTTTCTCTTGAGAAGAATGGGATGATCTTGAGGGTGGATATAAGAATATCATCAAATTGGAATAGATTCAATGGGTGACCTCTATTTAATGGAATAAACACCTAGTTTTTGATGGCCATTTGGACAGTGGGGATTGTAGTGCCTAGAACAATAGGATAACCAATGGATATTTTTTTTTTTAGGATATGGATTTGCCCTCTTAAACCTTGATCTCTTATATGATATAAATTCAAAAGGAATACCTTTACTAGCTAACCTTGTGGTGACCTTTGGCATGAAAGGATTGCCTGAATGGTGCTATGAACCTTGCAACTTGAAGAATCTTTAGCTTGTGATGAAGATGAATATTTTTATCTACTACAACTACTTCTCAGCTTCAAACGTTTTCAGATATGTAAATAATTTCTTTGATGTCCCACTGGGTATGCTAAAAATTATTATCAATCAGACTCGTACCCTTATGAAGGTAATTTCAAGCCTTAACAGTCTGCTGAAATATGGAAACAATCCTAGGCTATGGGTAGCCTAATTGGTGGATTGATTCTATAAATTCTAAGGTCTAGCTCCCTTTGGTGTATCAATTAGGATCTCTACTCTATGCTACAAACTACCAGGAAAAGGGAACAAATAAAACTGAAGGAAAAATTCTATCTAATGATGGTGATACACCTAAATTTTGGTTCATCCACTCAATTTAAGCTCCTAAAAACATTGATTAGACAAGAAAAAGATTGAACTTTCAATTTCAATTGACTCTTATGCATCAGTATTTCATGAAAAGGTTCTATCTAGTGATCAAAGCTTGAGGGAAATGAGGGAATAGTCTTGATTCAAGGCACTAACCACCACTTACATTTACCTATAACTTCAACCAAAAGACATCAAACACATAACATGACCTGCATAATCTAATCAACTAGTAACTAGGTAATAATTAGGCTTGATAAGGAAAAAAATTCTATCACATATGCAAATCACTAACATATATACACCATATCAGCACCCTAGAATATGAAAGAACAATCCTTCTATTTATTTGAAAAGGTTACAAAACTCAAATTTTGGCAGAGTCTGATCTTGCTAAAAGAGGGATCCTTAAAATGGTTGAAAAGGCTAATTTATATAGAAAAAACATACAAAATCCAAAAGATTGGTGCTGAAAATAGAAGAGGAGATAAACTCCCACATCAACCCAAGTTCAACTCCAGCTATGCCAAGATAACCAAGCCTTCAAATAATATCTTTTGCCTTATGCCTTACATGAAAAGCTCTTTGGCATTGAAAATGATGGTGAGCCCATTTCATAATCCTTATTTAGAATAAAGATTAAATTCTTCAAATGTGCATGGATCTTTGGTAATTCAATTCTCTTCATGCATGATGCTACACCAATATTCAAAGATAAAAATCCACTTGAAGCTGAGTTAGAAGTGTTTGAAAAGGCTTTGATTAATAAGATAAACAAGAGTGCATGCATGCAATTTTATGTTAATCTCTCCTTGAATAGCCATCCAACATTAAAATCTTTGAGCCCTTCATGTATTTGAGTCTCCCTTTGTCTTAGAAAATGCCTTTTTCCAAAGGGTAGATACCTTTTGAATTTTTTGTAATGCATTGTTTGGAAGTTTGAAAAGTCCTTTCAAATTTTTGCAATAGACCCTTCGACAAAATTTAAAGTATCCCTTTGAAAAAAATGGAATGGTCATCTTACCCTTCAAAAAAATTGTAAAGGACCTTTCAGATTTTTTAACAAGGACCATTTCTTGTGAAAAGTACCTTTCAAAAAAATTGGAATGGTCTTCTTGCCCTATAGAAGAATCGAAATGGACCTTTTGCCTTTGGAAAGACCCTTCAAATATTTTGAAACTACTCTCTTGAATAATTTCTTTAGAATTTTTTCTCGATGAAAAAATACCCTTTGGGAAAGTGTCAAGTGTCTTTCAAATTTTTTGTAATGGTCCACTTATTTGGAAAAGTTGAAAAGTCCTTTCAAGATTTTTGAAAATGTCAATTCCTTTAGACTTTTAGAAAAGCCCAATTTCTTCAGATTTGTTGAAGATGACCCTTTTAATAAAATTTCAAAGACCAATTCCTAACACTTAGAGAAAAGGCATGATTATGCAAGTTTCAAATGATAAGGGTTGTAATTTGACCTGTGGGGTCAAAATTGTCAATAGTAACCTCTAAAAATGTAAAGAAGTGTGAACTCATAGGGGACTTAGTAGGTCAAGCCTTGGAGTTCATTTTTAAAAGGGATGTTAATGACCTAAATATTCATTAAGTTAAAGAGCAACTAATTGTAGAATTTAAGATGAAAAAGTACTCAAGTAAGACCATTCAAGATCTAAAGGAGATTCGTTAGTGAAGTAGAGAATCGATATGGGACTATGATCACAAATTTTCAAACATGATGAATAAGATTTATTTTATCATGAAAGACAAGGATAATGCTACTTGGTCTATAGAAAGTCTACAATCAAGAATTAGATTTGTCATTACATAATTCCAATTCTTGACTAAGGTTAAAGCCTAAGTAACTGTTTGAGCAAATGCCCTATGAGTTGAATAAATTGAGGACTATGGAGATGCTCCAATAGCTAGCTCCAAAGTTAAGGCAAAAATAGATGCTTTAATCAAGAGAATAGATGAGATGCATGGAAGTGATAGACTTAAACTAGGCTTATGGTGTATAGACTGTGGTCGATAAGGTAACCATATGAATGATTGTCCTAAACTTAAAACAAAGTTTTATGAAATATGTATAGTAGTAGGACATGCAACATCAAAGTGTCATTTATTACAATAGTACATTAAAAAATCCTAGAGTTTTTACTATAATTTTTGTAAATCGACCAATCATGATGAGAATATTTGTTGAAATCTATAGGAAATGAAGGAATATATCACCAAAAATGTCTTCATAGTCATAGTATAACAATTTATTACTATGAAGTAAAGAATTCCAGGCCTAGAGGTGGAAATGACTAGTGCAATACAAGATGGTCCTAGGTGGATTCCTTTGTCACCTCAATATAAACCCTAGGGTCTGGCTAGCTCAACACCATGATCTCTAAGTATCAAATCAGTCCTCATGGAATAATGTGAGTCCTTAACATCAATAATCAAATTGGGCTCCAACATCACCTCAGTAATAATATGGTGGATATTATGTGCAACAAACATAACAAATAAGATTTTCTAGGCAAGAGTCGTAAGGTTAGGGCTTTTAATAAAATAGAGGAGAATATAGAGGGGTATCGAGGTGGATATCAAGGAGGTCATAAAAATGATAATTGGTAAGTTTGTGAGCCCATTAAAATTTATTTGTGTGGTAAATATAATCATTTCACATGTAATTGCCCCATTAATCCTCAAAGACAGACATACTATGTTTATTGTAGAATTGAAGGACAAAATCATATTAGAAATTTTCCATTATTAAAAAAGTAGAGAAAAGAAAAGTCTATTCAAAATGTAAATATGATAAATGTGTGACCCAGGGAAATGCATTCATACAAGTAGTCACAAAATAACAATGTGTAGAGCAAGGATTACCATCATTAGAAATATTGCCATATCAAAGAATCAAGAAGGTTCAATAAGATAAGTATCCTAGTCATATAAGAGAAAAGGTTTTGATGTATCAAGCAACACAAGTCCTATAAAAAATATAATATAATGCATCGGAAGGGGATACTACAACTATCAATGCACAAATGTATGGGTAGATTATGTGCATAATGGGGCAGGAAGGAGTAGTGATTACATTAACAGATTTATTGAAACTATTGAATACTTTATGAAATGAGGATATTTCATAAAACATAAAAATCTAATACATAATCTACTCAAGTGCACATGATGAGGACATCAACATACTGACAAGGTGGTATGATATGTCAAAACTAAAAAGCCTTGAGAATTGATATTGAATTTGTAGGATACAAGGTACTTAATATTGTATTTGAATTTGGGAGTACAGTAAACATGATACCCAAGTTGACATAGGAGGCTATTGGTTATCTAACATTGAGCTACAATCATGTTACTCTGATTCTTGTTGACTACGGGAGAGTAGAGCCAATTGGTCACTTGGAAGATGTGGAGATTAAAGTTACTTAGTTGAGTCTGCGAGGAGGTTTTGAGGTCATTGACATGAAAACAAATGAGACCCATTATCCTACCTTGATTGGTAAGAAATGGGATTATGATATCCAAATGACTATTAATACAATGTAAAATTAATTAGAGGCACACCAAGGGGATAAGATAGTTATTATACCATTGAATAACTCAGAGTATAAGCCCTACATTATTCCAAAAGAAACAGAGTTGCCTTATGCATACAGTGATAAAAATTGGTTCAAAGTCAATGCAGATACAAAGTAAAATGATTTGCAAGCTATAAAATACTAGTTATTTAAACCAAAACTTCAACAACACATACATCCATAGACAATAAAGAAACCAGTCTAAAATCTAGTGCTAACAAAGTATCCAACTTGTAATTTTCAAATTAAAGGGTGTACCTCTCCATCTATGTAATCTCTAACTAGATCAGAGGTAGAATTATTTATATAACATAGGTGCGATTGATATGTATTATACATAGCCTATTTTAGAGTGTGTCTTACCTTAGGAAGTAACATCTTTAATAAGTGCTGACTTAGACATGCATATGTTGAATTGGGTTCAAGGATATCACGAGGTATGACCTCTACAAATGGTATTTTCAATAGAATGTCAATTACCATAATATTTTATGATAAAGGATCTCAATCAGTTTATATTTAGGTTGGAGCACCATGTACCAAATATATATCATAGAGTCAACACACTCAATTATGCCTTGAAGGGAACTATTGTGACATGGTGGGTAGTCCATAGAAAACCAGAGTTATAATGGGACAAAGCATGTGAATTGTTGCGAGTATGATTTTAACTACCACTCACTATTAAAAAAAAGTGGCCGTTCTTTCAAGAAGGCCAATGTCTAGAGCTCCATGTTCATAAATGCATAAATATATGGTCCACATAAGGCATTAAAACAAGCTACCAGCTGCATATTTTTAGTGACACTCTAACACCACTTCAACTACATGGTATATGCATCTAGAGTGTAGGAAGGAAACTAAACATTGGGCACAGGTATAACACGATTTTATCCAAAATTTTGTTTTTGAAGATGAAAATTCAGTAGTGAATAATGCATTGAAAAAATTGTAAACTTTTTTATGTTATAGAAGGGTAGAAGATTTGGGAACTAGGATAGACTCATTATCTTAGCAAGAAGAAACTTGAGATTTGAATATAGTGATTCATAACTATAAGGCTAGTAAATAGGAACAATCTCTTCTTAAACCTTATAATAGAATTATAGATGAACTAACTAAATCTAGTGACAATGATGGGGATCTAGATCTAGAAGGCTTATTAGAACTAGAGTAAGAATCAAAGCCAATAAAAGTCCAAAGCATAGAATAAGCTGAGGAAGAAAGATTTTGAAATGTAAACATTTCAGAACAAGAAAGAAAATGAACTCTACGAAAGTCACTACCCATTGGATCTAACAAAATATATCAATAACCATTAAAAAATATTGAAGAAAATATTAGAGTAGAGTCCTTACCCAAACTAACAATTTTGGGAGATTACTGGACTCAAAATGAGATTTCAGAGGCATTATAGTTGTTAAGAGATTATCAATATGTCTTTCTAACTAAGTTCATAGAAGTTAAAGGTGTAGATCCATCATTGGGGGAGATATAAATTGAATTGAAAGAGTGTTATAGAATAATTAAGAAGTATCCATATAGATTGAATCCCAACATTAAGTTGAAAGTGAAGGCTAAGTTGAATCACATGTAAGAAGCATAGATCGTGTATTTAGTTGAAAAGGCATATTGGGTTAGTTCTATGGTAGTGTAGATGAAGAAGAACAATAAGATTTGGCTATGTGGGGATCATGGTGCATTAAATTAAGCTTGCATTAATGATCCATTTCCCATACCCTTCATAGATGTGGTTCTTAAATAAGTTGTAGGTCATGAGGTATATTCATTCATAAATAGATTTAGTGGTTATTATCAAATTCCTATCATAGAAGAAGACTAGGATAAAATATATTTTACAATGGAATGGGGTTCATTTGCATATAAGGTAATGCCATTTGGTCTTAAGAATGCTCCAATTTTTTTTTCTAGGGCTGTGGTAACTGTGTTCAAAGATTTTTTTCATGATTTTTTGTAGGTCTATTTAGATGATTATGTTTTCTTCTCTTTGTGTAAGGATCATTTTTCTAAATTGTGTATAATGATAAAACATTTTCAAGCCCTATGAATTGTGATGAATCTAAACAAATGCTTGTTTTACACACCTTTTGGTATTCTATTGGGTCACATCATATGCAATGATGGAATTTTGGTTGATCAGGCCAAAATTATAGTCATAGTGGGGATGCCACATCCAACTTGTTATATAGAGGTGCGAACCTTTCTGGGTCACATAGGATATTATAGAAAGTTCATCAATGGATAAACAAAGATAAAAGGTTTAAATGGACACTGAATGTCATATAGTGTTTATTGAACTCAAATAAAGGTTAGTGATAACTCCTATCTTAGTTTTTATAGATTAGAATAAGCCATTCCATGTACATGTGGATGCTTCAGGAGTAATAATAGGAGCTATGTTAGCATAGTTAGGGGATGGTGGGTTATATCATCCTATACATTTTGCAAGTAGGAAATTCTCAGATGCAAACAAAAATTACATGACCATATAGAGATAAGCCCTAACAATGGTGTTTGTTATAAATAAATTTAGGCATTACATTTTAGCCACACCATTTGGGTTTTTTATAAATCATCAAGCCTTGTGATACTTGGTTAACAAGCCAATGTTGGGTTAAAGGATCTAAAGTTGGTTGATGTTGTTTCAATAATTCCAATTCAGGATCAATGTGAAGCTGAGAAGAGGGAATTTGGTACCTAATCATTTGAGAATGATACAAAATGGAAAAGAACCAGAAGAGATGCAAGATGAATCCTTATATGCACATTTATTCAGAGTTTTTGTAATCCCTGATAATATGGAGGACATTGTAAAATTTATAGAGTAAATAAATTTTCCTACGCATTATGATGAAAGAGATAAGAAGCAAATGGTTACATGAGTAATTTTATATCCTCATCAATGGATTATTGTGTAAGATCATGAAAGATGATGTACTACATAGAGTAGCCTTAGACCATGAATGACCACAAATTCTTTAAGAATATCATCAAGGATTCATAGGAAGCCATTTAATAAGAGAAGCCACTATGAAAAATATATTACAGAGTAGTCTTTGGTGGACAAATTTGTTTTGTGATGCTCATAGGGTGGCAAAACACTATGATGTTTGTCAAAGAATGGAAAACCTAACCACCAAGATGAGATGCCTTTAATTCTAATGCTAGCATAGTAACCTTTTGAACACTAGAGAATTGATTTTTTAGGGTATATAACTCCTTTAAGTAAACACATTCATGAAATATATATCATTAATATGACAAATTATTTCATGAAATGAGTAGAAGCTGTTATCATACCAAGTTGTAGTGCGAAGGATGTAACCAAGTTTTTATACGAGAATATCATTACAAGGTTTGGATGTCTAATTAAATTGGTTAGTGATAAAATAACTCACTTCCTCAACAACACAATCAAGACTCTTATTGAAGATTTCATGATATCTCACCATAAAATCACAACATATCATTTATAGGCTAACGAACAAGCTGAGGCTTCAAACAAAGTATTGGGTAAGATGCTAACAAAGATATGTAATGTTTAATGGGATGATTGAGAAGATATAATTTCTATGATTCTTTAGGCATACAAACTAAATTACAAGTGTGCAATAGGATTTACTCCATTTTAGTTAGTCTATGGACTTGAGGCAGTCATGCCTATGGAATATATAGTTCATAGCCTATGCATTGTTGTGATAATGAGACTTGGGGATTCGGATTATTTGTAGACATGATTGATGGATTTTATAAAAATGAATGAAAATAGGTAAAGAGCACAATAGACATAGGAAATTAAAAGGATGGGTCAAACAGTGTGGCATGAATGCAACTTGTGATCTAAGGAATTTTATCCAGAGCAAACGGTATTATTATATGACAATAGATTTAAAGCATTTCTAAGAAATATGTACATTAGATAAAAGGGACCCTATATCATTTAAAATGTTTCATAGTAGGTTTTTTTTAAAAAATATCTTTAGGGGAACATTCTACCAAGACATGTAAATGGCTGTAGGCTTAAGCCTTACCCTCATTAATCTCTATCATGTATTGCTGACAACGAGAGAGGGCGCTGAGTAACACCATGTAGTTAGGATTTTTGTTTAATGTTATTTTGTTTTTTGTTTTGATTTTAGGGTCATGTGTATTTATACAAAAAATTTTGTATTGCAACACATTAGAATAAATCTTGGTCAATAAAAATTGTAGAGCTTGATCTATATATAGATTCAACCTAAAGGAAAGATATTTAACAACACGTACATGGGGTTCATCAATTGAGTATGAGAATGAGGTGCTAAAAATATATGTACAAAGAAAGGATGGTAAATGGTCATTCAAAACCATTAATGGTAATGCACTAAATAAATTGCATCTTTCCCAAAGCATATTGAATGACAAAATGATAGGATGCTCATTAAAGGAAAGTGGATAAATGAAAAGATGATATCATATCAGATACCTATCATTAGATGGATCAAATATTTTAGATCTAAAATGGTAATCATCATATCTAACAACAATAGGTTGACTGTAGGTGATATTTTGTGATTATGTTGCACCTAAGTCTTATATTCCTAGCAAACTTAGACCCTGGCCATTCCTCTTAGTTATACACTCTCCTTGCTTCCATAAGACTCACATCTACTCTATTTTGTGCCCCTTGGCATATCTCTTAGTTTAACCAGTCTTATTTTGATGACAAAAACATTCTATCTTGCCTAGAATACTTAAAATGTACTTATCTTACACCTCTATAAATCCTTATCCTTTACATATTTTTCTACTCCCTAGACACTAACGTCTGAGACACAATATCATTGACATTAATATCATGCCTTAACACAAGTGTCCAATGCCCTAAAGTCATCCAATTTATAAAATCATATTCCAATGGTCATTCTAAGTGCTTTAATGTGAGTTATTGCTCCAAAAGGATTGACATAAATACAAGATCAACCCTCATTCATTTTCTCACCTAGAAAAGACCAAAGAGACCAAAGAAATTTATCAAAAATGATATATTAAGCATTCAATTGATCAAAATGTTCCATATTTATATACTAATTATAGTTATAACACATCTATAAGTCTGAAGTACTAAAAGACCAGCCTAAGAGCTCGAATTGCCAAGTTACAAGCTAGGTCATTATTGTACTTACTTTACACACATTGCATGATTCACACACAATCCAACATGAAGAGGAGAACTATATTAGTGTAAGGCCCTCTTTGGAGTATTGGCTATGTAGGTAGTGTCTTTTTATAGTGGGGTCATTAGGGTCAGCTTGACATTATATGCCCACTAACCCATTTCTCTCCAAGGTCACATTGAAGATGGAAAACTAGGGTTTCACCATTTCACAAAGAGTGACAATCCATGATATAGATCTAAATGCACCAGAGGAAAGGTGAAGCAAAACCTATAAGCATGTAGGTGGTTGCACCCTATTTCACCATATATTTTGTATAGGACACTATTATCAGAATTAGACCGTAGCATCAACGTAACCATCCAAGGCTGACACAACTATCTAAATAGCTAGAGGCACCAAAACTAGAATCTGACAACTATTTTAGAATTATCTTCTTACCTTCTTTTAGCTTGTTCTAGATCTAGAATTCTATTAACATTAGAACAAGCTAAGTACTTCTATTGTTTGTCATTTCTATATTTAGCATAGATGTACTTTCCATATTTTGACTATCTTAGCATAATAAATTTAATGTATGCTTATATTTGAGTTTAACATTTAATTGGCCTACTATAGATTTGATTATCACCCTTGTGGAATTTCATTTTTATATTTTTAACCTTAAGACTAAACTAAAATACATACAAAAATAACAAAATTTCATTTTAGGGTTAAACGTTGACATTAATTTTGGAGGTAAAATCATGCACAACCACATTAATGTATTTAAACTCATCGACCATATGGATTTGGGTGGTAAACACTATATAACAAAGGGTGCAAAATACACAAAGTAATTATGTACTAATACAAACAATAAAACTCTATGATATGCATCTAAATTAGCTACTTATGTATAAATTTCTCAATAATACCATATCAATCGATGAAAATGTTCAATCAGTCCACAATAACAAACATGGATAGGGCACAATTGTTCATTCCACTCATTAGTGCATATAAGGAGAAAATGGGGATTACATTTGGACTCAGGAAAACTAGATATCATGATCTGGATCCTTTTGATTTTATTTCTATAGAAAAAGCTACTCTATTTATCCTTGAACAATAGTAAGTAGCATAAGTAAGAGATTGAGCACTTCAACATCCTCTACAAGGCTCTGATGTTGAGTGACTTATCAAGTTGCCTACTTTTAGGCAATTGGATAAAGTAATGCTTACTTTTTTGAGTAGATATAATGAGGGTTTTATTTATCTTTCTCAAGATGTTATTATATTGATCAACCCTATGACCATGGTAAGAGTAACGGGGTTTCTAGCTTGAGGTAAATCCTTTTTGCCTTATAAATATATAAATACACCTATCCACTTAGACATGAGAGAAAAATATACAAAGGTAAGAAGGGGAATCCCCATCGATTATATGGAAGATGGTTCTATGCACATTCTTTATGAATGCACCACCAAGTGGTTATGGTAGACAACTAAACATTCAAAGCAGGGAACCAAAAACATTGTGGACATTACATATTGCATGATATGTTTGTATGAGGATTTCAACTAGCTCAAGTTTTTGGCCTCAAAACTCATAATAAACATTTAGAAGGTTCTCATTAGTACATCATAGAAATTTTAGTATCAAATTTTAGTCTTACTCCTCTATTTTACATAATGGAAGTCACCAGAGGGACCGACCAACCTAATTGGGTATTTTTGGCTTACTACTACATTCACTAACATTGTTTGGAATAAGATAGAGCAATATTATGAATAAGTGGCTTGATATCCAAGCCATGATCATTCAACACCCCAAGGTAACTCAGTATATTATGCAATATCTAGGACAACATATATCAATCACAAAGTTGTACAATGGAATTATGATCAAAGTGCATGAGATTCTCAAAGAACCACAATTTTGTTACCCTTTTCCATCACTATGTTGTATGTTTAGGTGGAATTTCTATGAAACAAATCCCTAGCTAATAGGTTAGTATAACCTCTATTCTCCATACCTTTATGTGCACAATAACCCATACCTATATAGGCATAAAATCAACCATAGGCACCACCACAAATGACAATGACTCCATCAAAGGCTAACAAAGGTAAGAGAAAGGCATCAGTGTGATGAGATTCACCACCACCACCTAAGAAGAGGACATGCCATACAAAGTCATGGATAGATAATTAACATGTTCCCAAGATAATGTGTTAATTAGGAGTTGAGGAATAGGAAGTTTTATAGTCCTTGCTCACAGAGATCAACAATGATGTTTATGAGTAAGAAGAGGAAAACAAGTTCTTTTTTTGGAAGGCAATACACACCTTTTAGGTGTAGAATCAGGTGAGGTATGATCTATGGGTTGATATTACCTAAACTCTTTCCATTATAGTCGATACTATGGGTTAAGAAGTAGTTCGGTAATGGCTTCAAATGAACCCTGTTTAGACATATCCAGCTACATGATCCTCTACTACAGAAGAAGTAGACCTACTGGTATAAGAAAGTTTACCTCTAATCTTAGTGCACAAAACAAGGACCTATGCTACATCCAGACCATCCATAACAATCAAAGATATGATAGTGTCTTTTACAGATCTAACAGAGGAGATTGGAGTATAACAAGCATAAAAATCCCATCAATAGCCTCATGTCTAGAGCATGAAGAGGCTAAAGAAGAGCCTTACTTTCCATCCAACTTCCAGAAAGAATATGGTCATACAAAGAGGTATTATTATGTAATCATCTTCTTTAAAAGATTCAAAATTAGTTATAATGCTTGACTCATCGATTCCCGTAGAAGATCCTGAAGAGAATGGTTTGTCACAACCTAAAATAGAACAAGTCATGGAAGATCAAGAAGATCTATAAAGGCACAAAAGGAGGCTAAGAGGAAGGAGAAGGAAGGGAAGAAGAAAAATAAAAAGAGACAAAATGCCAGGCTACTAAGGAAGAAGAGCAACATAAATAATGAGCTACATAGGAAGAATGCAGGAAATTTTTTAAGGAAGTAGAGTCTCAAAATAAAATAGCCAAAGAAGTAGAGGCAAAGAAGAAATAAGTAGAAGAAACAATGAATAAAAATTGAGAAGCATAGGCTACACAACAAAATGAAGATAAGACAATGGCACTTACAAGGGATCAGGAGGAACAAAATGCCATAGAAGCTCTACACATCCAAGAGGAGTAAGTTAAATGAGAGGCAAAGGAGAAGGAAGACAAAGCCAAATCTAAAACTAAGGTAGATGAATACGCTAAGGCCAAGGTTGATATGGATGCCAAATACAAGGCTAAGGTAGAATCTAAAGCTAAAGTTGAAGTGAAATCCAGAGCTAGATCTAAGGTAGAAGCAAAAGCCAAGTAAAAAGCAGAGTGTGTAGTATAATAAGAAGTTGAGACATGAAAACCGATAGTAACCACTAAGGTGGTCTAAACAACCAAGTCTTAGGAAACATCAACCACACTTTCAAGCTTAAAAGTTACATAGGAGGTGTGCAAGAGGAGGCCTCTCATCCAAGACCTCACATAACTAGCCAATGGATATGGGATATTCCTATATCATCCACCTAACACAAAACCTTTTCTCCTCCTTTTTTGCATATCATGAAGGTATTTATAACAAATCCCCTATCATAACTGAGATGTCATCTATGGTTTTAGTTACGATAACACACAAAACATATTTGGATGTTTCTCAACTACTACTCATTAAACTTATTAAAGGCACAACTACTTTTAAATAATTAATAGTGCATAAGGCTTCAACCTTGGAGAAAGAAGTCTTACAACTATGAGAGGATAATGTAGATTTTCACCTTCAATTTACTAATGCATGCTAACTCATTGATAATAATTTCCCTACACTAGTCACCCAAGTCCAGGGTGACCAAGTCATGTATGACTAAAAGTAGTTCTCAGCCATATTGTCATATTTAATAAAATACTAGTTGGTTACACATGCTTTGAGCTCAAGGATAAAACGTTAAATTAGAAATAAAGGCAATCTATGAGCTCTTGGAAGAATATGAACAAGTTTTAGATACAATTGCATTCTAAGCCAAATAAATCGCATAAGGCATGTTGAATTGGAAGCAACAACTTACCAACTCATTATCCAAAGCTAAGCCAGAGTTTAAGAGGGAAAACAAAGCCAAAGTTATGATAGAAAATCACTTGGATATATCTGAATCAATAGAAAACACGCTCAAATAGTTACTTGATTCACAAGATAATGTCATGCAAAAACTCTAGATCTAGCAAAATGAGATTCGACACAGTTCATTTGCTAGCATTCAAATGCAGAGGCATGCAAATTAGTTGGAGGAGCTATCCTAGGACATCCAGGTTAAAATGCCAAATTCTAGGGCATTAATCACCATGATAGAAGAGGATATTTATAATTTGATGGTGACTCAAGTCTCATTGTACACATTGTTCACTATGGTGCGAGAGGTGCTTACTAACTAGAAAATGCTTAAGCAAGCTTTGTCCTAGCTTGATCTCTCTATTACATAACTTGTTTTTGAGCCTCAATTCATCCCTCTACAATAGTTACAATAGGTGCTTGAGTAGAGGAAGACTACCATAAGTTCACAACCATCAATCCAACAACTAACACAACCTCCACCAATGAATTTTACAAAACCAAATGCTTCATCTGCAACTTAAGAAGAACCATCACCACAACAACCTTCTACACAACCAACTGAAATCATGCCACCACTTACTCAATAGGCACTACACACTTAATTTTTTTTAGTTTTCACAAGTTTTTGCATAATTCTGTAGGATGGCCTTAAGCATTAGGAATAGGGATAGACTGGTTAAAAACCCATTACAAGTGATCATCTGGTTAGGCTAGTCTATTGAAAACCTATGAGGGTGGTATACTAGTAAGCTACTTAGTTAAGTACTTGAAAGGGTGGCTAAGTGGTGTGAAAAGGTGAAAATTAAAAAATAACACCTAGAATGATAACCATAACTCTTGTTTCTGGTTTAGTTCCCCAACTTAATTAAAATTGTCAAGCTTCAGATTAGGATACCTTGCTATAGCTTTGTCTCGAGATGAGACAAATATTTAGGTCTGGGAAAGTGTTGGGAGTAGAACAAGGCTACCAAAATTGTAGAGTGAAATTGATGGACACGTGTGACTTGCACTATTTTTTCTTTTGCATATCTTTTTATATGTACTCAACCTTTGTGAGCATAACAATAGACTTTAGAATGTGAAGAGTCCTTCATTTGGGCATAGTAAAAGTCTAGAATATGAAGTGACAATAATTTGTAAAACTCTATATATAGTGCTCAATTGTATATGGATATGGTTCTAATGTGATAGAGATTAATATACCATTCTAAAATAGTTTCATATTATTTTATTTATCATTATTCTGTTGTAAGGAATAATTTATTTGCTTAAATATATTAATCATATAGTTTATACTGATTTTTCTAAGTCTAAATAAGTGTGCATTTCTTAAAATAAAAATCTTTACTTTTTATTAATGAATGGATTTAGTCTGAATTGCCATCTATTATTTACTTTTTTCACTTCTTGCACAAGCTATCCCTATATTAGCATGTTTTCAAGGGTTTTCCAGGAACCTCTACAAATAATTTTAAGGGAAATGTCATGTGATATGACTTGCCCTTCCATTAAAATAGTAAGTGATTATATATCTATTTTATCTATTCCTTTCCCTATGACCTTGGTAGCTACCTTGATAAAATCCCTATATTTTAGGTGATCCCCATTCCTTTTATTGATTAGAATACCCCAAATATTTCCTTTGGGGAGATGGATGTTCCATATTAGCCTAATATTACTGCATAGGGGGTACCCAATAAGGTCTTTGTTAAGGTGATGCTATAACCCATCTTTGTTGATACTGAGGTTGTGTTGATAGAATACCCTATATGCCTTATTATTTCATCTTAATGTCCTGAGCTAGTGCACTTGGTTATAGTGTATGATATTTTTACACCACAAATACATTTCTAGTAATATCTCCTTTAACTCATATAAATCCCATGAATTCTTATTGTTGACACTGGAAAGTGCACCCTACGGCAGGAAAACGGATTCCTACCCTCTCCCCGCAACATGGAAACCCCTCTCTCGCCTGTGGGACAGTGAAGCAGGAGAGGAGAGTCTCTAGGTATGGGCTAGTTCCCTCTGATGTATCTTGTTTGTTTCAGATAGCGCAAAATATAGGTATATAGGTATACTGGGGGGATGAAAAGAGAGAGAGAAAAAGCATGAAAACAAACAACCTACTCTAAAAGAGGTGATACACCAAAAACAGGTTGACCTTCCACATCCACACTCAGGATTAGGGAAAAACATACATACACTCAAATCTGGCAGAAAAGACCAGGTCTCTGGGATGACAGGGAGGTTCTTATGGAAATCACAAGAAACAAGGACTCACCAAGGTGCTGAGAAATACACACTGTATGTGACCTCACCTGTTTTATACCTCCAAAATAGAACTCTACTCCTGGCAGCAACAGACAGTGGCACTTTGTAGATCGCAGGTTTGCTGGTGTTGAACCTGTGAGAGCATCAAGAGACAATGACTGGACACAGATTAACATTCAATGCATACACAGAAAGATCCATCCAAATAGAGGTAAAACTATCTTTTATTGATTCAGGTGGAAAATTTGGAGAGCAGTGCTCTTTACAAAAGTGGGGAAGATCTCCTTGATAAATGAACAAGTCTGCCCATTTATAGAGAAAAGCCAAGAGGAGTCTCATTGGAAAGAGTGAAAAAACACTATTAATGATGTCATAAGTCTACCAAGACCATGCTTGTTGCCTCATTTTGCATGCTGGTCCTCTCCTTCGGTGGCTGGGCAGGTTTTTTCCTATGTTATGCAAGTGTTTTTTTTGCTGCCTCATGTTGTGGGTAGCGAATTTGCCACCCGCTGCAGTGGATTGCATGTAGGACTTCTATCGACATCGGCCGATAAGCTACCGACCGCAATAGTTTTGCTGACATCGGCCTATGTAAGTTGTCGATGATGGCAGTTTTGCCGACATTGACTGATGTTAGTGGCCTCTTTTTCTCCACCGGCATTGTGGGCGGTGATTTTGCCACCCTCTGCATCGCGTGTAGGGGGTCTCTATTTACCTGCCCGTGTTGTGGGAAGTGATTCTACCGCCCTTTGCATTTTGTCTGCCCTTCCTTTTTTGCTAAGTGTCGAACGCCCCAATTTTTTCCCTTCTTCTTGTGAACGTTTGAAGACTCTGCCTCTTGCTACTGTGAATGCCAACGAACTAGGCCAATGAGCCAATGCTCTGAAACGGAGCTGTCGAACCCTGAAGGGGGACCTTGCAACTCGAAATGACTAGCCATGCAAAGCAGGTGTAGAAGGTGATCGAGATTTTACCTGAGGGACAAAATTGGGTCAACAAATTGGTGACTCACAGGGGAAGCGTGCCTGCTAGGCTTAGAACTCAGTTGCCTTACATTCCATTGGGTGCGGAGTCGGATGGTGACTTTTGAAGAGAGTTATCCATAGCTTGATAATCCCAGAATCAAAATACACAGAATTTACCCCCAAAATGAAGGGAAACACATAATGCTAAAAATAACTACCTGTGCAACTACACTTAGGGAAAACAGGGAAAACAACTGAAAGCAAGCTATTATATAACTAACCAGGAATGTTTGCATCCCTCCTGGATCGAAAGGAAAATTTCTTAAGTCCCCTTCCTGGCAAAGAGACTTATCGTGATAGGCAAGTAGCTGAAAGAAAAAGGGAGATGATGACTTGCTCCTCCTGCCTGTCACCTGAGTTGGCTGGGAACTGAGTGGATATTCAAACATGCCTCTGATATATACGTACTCTGATTGTTCTGGGAGGCCTGTTGGATGTTGGTCCTTCAAATTAGTGCCCCTCACCAAGAAATCAATGGCTACCGATTTATCACCGTAAGCCTTCTGATCTGCACAATTCTTCTATAATGTATCATGGTCCGATTCGTTTCCTTCTGCCTCGCTGAAAACTTTGTCAGACTCGTCCTCTGTTTCCTCTTGGCCTTCTTGAAGAAGGGTGAATGTGGTGATGTCTAAAAGGGGTTCACAAAATGATTGCTCATCCCACAAGACTTCACTTATTTTTTTAAAGTTTAGTTCTTCAAGGTATTCCTCCAAGAAGACAGACTTCTCCTTTTCCTCTTTGCTGATCAGGTTCTCTAGATTTTCAAAAATATTCCCCTGATCTTCCTCTTTCTCAGATTCTTCAATGTAGTCATCTTCATCAAAACAGCAAGGAAGTTCATCAAATAGAGGAGAAGAGGGCTTACCACGCATCTGTTCCTCTTCGAATTGCTGGAACATCTGCATATACGCAAGGCCTGCATCTTCTCCACTGCTGATAAGGTCTTCACAAGGGGCATCAATGACGATTTCTTCTTCGTTGTTGCTCATAATAGCCTCCTGAAGACTTGCAGATTGGATCTTTTGTTCCTTTCCTGCCTCTTGCAAAATAGGTTCTTCTTCGAGAAGGGGTGAAGTGGAGAAAGCAGGTGGAAGAGGAAACAGTCCTTGAGCTAGAATCGAACGATTCTCCTCTCTCCACTTAATCAATACTTCATCTAGATCAGGCACGCCCTGATAACTCTCTTGGAAATGTGTAGGTGGGGTGTGTTCAAGCATGGAATGTGCTATTTGGTCTGAACCGTCCACCACACATTGGCTAAGGAATTTCTTTTTAGACTCCAACTCTGTAATTCTCCTACTCAGATCTTCTTGGAAAAGCTTTTCCTGGAGGCTGCCAACATCATCACAGGCAAGCGCAGCTTCAGCTTCTTCAAGGTTTTGAGAAAAACCTTGCTTTTCTTCTTCCTCTTTGCTGCCCCATGATTCCACTGTCTTCCCCCAATTCAGGATCTCTAAATTTGAATTCTACTCCTGTGAACAGGCAGTAACTTTGTTCTCCATGAGGTCCTGAGGCTCTTCCGCAAGATCTAAAAAAATTAACTCCCTTTCAAGGAGTAGCTTCATCCTAGCCTCTAAGTTTTCAATTTGTCTAGCTAGGTTTTCTTGGAAGAGTCTTTCTTGGAGGTGGCTAGCATGATCTTCTTCAAAGCTCTGAGCTGGTCCTTGGCATTCCTTCCTCCAATCCAGAATCTGCACACTATGCTGGAGGACTTGGGGAGGTTGGGGAATGTGAGGAAAACGTTGTTGATGTGTTGGAGGAGGGACGTGCTGGCTAGTGGTACTTTTCTCAATGGAAGATTCCTGATCTAAGGAGTTGAAAAGATTAATCTTCATGGGAGGTTGTTCTGATACCATCTGGTGTTGGAAGGCCAGGCGTACGGGATTGGGAGCAGCTGTATTTGATGAGTTGGAGTGAGCAAGTGCAATTTGGTAAAATGGATTTGGTGCAAAAGAGGGGGTTTTCTTTAGGTTAGGAGGAGGCATGCAAGGCTGGCTACCTTAAAAAGATGGATTTCTCCATTTTCTTACCTCCTCCTTCATGGACTGCAAGGTTTGTGTTTGCCTAGACAAGCACTCCTCTTTATACATCAGCTCCTACTGATACTTGTGCTGCTCTTCCAGCCTGTCGATTTCTATTGTTTGCTTCTCAAAATCCAACGCCATCTCCCTTATAGTTGCAGGGAAACTGGGAGAGCTACTTGAAGGAATTATCTAAATATTTTGAGTCTGATCCAAAATATATGAAAGGAAACAAGACCCATGATTTTGTGCAAAAGAAGTATACATACAAGAAATGGATGATTTTTGGTGGCACCAGGCTGCTTAACCATCGGATTTACTTCGGAGTCGCCAGATGCTGAAGAAACTTGATTTGTTGTAATAGGACCAGCATCAATCCTGAAACCTTACTACGTTATAAAACTTGAGGTCCCATTGGGCATGCCAAAACTGTTGACGTTGAAAAGTGCACCCTACGATAGGAAAATGGATTCCTGCCCTCTCCCCGCAACATGGGAACCCCTCTCTCGCCTGTGGGACGACGAAGCAGGAGAGGAGAGTCTCTAGGTATGGGCTAGTTCCCTCTGATGTATCTTGTTTGTTTCAGATAGCGCAAAATATAGGTATATAGGTATACTGGGGGGATGAAAAGAGAGAGAGAAAAAGCATGAAAACAAACAACCTACTCTAAAAGAGGTGATACACCAAAAACAGGTTGACCTTCCACATCCACACTCAGGATCAGGGAAAAACATACATACACTCAGATCTGGCAGAAAAGACCAGGTCTCTGGGATGACAGGGAGGTTCTTATGGAAAGCACAAGAAACAGGGACTCACCAAGGTGCTGAGAAATACACACTGTAAGTGACCTCACCAGTTTTATACCTCCAAAACAGAACTCTACTCCTGGCAGCAGCAGACAGTGGCACTTTGTAGATCACAGGTTTGCTGGTGTTGAACCTGTGAGAGCATCAAGAGATAATGACTGGACACAGATTAACATTCAATGCATACACAGAAAGATCCATCCAAATAGAGGTAAAACTGTCTTTTATTGATTCAGGTGGAAAATTTGGAGAGCAGTGCTCTTTACAAAAGTGGGGAAGATCTCCTTGATAAATGAACAAGTCTGCCCATTTATAGAGAAAAGCCAAGAGGAGTCTCATTGGAAAGAGTGAAAAAATACTATTGATGATGTCATAAGTCTGCCAAGACCATGCTTGTTGCCTCATTTTGCATGCTGGTCTTCTCCTCTGGTGGCTAGGTGGGTTTTTTCCTGTGTTCTGCAAGTGTTTTTTTGCCACCTCATGTTGTGGGTGGCAAATTTGCTGCCCGCTGCAGTGGATTGCATGTAGGACTTTTGCTGACATCGGCCGATAAGCTGCCGACTACGGCAGTTTTGCCGACGTCGGCCTGTGTAAGCTATCGACGGTGACAGTTTTGCCGACATCGGCCGATTTTAGTGGCCTCTTTTTCTCTGCCGATGTTGTGGGCAGTGATTTTGACGCCCTCTGCATCGCGTGTAGGGGGTCTCTGTTTACCCGCCCGTGTTGTGGGCGGCGATTTTGCCACCCTCTGCATTTTGTCTGCCCTTCCTTTTTTGCTAAGTGTCGAATGCCCCAGTTTTTTCCCTTCTTCTTATGAATGTTTGAAGACTTTGCCTCTTGCTACTGTGAATGCCAACGAACTAGGCCAATGAGCCAATGCTCTGAAACGGAGCTATCGAACCCTGAAGGCAGACCTTGCAACTCGAAATGACTAGCCATGCAAAGCAGGTGTAGAAGGTGATCGAGATTTTGCCTGAGGGACAAAATTGGGTCAACACTTATCATTATGGGTATGCAATTTATTAAAGTGTAGTATATACTCTGTGCTTGACACAAAAATGGTTGTAATAAGTTAAAATTTATAGTCACATGGTTCCCCATACAACATAATTCACATAACTCTCTCTATTTTAGGATATTCATTCTAGTTGTGTCATTTGTAGTTACACTCAATCCATCATATATCCAACCTTTACTTCTATCCTTCATGAATCTCATCCATTCTTTTCAATACTATATCTAATCTACATTAGTCTTCAAACTACTGATAATATTTTCTCCATAGTCTTTTATTTGCTCCACCCTGATCATAGTAGTTGTGGCCTTGACATTTATTTAGAATTGAATTTGAGGTATAAAACACTAAATATCACTTTGGAATCCCTCAAAAAACCACAAAACCTTATCAACATCCTAAAACTAAAAATTTACCTTATTTAGAGAATCAATGATCATAATCCCATTTTTTAAAAAGGTTTTATCCAATTTTCTTCAAATATTAAATAAACTAACATGAATACTTATAAATTTTAATTTTTTCTATCAAATTTTGATCTCATTTAAGACCAAATTGGTGTAATTATTCTTAATTAACTATAGAGGTTTATTGGTTAGTGATCTTATAAGCACACATCACTTATCTACATATACTATGAAAATCTTGGCCTACCACTTCATTTCATAGGTCAATAAATGAAACTCAAGTTTAATACACCCATCATATGGTATCGATGTGATAATATCTCCTATAGGAAGTGCCATAGTTTATGAAAGTAGACTACTTATAGTTAGTTTTGTGAACGTTTGTGATGGTGTGTGCAGACTAATTATGATGTTGATAGGTATGTTAAGTGCAATGGAATCAAGTGTTATGTTGGATTCATCATTAATTTTATTATTATGTCTATCTAAAATCTATGAAACTTTTTAAAACCACATCATAATTATTGTTATCTTCTTAAATGCTTTTGGTTTACTAATCCATGCAATTATAATATGCATAAGGGATTTATCCCTATGGAGTAAATGAATTATCCATGGGTTGTTAATAATTACCACTCATAAACTAGAGTATCATAAAAATACTATCCTTCCCATTTAAAAAAAGATTGTTTTTGTAGTAGCTACTCACTAAACCTACCATTGAGATGCTCTTACTACTCTTCACTGTCTGCTTTGCCATCTCTCTGTTCTAATTCCTTTTCCTCTTCTTGTTTGGTATAAATTTCCTAGCCAACCTTTACATTCTATTTCATCTCTTCTAGCTCGGCATGAGCATTAGGCATGATATCTTCTTCTAGATGTCTAGTTTCTCCCATTCCTTGCATAGTTACCATACTACTACTTGTGGCCACCTTTGGCCTTTCATCTTCTACAAAATTATACGTGTTTTATATTTTGTGTTGTCATAACTTCCATTAAAGACAAAATAATATTAGTATCTCATACCTTCTATTTTTCCATTGTTTTTAATTTATTTTTAGGTTTCAGTTGGTCAAGTATCCATAATTAATCTATCCTGCATTCATCTTCTTCTAGTTCGCATCCCCATGTTTTCAAACCTAATTACTCCATGTCACTTGGAATCATCACCATGGAATTTTACACAACTATAATTATCAACAATAGTGGAAACCACTTCAAAATAATTCCTCTAGTTCCTCTAGCAAAAAAATCGTATATAGCTTCAAACATAACATGCCCCTACATAACAAACTCAATAATGTACCCATAAATAGTAGTCCTCACCCATTGATCAATCACATATGTCCACTTAATATATAGGTTGCAAAAATATTTTAACTTATCTTCAATCCAAACAAAGTTCTCTATTTTGTGAGGTTTGAAGTAATAATATTCAAGTTTGGATAGCCATGTGATGAGCATAATCAAATCATCAATTAAACTTAAGGTTACAATGCTAAACTACAACTTGACATTGTCACCTAAGGAAATATTTTTAATTTATTGATAATGTTAATTTTGGTAATTTTCAACCTAGGGTGTGTAGTTGGCAAGGCATCAACATTGTATATGCAACACTAGTCTCTTTCGAAGGGTTGAGGTACTTAAAGATTGCATATAAGGAAACACACTTGCATAAATTAAATTGCATGAAATAAATATAAAACTATTTTGGAAACTTCCCACTCTTTTTTGAATTATATTTACACACATTGAATTTAAAGGTACACATGCTTACAAGATTGGAATGAAATGAAATACACATATAATAAAAATGAACTAGCTAAAAAATAGGAAACTAGACTATTGAATCCATGTGAATGGACCCTGCCTCAATTGGCTAGAGCTTGACTCCCCTCCTTGATCAAGACATAATGTAAATAAAATCAACTCTTATTGACCCAATTGGATCATGAAAGTAATTATTACAAATTAATTAAATTTTTTATCATAAAGCTTATGTATATGTTATCTTGATCTCGTTAAACTAAAGTTTTTAATTTACTTTTCTAACTAAATGTAACATGTAGCTTTTTACTTAAATAGAAAAGGAAAAAAGTTATTTTTATATGCCAACATATAAAGGTTACAACCATAAATATATGGTTATTCCTAGAATATAATAATCCTAAACAACTATGCTAAAACATCAAAAAGAATATAGGACATTGTAACAAAATATGGAAAAAATATAAATGCAATGATCAAATGAAAATGAAGTTGTTGCAAGTAGTTGTAGCACCCTCTAGCCTATCAAATTTATTTTTACCTTTGGATGCACTGGATAGAAGTGGTTAGATGATAACAACTGATCACAACTAATAAAAAATCACCTACAACAATTTCTATATGTTCTATAATAATTGCTATGGGTTACACATTAGTTTTTGTGGGTTTCACGATAACTGCTACAGGATGCACAAAAAATATTATGAGTTTCACTCAATTGTTACAAGGTACGCCCAAAATTTAATACTAGTTATGTCTAGTTTCTGTGGGCTATGTTTAGTTGCTATAGATTTGGCCTAATTGCTACAGGGTGTGCCCAATTACTATGGGTTGTGTCTAACAAATTAAATGTATATTTTATCCTTGATACCTATGGGTATTAAAAACATTGAACGAATCATATTATACATTATTCACTTTTAATTAGCAATACCATAAACATTCAAGCCATTAAATCATACCAACTTATATAATGATAACTATTTTTAGCAAAAATAATATACATATACATTATTCATATAATATGTCCATGTATCAACATAATGTAGAAAAAATGAGTGTGAATAGAAACATAGGGAGGTATTTTAGGAAAGACTAAGAAGCAAGATGAGGGATATGTTGACTTATTTTGGTCACCATGGGGGAGCAACATCCAATTTAGTTCATGGCTTTGGATCACCCACAGGTTCTCAAAGTTTAGTCAATTTAGGGAAAATCAAATGAGTATGAGGTCAGGTCTAGATGAGTTTCAACATTGAGACATTTTTAGGAGGTTCTCAAGCATGTAATAGTCTTCCCAACCTCCCTTCCAACCTTCTCAATGAAAATATAGCATTCTTGAAGCCCACAAGGGTCGATCAACAAAAGGACTTAGTCAATTTTCAAGAAGTCTCTCAGTGATAGCTTCAAGAGTTGGCAAAGTCAAATTTGATGGGCCCTTGGCAATATCTTGATGGCTTCCTAGTTTGTTAGTCATAATAGGGCCTTGATCAAATCAAATGATGCCACATGATAATCATTCATATCTCCCAACTATTTTGAACCTTTTTAAAGTGCATTTTTGAAACTTAGTCAAAATTTCTTCAAAGTTGCCTAACAATATCCATGATAACAAGGTAGCAAGTAAGTGGGCAAGTGGGATGTTTCCATGTGTTGTAATCTTGGTGACCTAACATCCTAAGACCATCTACACAAATTCAAACCCTCAAGGCTAGCAAGTGAGTAGGATGATGTGATATGGTGAAATCTCAATTCACCAAAGAAAGAACAATCAACATTGCACTTGAAGCCTTATTCTAGTAGTAGAAGTGTGAGTAAAAGCCACATGGTAGGGACCCTTCTTTAAATCTTGGGGTCCATGGTTAAGGTGAAAATTTCAAAATAATTGGTTAAGTTTTGAAGAATGCCTAAAGGGAATTTTAATACTTAGAATATTTTTGGCCTTTTCCAAACCTTCTTAGGGTTTTTAGAGCTTTCCAAAACCTGATCCAATCAAACAATGACACATGGTAGCTTCCTAGAGAGTTTCAACCCATATAAACAGGTTTATACTTAGCCTTTTGGTAAGTCCTTAGATTTAATCTCTCAGGGTGTTAGAGTTGTCATTATTATCAAAAGCCAAGAACCAATCAGTGGGTGCCATTTAGACCAATCAGTCTCCAGACTCCATCTCTTAGGGCATCAAATTGTTAGAACTTGTACGAGTAAGATCTAATTAGAGAGTGACATGTGGCAAGGGTTAGCCCAAAAACTAACCACAAATTTTGGGTCTAATAAGTGTTAGACCTTATTAGATTCCTAGGGTGTCAGTAGTATCAAACCCCAAGGAACCTAAGCACCAATGATGGCCTACCATATGGAGGTAGTAAGCCCCAAGTGCACAAGACATGACCAAGTAATAAAGGAGACAACAAATGAAATAAATCCACATCATTAGTCACCAAGCCTAAAATTGATAGCCCATCTGGCCATCAAGACCATCATAAGCAATATTTGTAGAATTAAAACACCATGGCCCAAGGATCATAAGATTACAAGATGAATGACTTAGGAGAACATTGCAGTTGGCATAATAGATTAAATTAAACTTAAATCTATAGAATTTAATACTAATATAGCTAATAAATTAAGGTGTAAGTGAGACTATCATGATGAGATCATAACCAGAGCATACAAGTTAAAGAAGTGTCTTAATGATAAACATGGCATAAAAGTCTCCAAAGAACAACATTGAAAGCAAAAGCAACAAAATTAGGCCAAAATCTTCTAAGGCAATAATTCCAAAAGAAATATAGACATATTCCTACAAATGAAAGCTTATACATTGAGTTGTAGCCATTGAGAAATTAAATATTAGTTGTTACGCAACCAATAAGAGAGTTTGTTGAGCTGATAAATTCAAGCCAGAGGAAATCATAACCATTCCTCAAGGATGTAGTCAGAATCCCAATTGCCTTTGGCCACCCCTATTTAATTTTTAATGAGTTTATGTGTCTCAATTTATGATATTTAATTTAATTCTCTCATCTATATCTTTGATTGTAATCAATGACCCGTGGGCTTTTCATCACTTATAAAATCCTAAGTCTTACATTGTAAAAGGGTCGACATTTTTTGAGCACAATAATACTGCTAAAATTTTCCTTCCACGATCCCTTTACTACCCAAGCCTTGAATTTTAATGAGAATTGAGTTCACCTCTTTCCTTTCTTATTGTATTCTATATGTATCCTATAGTTTGTTCATCTATGCCTATGGATGATTTTTGTGCCTTTCATTGCCATTCATTCCCCATCACCTCTGTGTATAACTTGGATTTCTCTTACAGGTTGTATGTTGTGTGCATATAGGTCTATACAGATACCACTTATGGATCATTCATCATCCCTCTTGGTGTTGTATTGTGTCCTACACCTTCATGCAATTAGAATGTCCATTTTGGAGTCTATGTGATATTTTCTTATCCTCTAAGATTTTTAGTGTGTTATTCAAGGCCTATAGAGGTGTTCTATCTATTCTTGGTGCATCACCATTATTTCCCTTTCAGAAACCCCCCTCTCTCTCTTTTCCCCACAAAAAAATTTAGATTTATAATTAGATATAAATTTCCATTCAGCTCTTTTAGGCCTACATGTTGATCCTAAATTAGATGCATTTAAATTAGAAATGAGTTGGCCTTCTTTGGAGGTTCATCCCAAGGAGTGCAAGTGTACCACACCTTATGGGATGATCCACTGAACCAATTATTCCAATTTAATAGGTACATAGTTTGAATGATAATATTTTTTGGCATGCCCAATGGGACCACATCAAGGATTTAACTAAGAATTTGGTGTTATTCTTGGTCAATGGTGTTGAAGACACTCTACAGAGCACCTAGTGACTTCAATTATGTTTGGTTTGTAAATATTAACACCTTATCTATATGACAACACAAATGAGATCATCTTTAAGAGGTATTATTTTTAATTCTATTAGATTACCTATACCTTCTAGAAGAGGAAGAGTTAGAGCACCCCATCTCTTGTTAGGAGAGATAGTGATTCAAGTCAATATTCCTTAAGAGCTTAGTCTCCCCCTTATTTTGGTAGATTTCCCCTACCTAGAGGAAGGTTATTTATTATTCCCTTCATGAAAAACCAAAGAAACCAACTATTTGTGACCTTTAATGGAGGTAATCCTTTAGTTATAACTCAATATGATGACATTCCAATTTCAACACCTAAAATCTTGTCATATTCTATTGGTGAGAATGCTACCACCACCATAGAACACATACAATATATTGATAACATTTGCTCATTCCATAATGTCACTAAAGATAATGTAGCAGTTAGGCTACTCACCTCTTCTTTAAAAAGAAAAGCCCTCCAATGGTATAGGAGTCTGACACCTAAATCCATTCACAACTGGGATGAGCTAGGAGAAAAATTATGCAAGTAATTTGAAGACAAGAGTGACCACCTATATTTGATGGAGAAAATTATCACCATTAAGAGATCCCCACATGAGCTAATGGTTGATTTGAATTTTATATTTCAAAGAGTTTAAGATAGAATATTACCCTTGTTCAAACCATCTCCAAATGCTATGTTTTTATATTACCTAAGGGTTCTAATTAGCAATATAGCTGTGATGGTCTAATCTATGGGAGGAATAGTAATCCCTAATGTATATGAAATTAATGTTAGGGATGATAATTATGTAATTCAAGTTAGAAAAATTGCTCTCAAGGCTTGTAATAAATTATTACACTAAAATCCTAGACTATTAGTAAATCCACCCACTAGGATCTTAACACCCCACCATGCTTCTAACAATCCCATCCTCAAGATGGGTATGTGCCTCCATGTGCATGTGGAGGCCTTATATGAACATTACATGTGGATGTTACCACTTGAGACCTGAGACTCAAATATAGGTGGGTACTCTGATAACACATATAATGAACCATTAAAATAAAAGCCCAGGCTGTTAGTGAATCTTCTCACTAAAATATTAATAGGCCTCTCATGATTCTCTTTCCAAAACTACCACCCATTTAGCCTACTATTCAACCTTCATTGGAATCTATCCCTATTGCATCTAATCCACCATCTACATTTGCCACCCCTTCTAGTGAACTACATGAAGTTAAATCATTACTACAAAGTTTTGGGATTGAGTTAATAGCCTTAAAGAGGCAAAAAACACAACATTCTAGACCATACCAACCATTTAGTCAATCTTACCAACATGATAGGCAACCCTATCAAAGTGATGCACAAGCCCAAGGCAAACTTACTTGCTCTAAACCACCTAATATGCAAAATTGTAATATTATTAGTGTTAGGAATTTAATTTTTACATTGAGTAAACTTAGGTATTTACAGGGTGGTAAAAAGTAAATAGTAATAGTTGATATTTACCTTATGGTAAATAGTAAATAGTTGTTTGTTAACCATATGGTTAATATGGTAGGTTATATTATATTATTATTGTTAAAATATATCATTATTTGTTATAATAATATATCATAATAGGTGTGTGCTTAGTTTTAGGATTCATGTGAGAGAATATCAAGTGAGAAATCAGTGGAGAAATTATAGGATGCTATTCCTATATATTTATATTATTATTAAAATGTATTATTAAAATTAACAAAGAATAGAAATTAGAGTGAAAGAATATATTATTGTGTTGAAGAATATATCTATATGTTCAGCTCTATTAATTTGTGCATGAATTAAACATCTGTATTGGCTCTTTGAATTCATATCATTGGTATCAGAGCAGTGCTAGATCCTATCTATAGTGGGAGCCTGATAAATGTTAAGGGGTTGTTTATAATATGATTTGCGCCTATGTATGAATCATAATATATATATATATATATATATATATATATATATATATGTCTACATTATAATTAAGAAGAATTCTAATTTTTATCAAAGTTTTTAGTGAGATATCTAGATTTAGAGCTGAAAGGTGACTTGAATGCAAGTTTATATCATCATAAAGTGATCTGTGATTGCCTTGACATCTAGAACATACCTGCACTCACACACTATATGATTTATACGTGCATCATTTTATTGCTAAGAAAGCAATCTAATCATTTTCATATACTCAGAGTTCTAAATCAGATCTACATCAATTCAATGACACAACATTGCATTTGTCAAACTTGCACCTATGGCGATTTTCCCTTGCTAAGCTTGCCAACGCTGTCTTTCTCATCCATACATACATGACTGGCAAAGTTTTATATAATTGGTGACTAAGGAAGAACTTAAAAAAAAGGTATGAAGTCTCGCTCATAGATGTTTACTATAATTATTATCTGACATTAATTAGATTTGGAAAAAGGCATTTCAAAGAACTTTTGGTACATCCATCCTGCTATCAAATAGACTGAATACACCATTCTCTTTCTATGATTGGAAATCAGAGTTTGTGTGTATCTTTAAGCAGTTTTAGATCTTCTATCGTGTATGTCTTTTACCATCCAAGCAAGCTACAATTTTGAGTACCACTTGTATGTATCCATCCCGTATGATGTGGTTTTCTGCTAGTATCAAAAATTCTCTACCCATGTTTTGAGGTGCAATTCCAAAGTTTTTGTAGTTATGTAACTTACTCTTAAACGTGGCAAGTCATTAATTTAGTGTAAGAAGATTTATACAGATTAGCATTCTAGTCATGGTTTTTATGAGTCATAGGTATATAGTTTAGACTTAAGGTTTATTCATTGTGTCATGTCACGATATAATATAAAAAGTATTTTTAGGTTTAAGTTACTTTTTATAGTATTGTGTCTTGTCATTTGTTTTTAGTTTATTAATTATATTTTTGGGAAAAATATTATCTATTATTGTGTTGTTAAAATTAGTTAAAAGTCACTATGATAGTATGTCTTGTGTTTTCTGGTTAAAAATTCAAAAATAAATTTAAAATATCAATATTGAGTTTTGTATGTCTTTTTAACAAGTTGTTATTATCAAAAAGTCATTGTGTCAGTGTTGAGTCTTTATCAAAAGTTAAAAGTCTAGAGTCGAGTCATTTATTTATAAAAGTCATTTTGTATATTAAAAGTCAAATTATAAAAATAAATAAAAAATTTCCTTACAGATGCATTTTTGGGTGTACCTGACATCTAATAAGCATGTCAGTATTGTGGGGGGGGACCACATTTCAATCAAAACAACATGCAACTAAACTACATTGACATACCAGCTAAGAGATAAATGACTTACTAGAGTTGAAAGATACACAGAGGATGGAGGTATTTCAACGACCTCTCATCAGTCACCAATGATGGGGTTGTACCAATTTTTGGTGACATAGTGTGGTGTGTTATTTTTAGTTTTTTAGTGTGGTAATTACTGTTATTTTATGCTGTATATATTGTAAATAAGAAAAAAAGAAAAATGCCTATTCATGTAATGTAATTTGTGTGCAAATTCCAAACATAATTCCTTGAGGTGAAGAAATTGTAAAAATATTGAAAGCACCAATGTAAGCCAGTTCATGGATCACGAAAAGGTTTGTGGTAGAGATCCAAAAAACCACCAGGAGGTGAACAATAGACATACGAGTTCTTATTCATTTCAAAGTTTATGGTAAACCTATTAAACCATGGGAAGAATGAGGCTCTCTGTATCAAGGTCATGAGCCAAATAGGGCATGATACAAGAGGTGAGCATATTGTAGATAAGAGAGTTAATGCTTTTGCACCATGTAAAAATTATGGGGGGAAATGTTAGGAATTTAGCTTTTACATTGAGTAAATTTAGGTATTTATAGAGTGGTAAAAAGTAAATAGTAATAGTTGATATTTACCAGATGGTAAGTAGTAAATAGTTGTTTGTGAATCATATGGTTAATATGGTAGGTTAGATTATATTATTGTTGTTAAGATATATTATTATTTGTCATAAAAATATATCATAATAGGTGTGTGCTTAGTTGTAGGATTCACGTGAGAGAATATCAGAGAAATTTTAGGTGAGAAATTAGTGGAGAAATTATAGGATGCTATTCTTATATATTTGTATTATTCTTGGAATGTATTATTAAAATTATTAGAGAATAGAAATTGGAGTGAAATAATATATTATTGTGTTAAATAATATATATGTATGTTCAGCTCTATTAATCTGTGCATGAATTAAATTTTTGTATTGGCTCTTTGAATTCATATTAGTTAGCACATCAAGAGCCCTTTTTATTGTCAAAATAATCTAGCCTAAGATTATGAGTGGTGTTTTCCTTGTAATTAACCACATAATCAAGCTACCTATGCAAATGAAATCAATCTTTTATGGTGCAAAGTATATCATACCCTTAGGAATAACTAAAAGAATCAAATTCATAGAGGAAAGTGCATGAAGAGGCCCAAATGTAGGAAAATGAAGTTACTTTGGTAAATTAGAAAGAGAAATAATTCATTAGCATAAATTAGAACAAAGTAATAGATGAAATCAACAATCCAATGGCCTACAATACAAGGTTTAAAATAAGGGTGATGGAGGGTGAGAAATTTTCCTCAGTAGGCCAAACTTCTACTTCAAAATTTCCACACAAAGTTTCCAAAGAGAAAGTGACTCCTGATGCCATATAAACACAAACAAATCAACTAATTTAGAAGGAGAATCAACCATAATCCACTTAACACACTAAGGAGGAGGTTACTATCCCAAAGTTTCAAACAAAAAGGATTCAAATTCCCTTCAACATAGTGGACCAAATGAAGAAGATAAGCTTGAACATGACTATGTGAGAGGCCCTATCTATCCCTTCTCAAATGAATTTGTTGTAAGAATCATTGGAGAATTTTCATCCTCATAAACCGACAAGAGCCTCTCCAATCATTTCCACAAGTTTGTGTCAACCAAAAGAAGGAGAGCTTAGCAAAATTAGCAAGCCACCACCATTCCATATCTCCTTGATCATAGGTAAGCACCTTGTCCATAATTGTATGATCAATTTAGGTGTAAATAGTTCAATCATGCCCAAGAAGATAACATATATGTTGGGTATAGAGTATACCCCAATTGCAAAAGGAGTTCTTCAACTAGATGGAATAACTATCAAAACTATAGGGGTTATTAAAGGCTTAAACCTTACCTTACATGTATGTCTTAGCCCCTCCATTGTCCAAGATGTCTCTATTATAGAAATGACTCCCTTTTTTGCCATTTATCTTTCAAGAGGCTTTACTAAAAAAATGGGTGGGTACCTATCATCTGAATGGTCACACATGTTACTAAAGACTAAATATGGAACCAAGATGATTATTAAGACTGAGCCTATTTTTATAGATCATATAGAGCCATACTCATCCAATCCCATCAACATAAACTATACTATGCATGAATTTGAATATGGTTTAATCCTATATAAAACTACCACACCTCTAGAGAAAGTCCCAGATGTAGCACTGGATGACTGGGCTAATTAGCATTACAAAATTGATCCATATGATTGTATGGAGGAAATAGGACTTGATAATTACTACATCTTTGAGGATGACTTTGTTGTACTAAACCTCATAAAAAATCAAGAAGACCTTAAAGGCACATGGTACCTATTCTTCGATGGCTCTAAAATTAGAAATGGTACAGGTGCGGACATTGTGTTGATCTCTCCTCAAAATGAGTACTTTCATGCATACATGCTACAATTTAGTTGTACCAACAATGTGGCTAAATATGAGGCATTGATCCAAGGCCTCTAGTTGGTGGAAAAGAAAGGAATTGAGATACTACAAGTGTTTGGGGATAGTGAAATCATTATAAATCAGGAAAGAACCCAAAATGCATCCAAGAACAACTTGTTAATGGTTTATAAACATAGGGTCTGGGATCTCATTGAAAGCTTGAATGATTTCAACATATAAGCTATGCTAAGGGAGTAAAATACTGATGTAGATTGGATTTCCACATTAGGCTCTCAATACAATCTCCCTATTGACATTGTGAGAGATTCATGACACCTTGTCAAGCTTATAATTAGACTTGCAGTGTCTGATAATGATGTTAATTGGCAAGTGTTCAATAATGATAAGTAGATCATCAATTTTCTATAAGAAGAGGTAGGGTTTTCTACTAAAAACCACTCAGGGTTATAGACAAAGTATGAGGATTAGATCATCCAATTAAAAGGAAACCAACTACCCAAAATATTAGTCATGCTAGAGAATATCTTCAACTTTGATGATCAGCTCAAAGGCAAGAAGAGGAACATGATGGTAAAGAAAGAGAATTTTGAGAAAGTGGTCATTTCTAATGACAAACTCCTGAGAGATAGAAAAATAGTTACTCAACTTGAAAAGGAAGAGTTTATTCACCTTTGTATAAACTATGATGATATATTGGCATGGAGTTACTAAGATCTCAAAGGATTTGACCCAGTCGTGGCCCAACATATAATTGAGTTAAATCCTAATGCCAAGCTAGTTAGGTAGAAGAAAATGCCTATAAACCCCAAATTGGAGCCACTAATGAGGAAAGAATTGACCAAAATCATTGAAGCTAACATCATCTTCATAATTAAACACTCCTCTTGGGTAGTAAATTTAGTCTTTATGAGAAAGAAAAATGGAGAGATCAAGCTGTGCATGGATTTTAGGGACCAAAATAGAGCATTCCTCAAGGATAACTATCCACTTCCACCCATGGAGTAGATCCTCCAAATATTAGTAAGGGCCAAAATGTTTTCACTTCTTATTGGCTACTTGAGATACAATTAGATATTGGTGCAAGAGTCTAATTAGTTCAAGATAATCTTTACAACCAAATGAGGCACCTATACTTATAAAAATATGCCTTTCAAACTGACCATCACTGGTGTGAACTTATAAAGAGCTATGGACGTGGCCTTTAAGGGTATAATAAATGATATGATATTAGCTAACCTTGATGCTATCACTATTTTCTCTAAATATGTAGTTGATCACTTGGATCACTTGAAGTAAGTTTTCGATAGATGTAGAGAGTTTGGGGTATCTTTAAATCAAAATAAGTGTGTATTTATTTTCCATAAAGGTTAGCTATTGGGGCACATTATTTCTAAAGATGGATTGGCCATTGACCTAGGAAGAGTAGAAGCCATTAGGTCCCTTTCTCTATGAAGCCATAAATGAAACTTCCAAAGCTTTTTAGGAAAGATAAAATTTGTGAGAAGGTTTATCTCAAACTTTGTGTCACTAGATAAGCCACTTACCTCTATGATCAAGAAGAGTATCGCTTTCAGTTAGACAAGAGAAGGTAAGGATATATTTGAAGTAATCAAAAGAGAAATATCCCAAGCCCCCACACTTTTGAATCCATGATATGACAAGGATTTCATCCTCTATGCTTTTAGAGGAGACAAAAACATCTCAATGATCTTAGTGCAACAAAATAATGACAAAATGGAACATCCTATTGCCTTATTCAGTTAAGTACTTAAGGATTATGAATTGAGATATAGATTCATGGAAAAATAAGTGTTGATTGTCATTAGAATGTTAAATAAATTCACACACATGCTCTCTAATAAAAATATTCAACTGATGGTCTACATCTAGCTATGAAAGAGTTTTATTAAGTCAAGATATCAATGAAAAAAGAGCTGGTTGGATCACCAAGGTGATAGAATATGATATTAACATCAAATCACCAAGAATTTAAGTGGAAAAGGATTATGTGAATAATTAGTAATTGACCTAGAAGTTGATGTTAAAATAGTATTTATGTTGCAAAAATAACAACCAGCTGATCAGGGTCCTTCTAGTTGCTGGACTTAGAGCATGAAGGCCTTTCTCTAGTCAGGTAAGTATCCATAAGGACTTAAGAAATCCAAAAGAAGACATTTTAGATTGAAAGATATTACCTATGTGCTTCTTAATGATGTGTTTTTTAGAAAAGACATCAATGGAGTTATCCTAAGATGTATAGAGTAGAATCAGACTGACAAGACCCTTTAAGTATTCCATGATGGATTGTCAAGAGGACATTATTTGCCTAAAACCACTACTATTAATATCATGAGGGCCATTTATTATTGGCTAAGTCTGATCAAATATTCTCATATATGGGTGAGAATTTATAGGAAATGTGCCTTCTTCAAAGGCAAACAAAAGCTAGTAGCTCTTTCACTTCATCCAATCTAAGCCGATCATCCCTTCTCTCAGTGGGGTCTGGATTTAATTGGAATGATCAACCATTTTTCAAGTGTTAAACACAAGTGGATTCGAACTACCATAGACGAATTCAAAATATTGATAAAAGTGATATCACTCAAAGAGGTAAATAAAACATCCATCTTGGATTTTTATGAGGTAATTATGACTAGATTTGGTGTTCCAGCTCTAGACACCTCATTTTGGATACAATTGGCTTCTAACCAGACTTCAAATTGATTTCTAAAAAATAATACAAATTAAGCCTAAGAATCATTGAACATCCCAATTTTGTTCACACATTAGACATTAGTGCTTAGAATCATGTTAAGGCATCCCTATTTGGGGTATTATCCTGTACGCAATAGTAACCTCTCACAGACCCATCTCCAATCACCTTGTGACCTAATAACTATCAGTTTGTCCTTTAGACCCATTAAGTGGGGCACATAAACAATTCTTAAAATAGCTAAAATGATAATCAAAATGAATAAAATAATTAAATTAGATTAAATTATTAGCTAAATAATCCATTTATAATTAATGAATATCTAAAAATGAAAATTCAAAAATTCAAAATATCAAACTTATTCATCATTAATTTTGTGAGTTGTTAATATCTCATAATATATCTAATAAATATCTAAATTTATGAGTCATGCCTATTAATTAAAAATCATATTACATGCCACATCCTTAACTCAATTGGGGTTAGCCTCAATTCACCTATGGTTGGTTTGAACTCAATAATGCTCAATCCTAACCTAACTCAACTTGGGTAAGAGTTAACTTTAGAGGATATAAATATAAGGCCTCAACTATTTATCTTTAATATTTTATAGTGCAATGTTATTATGCCAAAATACCTCTAAAAAACTTCATTGTAGTGTTACCATGCCAATTTCATAAGCCAAACCATGTTAAGGAAACTAACATTACCAAGGTTCCAAGGAAAGGTGGAGCAATGGAGCTTCATTAAAAAATATTTCTTGAGCACATAACTGAGAAAGCCAACTCAACAAGTGATTTTAGAGCTACAAGGAAGGTAAAAGTAAGATTTCTTTTATTTTCTAGTTGTGTTTTCATTGTGTGTTTGTTATATATACTTTCCTTAGTTTCTAGGCTATAGGTGATAGTGTTTGGTGTGTTTATTTTGATTTGATTTTCTTGACTAACACTATACTAATTTCCCCTCTTGGATTCCTTATTCACAATAACCATCATTATCTCAGACAACACTATGGCTTCTATTAGGACCAAGATCAGTGAGTGGCCAATTAGAAATAACATATATTTAAGCACCTCTTCAATATTACCCTCAAGGTAATAGTTTAGATGAGTCAACTAATAAAAACCTGATCCACATCATCAAGTGAACCATGGAGGACAATCAATGATCTTGGCATACACAACTCAAAATAGCCCTATTGATAAATAGAATAATGCTAAAGAGGACAATAGGTAGTTTTCCCTTCATGTTGATATATGGAAGAGAGGCTAAACTGTTTATGTCACTTGAATTACCTTCATCGAAGCTCATGCATCAGTTGGAGATAATTGAAAATGATCCTATGATAATGAGGCTAGCCAAACTAATGGAGCTATAAGAGACTAGAGGGTAAGAGATACATGCCTTGGATCTTTAGCAAGCCCAAATGAAGAGAACCTTTGATAATAATGTTATAGACAAAAGTTTTCAAGAAGGATACTTTGGATAGATCAAAATCTAGGAATCACACAAAGTTTGATGCAATATAGAGTGGCATTTTTATCATCACAGGTTGCAAACAAGCCAATAATTTTTAGGTCTTAAGTTTTAATGGAGAAGAGTTACTGATCTTAGTCAATGGGATCCATTTAGAACACTACTCTTGAAGTGATTTTCAACTTGTATTTACTAGTTTAATTACTTTTTTATTTCCTCTAAGTACTACAACACAATAGCTTAATCATTTTTCTTTCCTTAAGTGTTTTTGTATGTTTATTTTGTTCCTTACTTTCTCTTTTTATTTATAGGTGGATCTCAATTCTATTATTTAGTAATTAGGCTGAACAAGTTATAGCAGGGTTGTGTTCTCAGAATGAAGGGTTTTAAAAGGCTTCTATTACTCCAAGCCCAATGGATTACTTCAAAGGCTACCCGTTTCCTACTTAGCAGACAAACAACCCACATAAGTCACCAAAATGTTGACTATTATTGGTCACCATGGGGGAGTCACATCCTATTTAATTCAAGGCTTCAAATTACCTATAGGTTCTCAAAGTTCAATCAATTCAAGGAAAATCAAATAAGTATGAGGTTGAGCCTAGATGAGTTTTAACACTTAGACATTTTGAGGAGGTTCTTGAGCATGTAGTAGTCTTCCTAACCTCCCTTTCAGCCTTCTCAATGAACACAAGGCAATCCTAAAGCTCATAGGGGTCAAAAAACAAAAGGACTTAGTCAATTTTAAATAATTCTCCTAGTGATGACTTAGAGAGGTGGTAAGACCAAATTTGATGGGTCCCTGATGATTTCTTGATGAATTCTTGGTTTATCAATTACAACAAGACTCTGGTCTAATCAAATGGAACCACATGACAATCATTCACATCTCTCAATAGTCCTAAACCTTTTAAAGAGCTTTTTTGACATAGTCAAAATTTATTCATAATTTCCTAACAGATCTCCATGATAATAAGGTAGTGGGCTTGTAGGCAAGTGGGATGCTTATACATATTACAATCCTAGTGATGTGATGTCTTGAGACCATCCATACCCTCATAGCTAGAGGGTGAATGGGATGATGCCATGTGACAAAATCTTACTTCAATATAGAAAAATAATCAATGTTGCACTTGAAGCCTTGGTATAGAAATGGAAGTGTGAGAAAAAGCCACATGGCAAGGACCCTTCTTTCAATCTTTCAATCTATGGCTAAAGCAAAAAAGTCAAAATAACCAGCTAAGTATTGAAGGAGGCCCAAAGGGAAGTTTAATAATTAGAATATTTTTGGCCTTCCTAGCCTTTCTCAAACCTTCCTATGGTTGTCATAGCTTTCCCAAGCCTGATCCAATCAAATAGTGACACGTAACAACTTCTTGGATAGTCTTAACACATATAAAAGGGTTTATACTTAGACTTTTGGTAAGTCCCTAGATTCAATCTCTTAGGGTGTCAGAGTTGTCATAATTTTTAGAAGTCAAAAACCAATCAATGAACACCATTTGGACCAATAAATCCCTATACTTTATCTCCCAGGGCATCAAATTATTAGAACTTATAGGAATAAGAACTAACTAGAGAGTGTCATGTGGCAAGCATTAGCCCACAAATCAACCATGGATTCTAGGGTTAAAAAATGTCAGACCTTATTTGATTCCTAGGATATCAATTATGTCAGACCTCAAGGACCCTGAGTACCAATGATGGCTTGCCATATGGACGTGGTAGGCCCTGAGTTCACAAGACACAACCAAGTAATGAAGGAGACAAAAAATGAAATATCTCCACATCATCAGTCACTAAGACTAAAATTGATTGCCTAATCATCATAAGTATGAATTGTAGAATTGAAATGAGGTGACTCAAGGATCATAGGATTATGAGATGAATTACTCAATAAAATGTTACAGTTGGAATAGTAGATTAAATAAAACTTGAATCTTAGACTTTAATGCTAATATAACTAATAACATTAAGGTGTAAGCGAGATTAATATGACAAGATCATAACTAAAGCATACAAGATAAAGAAGTGTCTTAATGATAAACATGGCATAAAAGTATCTAAGGAACATCATTAAAAGTATAAGAGGTGGAATTAGGCCTAAATATTCCAAGATAGTAATTCCAAAAGATATATAGTTGCATTCCTACACATGAAATCTTACAAATTAAGCTATGGTCATTGATCGATTAAATATTGGTTATTGTACGACCAATACGAGAGAGTGTTGAGTTGATAAGTTCAACCCTAAAGAAATCATCACCATGAATCGAGGATATAGTTAGAGGCCTGATTGCTTTTGGCCACCCTATTTGATTTTTAAATAGATTGTGTCTCAATTTTCGATATTCAATTTAATTCTCTTAGCTATATTTATGATTGTAAATAATGACTTGTGGGCTTCCCATCTACTATAAAAGCTTGGGTCTTACATTTTAAAAGAGTCAACATTTTTTTAACACATTGATGCTACCAAAATTTGCCCTCCATAAGCCCTTTACTGCCTGAGCCTTGCATTTTAATGAGAATTGAGTTCACCTCTTTCCTTTCTTATTGCATTCTCTATGCATCATATGGTTTGTTGATCTTTGCTTCTGGATGATTTTTATCCCTTTCATTGTCATCCATTCCCTAACACCTTTATTTAGAACTTGGCTTACTCTTATAGATTGTATGCTATGTGCATATAGGTCTATATAGATGTGATTTGTGGATCATTCATCATCCCTCTTAGTGTTGTATTATTTTTTGCACCTTCACATGAAATATTCATGTAATTATAATGTTAATTTTGGAGTCTATGTGATAATTTCTCATCCTCTGAGATTCTTAGTGTGTTTTTCAAGGCCTATATAGGTATTCTGTCTAGTCTTGGTACATCACCATTATTTCCCTTTCAACAACCCCCTCTCTCTTTTCCCCATAACATATTTTAGACTTAGGATTAGATATAGATTTCCATTTAACTCTTTTAGGCATAAATGTTGATCCTAAATAAGATGTATTTAGATTATAAGGAAGTCAACCTTCTCCTAATGTTTGTCATAAGGAGTGTAAGTGTGCCACACCTTGGGGGATGATCCCATTGTTCCACCAACTAATTCTTCCAATTCAATAGGTGCACAATTTGAGTGATAACATGATAATTTTAGACCTCATCACACCACCTAACTTAAGTATTTACATGTCCTTGTGTAGAAGATACTAATATAATTCCAATCAAAATGGGAAGTGAAATGCAAAATGCGTAAACAATTTTTAAATCAATAGGTGTAATCTTTAAATTCATCTCTGAAATACATCCTTTATCTTTCTCAAATTTTCTTTTATTTCTTCATCTCATCGTATTAATCAATATTCTCTAATGTTTGTAGCCATGAACTTATAAACAATCTATCTCTTTCCATAAGAATTGTATGACACCCTACAAGTTGTATTGGAATGAAAAATGCAATGATTTATAACTTAATTTATGATTTCATGAGTTGTTTAACAAAGTTTGGTAACATGATTAATTGCTTCTATTAATCATTCATTATTTTTGGTTGTGGGTACTCTGATCTCTTATATAGTATTTTTATATTTCCTTGCCTCTGTATAAGCCATCAACTAATTTTTCCTTTTCAATTTACAAAAAAATCTCAATTAATTATCTCAATCGATGCCATTATCAGGTATGATTGCATACTCATATAAAATATTTGATCTCCACAAAATTAAAAAAATAGGCTTTGATAAAAAGAAATTGCGATAATTTTGCCTATAAAATTAGTTTTATATTTTACAAGTCAATGTATATTTTACCTTTTTCTATCATACAATAAGCACCATCCATTTCTCATATGCTAAAATCTATTAATGCTTTGATCTAGAGATGCAGTCAAGATAAAGTACCAATTAATAATTATGAATGCTTGAACTAATGATACATGGAGTATTATGAGAGGAATTTTCACTGAGATACCTTGAGTCTTACCTTTAATAATAGGTGTAGAAGTATTCTTATTTTCATCCTTTTTTTGGTTTAATCATAGTGAAGAGGAATCTTGACAATTATGTCTAATAAAGTAAATAAAATAATAACTTTTAGAAGCATATTTAGTAGGAAATGACATTGTATTTTATTCAAACACAACAAAAAACTATTTGTATTTTCTTCATGACACGAGGTAGATATTTTAACTATATATAGAAAACATCAAGCTAGTAGTGAATATTTGAATTCTTCCTTAATTGTATCTAGAGTTGTATGTGTCTCAGTTACTGATAGTAATTAACTTTGAATACATCCTTATCATAATTTCTCTATAATTATTGGCATCCCTCCTTTGACATTGTAACAAGTGATATGAGTTTATAATACAGCCCATAACTTAATGTTTGAAGGCCATATCAATCCAAATGAGATAAATGAAATCTATATCCTTATTCTACTCAAAGTTAAAGTAGGCACTTGTCCTCAATTAAATTGCATGGTTTACTTTTTGGAATGTGGTTAAGAAATGGGGCTTACATAGATGGGATAATTAATTCAAAAGGTGGAAAATATGACAATCAAATAGCATCATGAGGTATTTTTAGGTCAATGTGACAAGAAATGGGATGATTAGTCATGAGGTTATTGACGTAAAACTAGTTAAAGACTACAATAGGTAGTGGTAAATAACACAAAATACAAAAAAATGTACATACCTATTCAAATTGAAAAAAAAAAATTATCCTAAATGAATAGTACAATTACCTAACTTCATGTAAAGGTTTACCAGTAAAAAAATAATCAAAGATTTAATGCTTTCACTATCCATATAAATCAATCTTGACTTTTGGATTAAGTGTGTAAATTTTTCTTCCTCAACATTTTGAATCACTACCATGATCCTCCTCAACAAAGATAATATTTGTAAATAGAAGTAGGTAGAGGTAATTAATAGTTGAAACCCGAAGACAATTTATTAATTTTATTGAGTTTGGGTTTCAACTATTAATTGCCTCTCCCTACTGCTATTTTTGAAGGCTATTTTTGCTATTGCACACTCAATTTCTTCTATATCCTAATGAAGGATCATGGTAGTGATCCAAAAAATTGAGGAGGGAAAAAATTTACATAGTTATTCTAAGAGCTAAGATTGAAAAAAAATAATTCTTCAAAATATTCTAGTAGCAAATTGTCTGGAGTAGTAGCATGTAGTTCCTCAATAAATCAAACAAAAAGATGTATTCGATAATCCAACATCTTGAGTGATGAGTGACAATGTAGAATGGTTAAAAATTGAAGAGAAGGATGTTAGAGTCTGTGAGATCAAAAACTTGTGGAATTATGACAGGACCCTTGTGATTTCTTTTGGTATAGGAAATTAAATGGACATGGAGTAAAACATGTCAATGGTGTAACAACCAACCCTTGATAACTATGAAAATAAAATAGGCTTGATATATGTTTAATAACTTGAAAAATATAAAAATTGATAGAAAATATGAACATGTCCATGTATTAAGAGCTAGTTTTAAGTTGGTGGTAGTGGGTGTATAACAAAAATACAAGAGTAGATGCAAAATGAAAACAAAACATGAGTGGATCTAGGTGAAAACTTGGAACCTATAGCCAATATGCCAAATAAATGCAAGAGCACAAAGATAGTGAGATCATGGATTTGTAGCCTTTTGATATATGGGAGCAATATATAACATGGTAGGTATGAATTTGAGATATAAAAATGAAAAACATGGATCTTATAACCCATAAAATAGACATATTTATTATTTTTAAGTTATGAGAATGTTACTATAGGCATACATAGTAAATAAAAGCTAGTATTGTAGCCTTTGGAAGAAAGGAGGTAAAGACAATTCGAGGCTTGCAAATGTAACAATTTGAAATAACTACAAATGAAGAAGATATGATAGATTACTTATTATATTATTATTATTTTTTGACTTTTTAAAAAATTGTATGAAATGATGACATGATAAAAAATTTAGGAAAAAGCTATACCATAGCCTATATAACCTATACAATCAATAAAAGACTTAATTGTATACATGAACTTATCCACATTCATTTGATTGGAGGTGATGTCTGCTAACTATGAAAGTCCTAATAGAATTAGTAGCACAAAGATTCCTTGTCCCACTATCCATCATCCACTCAAATTTGAAACAACTTGTTCTAAGTTTCACTTGATGTTCTTTGTGTGTGAAATATGAAGCATTGATTAGTCCTCTAGTGTAAATATCCTTATGAAGTGAATCCATCATGCCACAAGATTCTTAGTTGTTGAGTGACCTTTTAAGTGATTTGAAGTTTCTCGATAGAGTTTATCAAAGCATGTGTATTTACTTATATGCCAACATATATCACTATGGTGAGTAGACATTGTGAAAAGAGAGATGTTGATAAAACTTCCTAAAATGAGTTTGTTATTAAGCCTAAAATCTTGGATATAAAACAAAAAATATATATTCATCATTTGTATGTAAACTATGTTCATAAGATGTTAGTTGTGATAGGAAATAAACAATGAAATTATTTGTTTAAGGTTTGTCTAGGATGGTAATATTACATTATTTTATTATTTTTTTTTTAAAATAGTGGAACCCTAAGAATTTAGTTTGTGTATACACACTATATGGGAGTAACATTTGAGGTGATAATTCGGGCAACATTTTTACCCCAATTGGTGGCAGAACTTCTAGGGGCCATAACTTTTGAACCATAGCTCCGTTTGACTCCCCATTTGAACCATTGAAAAGATAAGAAAAAGGAAAACATGATGAGATGGCATGGAGATATACTCAATGGTTTTTAACCCCCAAAATCCTAATAGAAGTGTCCTACATTTTAATTTTAATAGTGGAGTCTAAAAATAGTAAGTTTCTAAAAATAGTAATTTCTCAAATTCTGTAATGTTGTAAATGATGGAAGTAAAACCACTCCATCTCCCTCGATATTGGTGACCTTCCACATCCTCCTCATACCTTCAAAATATGTATAAAAATAGATGTATCCTGAAAAGGCAAGCAAACATCTCTTCTTAGAGATAGGCATATGTTTGTATCTACAAATTTGATCAATAAAACATCTCTTCTTAAAGATAACATTATTATAATTATGTTATTCTTGCTTTTTGAATTATATTTCAACCAAAGATCTTCAGTTTTAGATCAATGGTATCAGAGTGGTTTGTCTTTAGAGTGTCTGATCCCAAGGATGAGGTTAGATTATAGGAAGCTTGGGTAGAAAATAATAGAACCAACAAACTATCCACCTGCTCACTCTAAATGACCTCAAATGGTGGACAAAATTGAGACATCCAATACTTTAAAATAAATGGTGAATGAAGCCCTCTAGTAGTAGCAAGCGTAGATGCTACAACAATTCACCCAAATTATCCAACAAATCTCAATGGGAAACTCTGGATCCTCATCTGCAACCCCACATCTTTTTAGTGCCCTAACACCCTTCAAGGTTTAGGTGAATTTTGATATCCCTATATTTGAAGGAAAAATCAATGTTGATGTAGTATAAAATTGGTTGGATCAATTATCATCTTATTTTTCTTTAAATAAATTCATCGATAAAGAGAAGATCACTTTTGCTCTTTTGAAAGCATCATTGCCTATCAAAAATTGGTGAGAAGTGAACAAGAAGAGATTCAGTATAGATGATATTGGTCTTGAGGTGGAACCTACCTAGGATGATGTAATATAAGTTGTAAAGGAAGAATACTACCCCATTGGAGCATATGATGATTTGTATATAGAGTGGCAACAACTTCACCAAGGTAAGGAATAGTATATTCAATATTACACTAACATTTTTCATTCTCTATCTGAGATTGGGCATCCCAGAAATTGAAAAACACAAGGTTCTCAAATATCATGGTGGAATACAATGGTATATATGGGGGGAAATGGAATTCTTTAATTTGGAAACCCTTGATGAGGTGTACAAGTTCATGATGAAGATTGAGTAGAAGCATGGAAGAATGAATATGAAGAGTCAGCCTTCAAAATAGAAAAGTGATAAAGAAGGTCAAACACAAGGCCAAAATTGGAAGCAAAAGGAAGGGAATACTAGGAAATGGTGTGATTACCACAAAAATGGAACTCACTCCAAAGAAGAATGTTGAGCCATCAAGTCCCTACTTTTTGAGTCACAATCCTCAACATCTAATACTCTACCTCATACACACCATGCAGTCAAAGAGGATGAAGAAGAAATTATAGATGATAATCTTGATGCCATCATTTCTTCATCATAGACCCATGAGGAGAGGCCAAATGACAAGGAAAGGTTGTTTCACTTTAAGTTATGGGTGAAAGGTAAGCCTCTGCATTTCAATCTTGATAGTAGGAGTCAAAAGAATTTAATCTCTACTAATGTTTTGAAAAGCCTAAATATATCCATGAAGCCTCACCCAAAGCCATACAATCTTAAAAGGTTTAGTCTAGGGAGAAACCTCCATGTCACCCACCAATGTCTTTTCTCATATGCAATAAAACCTTTCCAAGATGAGGTCTTATGTGATGTGGTCAATTTGTATGTTTGTAATGTAATCCTTGGTCAGCCATTCATGTATGATAAACATGGCATATATGAATAAAGAACTTGAAGGATCACCCTCACTCTTGGAACATAATGCTACAGGGTACTAGAGGTACCACCTTCTACATTTGTCTCTTTGATTAGTACCAAGAAATTCATTCTCATGATGGTCAAGCCATATAAATCCAAAAGGGTCGATGTTGTAACCCTAAATACACAAACAACATAGTAGAATAAACAAATAGATACCAAGATAAGGAAGTTCTCAACCTTCCATCCATAGACTAATGGTCAGACAAAAATGGTGAACAATTGAGCCCAATACAACTCCATAAAGCACAGTCCATTCCAATTATACATCGATAATTAAATCAAAACACAATTGTCACACTTGATGACAAATATTGATATAATGGGGACCATTTATTCTCAAGGAGGGAGGAATGATCTGAGCAACATTTTAGCTGATCATTTGAGTGACGGTTCTACCCCAATTAGTGGTAGAACTTCTGGGAGACATAACTTTTGCATCATAGCTCCATTTGAATCCCCGTTTGAACTGTTGGAAAGCTAAGAATGAGAAAAATACAATGAAATGGCATAGAGATATGCTCAATGGTTTTTTACCTCCAAAATCCTAATGTAAGTGTCCTAAATTTCAATTTTAATAGTGCAATCTAAAAATAGTAAGTTTCTAACAATAGTAATTTCTCAAATTCTGTAATGTTGTAAATCATGAAAGTTGAACGACTTCATCTCCCTCAATATTAGTGACCTTACACATCCTCCTCCTACCTTAAAAGTGTGTATAAAAATATATGTAGCTTGAAAATTCAAGTAGACATCTCTTATTAGAGATAGGCATATGTTTGGATCTGTAAATTTGATCAATAAAACATCTCTTCTCATAGATAACAGTATTAAAATTGTGTTATTCTTGTTTCTTGAATTATATTTCAACCAAATCTCTTGAGTTTTGGATCACTATATTTTTAAACTTTATCATTTATTAATGATTTTTATCTTATAGGAAATGATTGAGTTTTGATCTCTCTAAGTGCATGCCCTAAAGGGAGCATCAGGAAAGGGGTGGGTAGACAATTGGTGATTCATAAGATTATTGGTCAACTTTATCATTAACTAAACCCATTATAAATCATGATTATCAAATTTCCTAAGTAATTCAAATCCTATTTACACATTTACATAAGCATTTTTCCTTTCAAATATCTTGTAACTAAGCAATTACCCTCTTTTCCTACTAATTCAGATATGTTGATCTTGATAATAAGGATTAAGCACACATTTCAAAACTAATTTGACATGGCCAACTTAGTTCAAGGCATAACAATGACTTTTTTACAACTAATAGGATCGAGCTGGCCGATCTTGTTGGCTAAAATTTTATAATGGTGAAGGCTTATCTATTGCTATAAATACAAGGATAATTTTAATCCAATAGGGAGGAACATTCATTTTTGCTTTGTTACAATTCACAATTTTGCTAAAATTGCATTTGAAGGAGCCAGTGCTTAGGGTTTGCCTTGGAGAGAAGATTACTTTTCTTGTGGGAAGTCTTGGATGCAAAGTAGGATTCTTTTAGCTTGGAGATTATCTCTATAGTGTGAGTATTATAAGCTGCAACAACCTCTTATAAAACACCATTGGCCAAGGGGGATATTGAGACTCGATAAATTTTTCTAAGGGAAGTATTCATTTCACTTGCTATTTCATTTGATAAATAGATATTGTATAAGTAATATGTGTTATGTATGTATAAATCCTTGTTTAGATTACCTATATGCTTAAAATTAGTATAGATATAAGGTTCTATTTACTTTCCATACTTCATTTTAGATGATCTAGGCCCCCATTTTCCCACCATGAACCTTGATTGTTTATTTATGTTTAACCATCCTCCTTTGTGCCACAAGCTTTGGTGAGCACTAAATTAGTTCTTATTTTATATATGTTGACCTAGCTAGGGTTCTTGCATAGTATCATTTGCCTATAGGCTTTAGAACCCTCTTCATTGCTGTTGTGTGGTAAAAAATATCTTGGTTAGGTTTAGTGGATCCAATTTGGTCATTCTCTTGATATAAGCATGTATTGTTATGAATGTTAGTTGATTACCTTATTTGATCTTAAATTTACTAGGTCAAGTGAGTTGTAGATCTATATTAATTTATTACATACATTCTAGTCAACCTGACATGAATCTAACCATTGTATCTTTTTAATATTTCATTTTCAATCAACTAGATCAAGCAGGTTGATTTAGTCTTTAACCTTATCTATAAATTCAAGATCCATACTCAAGTAGATCGTGCTGGCCGATCCTATTTTGTACTATATTTGTAGCTTTTTCTTCTTTAATAAATTAGATCAAGCTAGTTGATCTAGTCTTTCTCTCTATTTTTAGGTCTAAGATCTAAAGTCAACTAGATTTCACTAGTTGAATTAATCATTTTTCTATTTTATGATTTTTTTTCATTTATAGCCAACTAGATCGAACTGGTTGATCTAGGTCAATTTAATAGTTTTTACTTTTTAGAAAACTAAATCAGCCTGGTTGATTTAAATTCATTTTATCACTTTTAATTTTTAGTTATTTACAAACTAAATCGACCTGGTCAACCCCATTTAATCCCTATATTTTTCATATTTTATCCTCTATAGAACTCAATCAGATTTGGACAATATAGCTAGAATTTTGATTTTCAATATTTTTAGTCAACTCACTAAGTTGACCTGGTTGATTTAGTTGCATTTTCCATGTTCACTCTAAACAAGCTATATATTTTCATTTTTTGTTAATTAATTCAATTTATCATTCTTGCTTTCCAACAAAATTATTTAAATTTTTAATTTCTAGTCCATATTTACTAGTTTAAAATCTACCAAATTATATCACATAGTCAACGAAGTTAACCTCGCTGATTATGTTTATTTCTAACTTGTTTGCATAACAAACCAGATCAACCTACTGATTGTGTTCTGTTCTGATTCTAAACTAGATTGACCTAGCTGATCTTGTTTTATATATTTTATTTTTCAACATAATTAAGGCATCTCACTTCCAATTCTTAGTAATTAATCCCACATTTTATTTCAAAGGAGTTGGCCACATATTTATTTACTTTTTGAAATGGTAAATTATTTTTCAATAATTAAATTTCACCTTTATTTTCACTATCTTGATTTTCCTAGAAACTATGTACCAATAGTTTTAAAACTACTTAGATACTATCATTAAGGGCTACATGATACCTTGTTTATGATCCTTGCCTATATTTTTCATATATCATAGTGTGATCATAGCCATATCACATATCTAAACATGGTGTTTAGTTTCTACATACCTCATGGTATTTAAAAAACTCTTAGGATTCCTCTTTGAATTGAACCTTAGGAATCTACCCATCTATTTGATTCTATGGTGCATCAATTAGCAGTTAGTGTCGAGAAGTTATTTCTAACTTACCTTTAAAATAGGGTTTAGTGGGCTATGAGAATGACACTTCATCTATAGTTAAGATTATGAAACATTGGGTCATCACTATCTAATAGATAAGAAAGTATCTTTGGAAGCCTACAAATCAATCAAAACCTTTTAGTACAACATTCTGATCTTCTTTTTTGGATAATTAGTTGGCATCAGTTGTTACAAAATTATAATTTATGCTTGTTTTTTATTATTCTTTGTTATATTGTAGATTGTATTGACTAACATCAATATAATTTTGTGTTATGTGGTAGAAAGTTTACTATTTTATTTGATTTATTATTGTTTTAAAAACTACATAGTTCAAATTACTATTAAATTTTTTCCCTCCTGTACAACTAACTTGACCAACTCAACTTATTAGGTTGCTTAAAATCAACTGATCAACTAACACGATCTAGTATAATCCTACATTTTTATGTATTTTCTACCTGTCAAATTAATTCAACTAGCTCAATTTAGTAGATTTTTTAGACTTTTATATTTTTTACCTATACAACTAAGTTGATGATCTCGACTTAGTAGGTTTACTAGAATCAACTAGATCCATCAACATGATCTAATATAATCCTACATTTTCTATATTTCTTTCCTATTAAACTAAGTCAACCATATTGATTTAGTAGATTTTTCAAACTTCTATAATTTTTCCCATACAATTAAGTTGACTAGCTCAACTTAGTAGGTTATCTATAATCAACTAGATTGACCAACACGATCTAGTATAATCCTACATTTTTCTATTTACTGATTGCATAATTAAGTTGAATGACTCAACTTAGTTCTTTATTTGAACTTTAGCTTTTCTTACCTATGAAACTAAGTGACCAACTTGACTTAGTAGGTTTCCAATTTTCTACTTCTAATTTCAATTTTCACCATGTAGTACATTTTTGACGAAAGTGAAATAAAAATTCAAAACAACATGATGACTTTAAGTAACCCTCCTAAGCATCCTCAATCTCACCTTCCCTATACCTTTGTAAAAATATTAGATGTTAGTAATGTCCATGTGGTCACTAGAACCAAGAACTATGGGCCATCTCCTCCCAAAACTTTGTATCCACTTAATTAACTTAAAAAATGCCTATTGTTGAAGATGAAAGTGATCTTGAATATAATTATAAAATGACACTCTTCCTAAATGAAAACCCCCAACATCAAGGCAAGGATCCCATGATTATCTACAGTCTAATGTTGGGAACTTACATAGATTTTCCACCTTCACCTACACATAATTCATTGATAGGCCTTGGGGCAAGTCACCCTATGACTTCTTCCATGACTTATTCCTTTTCAATACTTACCTCTTGTTCTGTGCCTTCAAATTTTTATACTACCTCTTATTCAACCTTGCCTAGTATTTAAACTATTATGGTTGGGACTTCCTCAAGCAAGCCTAATCAAAGTGCCCATGTCCATACTCATGTCAATGTTACCTTTAGTGCATCTCAAGTTGCTTCTACTAGTCAATCTACTATCAACACTAATCAAATTCTATTAAAAGCCATGGACTAAATGGCCATTTTTCAAACTAATAGTACAAATCAAATGTTACAAATATAAAAGAAACTTTTATAATTACAAAATCATGCCTAACCTATTGAATGGGGAGTGCAAAATCCTAATGCACCCACCCCCATAAGAGATGCACAAGGTAACCTTATATCTCAATTGCCACTTTTTAACAATACTATCAAACATAAACAAAATTAACCCTAAATCCCTCAAATTACAAATAGTGAAATAGGTGGTATTGTTCCTACTATATGTAGCCTAAATTTTAGATTCAACTCTTATTATTATTTTAAGTAATAAAAACCTAAAATGTAAACACATAAATAAGAAGGGGTAAAAATGACAATCAGCTTAATAAGAACACTCTTACTATCACTTTACCTTTTTATAGCTCCTCTCCAAAATTGTCAAATGGATATTTGATGCCAAATCGAAGATTATTGGATTGCTTGCTTGATAGTTGATAATGGCTTCCAATAAATGATTGAGATTGATAGTGGCTATGGATGGATGTAGAGAGGATGATAATGGTAGAAAGATAGCAAATAGGCTTCAAGTTTTCAATTTTATAAGTTAATTTGAGGGAGGGGCTGAGCTTGGTTATATAGGAATGGGGGACAAATAAATGGCTCAAATTCAAATTTGATCCATTAAGATCAATGGCTAGGAATTTTCCATGGAATTCCATGGAGATCTCTAAAATAGAAAATTATAGAGAAAAAGGGGCTAAAATGGAGGATATTTATAGAATCCTTCAATTCTAGAAATATCTTATTAGAGTTTAATGGTTTAGGAATAGCTATGAATAGGGTGGTAGATGGGTAGGTAGAATATTTTGTATTTTTAAATTGGCAAGTTGTTTAGGGGGTAGGTTAGCAGGTAAATAGGTCTTGTTAGGGGATAATGAAGGGATTAATTGGTTATGGGATGTGGGATAAAGGGGACATTATTAAATTAGCTAAGAATGTAGTTAAGTTAGAAAAAATATCATAATTAGCAGGGTGAACAGATTTTAGTGCATACATTTTACCCCTCTTTGAAAGGACATTGTGAGTGGATAGGATAGGTGGAGTTATGGTCTTTAAAAGAATAACCATAATAGTATTTGACAATGTCAAAAATGAGTTAGTAGGGTATGATGCTCCCTCAAGGGAGCATGTAGGGAGAATCGATCTGTATGGTCACTCGAACATAAGTCCTTGGGGTGGGATAAGACCAAGATGATAAAATAGGGTTAGGATGACCCAAGTAATAATGTAGCTATGATTGATATGCCCCAAGAATCAAGGGGATAAAGTAGCTCAAATGTGATGGGTTCCAGAAAAATGACCAATGTCTAGAAAGTGATTTGTTTGATAGGATGAAATTGATTTAAATGAGATAGGTTCAAGTTAGTAATAAGTCCTGTAGTAAGGACACATGCTAGGGAAGGCTTGAAAATAGATAGTAATGATAATAATTATTTATTGGTGGTAGAGAGATAAATTTTTAAAGATACGTACCTATTGACATTTGATTTTTAAGTGACTAGTTTGGGGATGGGATGGTGATGAGAGATGAATGGTGGTTGATCTATCCCTAGGCACAAATGCAAGACTAGGTGCTACCTACATAGTCCTAAAAGACCTTAGGATGATGTAGTTTTGATGTGGGATTAAATTGGGCAATGGAGAGTGGAAAATCCATGCCCTTGATGATGAGAGAGATAGTTTAAAATGACTTGATTGGGATAATTAGATAATTTGATAAGATTAAATGTAGGATATGTTAAAAAAGAGTTATTAGGGGTGTATGAGGGGTAAAAGATGGGGGGGGGGGTCAAATAGGCCAAAAGAATCAAAATTAGGTCATTTTCACTTTTGTTTTTTTATGAATTGGAGCTCTGAACTAAAACCATGGACCAAATTCCCCAAGCTTCCTATCATGGCAAACGAGTGTGAGAGTTTTAGAGTGTTGTTGATGTTAGATCTTCAGTGAGTGCTTGACCCTAAAATTTATTATTTTGTCAAAATTTTAGTTAGATTTTTGGGATTTTAGTAGAAAAAGATGCTAGTCAAGTCACCATAATAATACTGTAACTAATGGAAATTCCCTTAGTCGTGATATTATCATTGTAACTTATGGTAATATAAGGTAACAAGAGATATCACAATACCATGAGTTTATAGCCATGATATTGAAATACCATGGCTTTAGACTCATGATTTTGCAATGTCATGATTTATGGAATTATGGTTTTGTTTGATCATAAGGTCAAGCAAAACTACAAGTCATGATTGGTGATTTTGTTAAAGTCGCCACTATGGGAAAGAGCATGATCTACGATTTTATCAAGGCTTAGAAAAATGATTAAGGATGGACAGATAAAAGATGAGTTAGATAGTTGGGTGGTTTGGTTAGATAGTTAGAATGAGGTTGGCTAGGTTAGGGGATGTGGTTAGATAGTTAGGATCATAGGGGATAGGTTAAGGTTGTAGGCTAATTAGATGTTGTTAGGATTGATGTTAGTCAAGTAGGTGATTAGATAAGTCTAAGTGTAGGGGTGACCAAATTAGTTATATGTTAGTTGTGATTAGGAAGGGGATTTAATTAGTTATGGATAGTAGGATGGGGAAATAGTTTAGGGGTAATTAGGATTGATGGATATGGATAACAGGAAGTTGGTGTGAGTGTTAGGGGTGTATAAGATGAAGTCAAGATTAGGGATGTGTTAGGATAGGTGAGGATAGTTTTGGGAATGTAAATAAGATAGATGGGTTTGAGGGGGATGAGGGTAATTTAGGTGGTTTTGTGTTAGATAAGAGAGGTGATTTGTGATAAATATAATGATAGGTTTATGGTAACTAGTGTAGGAGGACCTAGGAGTGATGACATCTTGATCATGACATACACTAGTTTTTCACTAGATGCACTTGTTGATAGAGATCGAGTATAGAGTGTTAGAGTTGATTAGGCTCCATAATGTGGTGATGATGCCTATTATTTAGATTGATCAGGATCTTATCATAGTATTGGTAGAGCATTGGCATTTTGAGACCAACACATTCCACTTTATCATAAGGGAGATGATAATTACCCTAGAATATGTCTATAGGATCTTTCATTTGCTGATGTGTGGGGACAAGATATACTGGAGGTCTCATACACTGGCCATGACACTTTAGAGATTGGCCAAAAAATTATAGGTGGGTGTGCATGATAGGTGCATGGACATTGACATGTGTCTTGTTGAGGGTATAATTGATAAGTTGATAGTGGTAGTTATGTCTCTTGTCACTAGTATACTTATATCGAATAAGAATAATTAGTGGTTCCATTTGGGCCTAGGAAATGTTGTTACTGATATGGTCTAGGGTTTCAAAGTTTTTATTGGGGACCACTAGTATTAACACATTTGTATAATGAGTTATACCTAGGTGCTTATAGAGGAATAATAAGCTTGGGAACATCTATGCTATTATAGGTCTAGAGTTGGGAGCACATCGCAATATAGTAGCCATTGAAGACTCCCGCAGTGAGGTAGCCTCACTAGCCTATTGTATTTAGTTGGTATATTCTACTAGGAGTGCAGTGGGGTCATGTAGAAAACTTGCATTTTTATTGAAATGCTTTTGATAGTCTACGTCTTGAGAATATTACATGGATGCCTTATAGGGGTTTACATTTTGGATGGGATGACAAGGCTATGGTGACATAATATATGCTGATTGAGCGTTATTTGATAGGGTAGAGGGATTTAGTTATAGAGAGATATAAAATAGATCACATTTAGAGATAGTTTAGCTTCATATAGGACATGCTTGAAGAGGAGCACTTATTTTCTGGACTGAGTGGGAGAGGCCTCAATGAGGAAAGCTAATAGATAGGGTTGAGGCTTGCATGTATTATGAGGGCATTACCCCAATGCCTTGGGATTTCTAGATACCTATCCCTAATCTGGGTATTACTATAGCGTACACAACATGGTGGAGACTAAGGATTCCACTAAGATTGTCTAGTCCCATGGTCATGGTTTGGTAAGGGGTTGTGAGGAGAGTGATTTAGGTATGTTCTAGGATATAGAGGAAGATGAAATAGGCACCTTATAAATATGAACAAGATGGGCATGATGGGGTTGCTATGGATGTAGATAGAGGGGATGGGGACTCGATAATGCCAATAGGACATACTAGGCCTCAGATTCTAGCACAAGCATATGTGGGCCCTTTGTTATAGACATAGTTACAAATTAGTGTACATGTAGGAGGTAGTGGTGGTGGAGATGATGTAAGGCCCTCACAATAACCATTGTTAGAGAGTGAGAGGTCCTTGTTGGCTGAATATAGATAGAGATCCATGATCACCTTATTGACATTGTTGGGATTAATTGGGATAGGGACCACCAACATGATTAGTTTTAGGTCATGATAACATAAAAAGATGGGTAGCTAGCCTAGCCACAAGTATAGGTGGTTGGATTATAAGGATAGGTTACTACTTTTTAGGCCCATGTGGCATAGAGAGATGGGAAGTTGACCTAGGCCTAGACACAAGTGACAAGGTTACAGGCACAAATCACTATATCTCAAGCACAAATGGCCACCTTACAGTGCTGATTTCATAGAATAGATGTACAAATTTTAAGCTACTAAGGTTAGACTATGTAGATGTAGGAAAAAATTCATACTCTGATAGGGGAGGTGGAGGTGGTTGAGAGGGATAAGGATGATGTTGATTAGGCAATGAGTGGGGATGGGATGGTAGAGGTAATGAAGAACATTATGAAGCTGACCTGTGAGGCCCAATACTATATGACACTCTATGAGGCTGAGGTGCCAATTGAGTAGTACACTCCTTTTTTTCAAGCCAGTTCTTCATAATCAGTATATCAACCTGCTAAAGGACCAACAAGGCCATTACCATGATATAATGATGTATAGGGATTTTTTTGTATTATAGTTCATTCTTACCCCATGGGCCCATGTATTGTATCTATTTTTTTACATAGACTCCATGTAGACTATTTATATTATTTATATATATGACGAGATGTTTAGCTGAGGTGATGTGTTGTATTTATGCATTGGTGATGTGATTATTATTATTTATTTTTGATGGATCATGATGGACATGTTATTTCTTATTATATGATGTGATTAGATTAGATGAGATTCATGATATTGGATGTGATGTATTAGATTGTCATTGATATTTATGGATGTTTTTATGATGTGATGGTTACCAGATTTAGTCTTTAATATGATGCATTGATTTATGATGTGATTTGATGTATGATGGTGATTTTATGTTATATGATGTTGGATGGTTATATATACTTATGGGTTTATGAAATGGATTTATATATGATTATGTGATGATGCATTGATGGTGTTATGACTTAGATAGATGAGAGACAGTTATGATGTAATGTTATGAGATATGTTTATTGTCATATATGTTTATGATGATGTGATGGAGGTGATGTGGATTAATTATTATGTTTATATGATGAGATGGTATAGGTTTAGATAGATGTATGATGGTGATGGGAAATATAAATTGTTTGTGATAATAAAAAAATAATCCCCTTTTTAATTCATGATGTCTCACAATGTAGGTTTGGGTAGGAATCCTCCTACACTATAGAGTTAGGATAATGATAGGATGGGATATGATAATTTAGATGGGATGGAAATAGGTGTAATAAGAAAAATGATAGGATTAAGGGGCGGATGGGATAGGTGATGTTTTTGGAAGATATTGAAATGTTTGCAATCCATTTTTAATATTACACTGGTTAAGTCAACATGTGCCATATGACATGAACAAGTCATAGACACTTTTAATTATTCTTTGTGGCAAGGAACTCTATTGAACAGTGGTCTTACTTGAAATGAGTTTAGGGGCCACTTAGACCATACTTATTCACAAAAGTTGGAAAAATAAAATATATACAAATTTATTAACTTAAAAAAATGTAATTAATATGTACATGATTAATTAAGCAACCACACTCATCCAAAATAAACACACAATCACACAAGACAATCTGAGATAACATAGACTAAAAATTAAAAATACTAACAAGGATATAAATGGATAAGAAGGTGACTACAAAAATATTATGGATAATGGGCCAAGTGGTGATTGGGGGATATGTACATGGGGTATGTAGTGCCCAAAATTATTACATTCAAAATAAGTTTCTAACTAATGTCAAATGTGAATGTTTATGGGGGTTAGGATGATCCCTCAAGATTTAGTATCATATTGTACACAAAAACCCTAGAAGTAGAAAACCTATTCCTTTGACCCTTTCAGAATGACAATATTAATGGGAAGGTGTAAACCATGGTCGTAGGAACAAAAATAGATAAATGGAGATGGGTTTTATTTTGAGGCTAAAAGGAGACATGCTTGTCAAAGATGATATGATGGGGTGAGGGCATGGGAGATGGACACAAGGATGTGATAGGATTTTTAGGGACATATGTATGATATATATGGATAATAAATTCTAGAGGACATCCCCAATAAATATCCTTATTACTTAACAAGTAATGGCTTCTACTTGTGTCAAAACATTTGTCTCTTGTTACTGCATAAGAACCTGTGATGTATTCCCACTATTAAGACTAATTTTAGGGATTAATTATTTTACCATGACACCAAAAATTATTTTTCATCGTATGCTACTTCCCCAAGGTGCCAATAGACTAGTTTTCATCATTTGGTTCCCATTATGGTTGCCGAAATGTAGCCTAAATTTTAGATTCAAATTTTACTATTATTTTTAGCAATAAAAATCTATAATCTAAACACACAAATAGGAGGGGATAAAAGAGATAATCAGCTCAATAAGAACACTCTTATCATCACTTTACCTCTTTATAGCTCCTCTCTAAAATTGTCAAATGGATACTTGATGCCAAATTAAAGATTGTTGGATTGCTTGCTTGATAGTTGATAATGGCTTCCAGTAGATAATTAAGTTTGATAGTGGCTATGAATGGATGCAAAGAGGATGATAATGTAAACAAGATAGCAAGTAGGCTTCAAGTTTTCAAGTTTACAAGTTAGTTTGAGGGAGGGGGTGAGCTTGGTTATATAAGAATAAAGGGAGAAATAAATGGCTTAAATTTAAATTTGAGTCATTGAGATCAATGGATATGGATTTCCATGGAATTTTTAATTCCACAAAGATATCTAGAATAGAAAATTCTAGAGAAGAAGGGGCTAAAATGGAGGATATTTATAGAATCATCCAATTCTAAAAATCTCTTATTAGGGTTTAGGGGTTTAGGAATAGCTAGGAATAGGGTAGTACATGGGTAGGTAGAATGTTTTGTATTTATAAATTGGCAAGTTGTTTAAGGGGTAGGTTAGTAGGTAAATAGGTCTTGTTAGGGGATTATGAGGGGATTAATTGCTTATGGGATGAGGTAAGGTTTATAAGATGTAGGCAATGGGATATAAGATAAAGGGGGCATTATTAAATTAGCTAGGAATGTAATTAAATTAGTGAAATTAGTATAATCAATAGGGTGAGCAGATTTTAGTGCATAAAATATCACCTATAATAGGTCCATTGACCTTGATTTGCACTTGAAATATTTTATAAACTTATACAAAGATTGGATTAAACTCAATACCTTTATTGCCACCAAGCTCTTAGCCAAATCCTTCATAGGGGATGTTTTGGATTGGTATAATAAAATAAAATATCATACCATATCTAGTTTAAAAGATATAGTTAATGCATTAGTACAATAATTCCAAACTAATGATTTTCCTAAAAATAACGTAGCTCACTTCATCAACTGTAAACAATAAAAATCCAAAACTACACAAGTGTTCATTAAATGATGGAAAACCTTGTCCAATAAAGTGGAACACAACATGTTAGAAGAAAATAATTTCCACTTGTTCACTAGTGCTCTTCACCCTAAATTACAGTATTAAGTTAGGGCCCTTTCTCCCAAATCTTTGGAAAAAGCCCTCGACCAAGCCAAACATCAATATTTTCTCATAAGACAATTTAAACGTTCTCATTATCCTACTAGAATTCAAATACTTATGAAATATAAAAATTGACATGCTACCAATGATGATGTTATATATATCTATGATTCTATCCACACTATTCATGTTATTACTCCAAGTGGTTCTAATGATGCTAATTTTTCACAACCACTTTCAACTAACTAGTATAATAACTTAGTGCTACATTTTCCCAAGTCAACAATGTGGATTCTGTTGAAGTTAACATACCCTTATTTTTTGAAAAATGAGGACCCTTATTCAATTTTTAAAATTATGCTATGAATTAGGCTTTCAACTTGATCAAAATGCATTATTGAACATCATGTTTTTCTTTAGATTTCATTGGCATGTTAATACACAAGCTTTCTTTGACTTTATCTAGTGTTGCTAACATTTGCTTCATGTGTTTCTATGTTACAAGATCCATGGATCTCCATTAAAATGAACAAATGTTCATGGTTTAATATTTAAATTTAATTTGACCCTTTTGATTAGCCTTTGGTCTTTAGTCGATTAATTAAATCCAAGTTTAAATGATGTTAAAAACCTTAGTCTAAATTTATTTAGCCTAATTTCTTATTAAGATGGGTTCATATTTTTGACGAGTCATTTTATCCCTTCCTAGTTTTAGTTTAATTTTATCCTAAGTCTTAGTCAAATTTATTAATTAATTAAAACCTTAGTTAAAAATTTATCCTAAGTTTTTGTACATATCCTAAACCCTTACTTCGTTGATTTCATTGTTCGTAGACATGAAAACATGCAATGCTACCAAGTGGTAAAATCTCAAAAGCTCAGATCCAAGATGAAAGGTATGTAGATGATCTCCCAAGTAAAAAATTCAAGAGTAAAGATAAATGATGCATGTTTGATCATATAATGAAGATCTGACAGTGAGCTTGGAGTCAAAATGTCAAAGGATCCATAGATTAAAAACAAAGGTGACAAGTGTCACACTCATGGTGAATTAAATCAAGATCAATAGTCTGTGTTTAATCAGGTGAATAGGCTTTAGATCAATAATATGAATTTGATCATGCATTTTGCACATCAATAGTGCACATTTAATCACTTATATCAAGATCAATGGTATGCATTCAATCTTGTAGTTAAATATCAATGGTATGTAGTAAGTTAAGGAGTCAAAGATCCTAGTTTACACATGATGCTACCACATAGTACAAGAACATTCAAGCAATGGAGACTTTTTGTAAGGTACATAAAAATCCCATGATGTTTTTAAGTGGCACAATATCATAATCTCAGATCAAATATCAAAAACCATGGTGAAAGTCAAGGCTAGAAGACTCCCAAGGAGATCAATAGCACACATTTGATCATGTAAATGGAGATCAATGATATATGTTCAAAAAATACAGATAGAGATCTACAGAGCAAATTTTATCACAATCCAAGTTTACATGAGGTGATGACACATGTCCAAAGAGACAATGATCACATTTTGAAAATAAATGAGCTACATGAGAAGGTGATGCAACATAGACAATACATGCTATATTGGGAGATCTTGTGGACCAGAGCATGTGAAGGTATAAATACATGATCAAAACATGATTTGCATTCACCAAATCTCATATTTAGAACTTGATATCCACCATTAAAGCTCTGTTTAAACCTCAAAAAATCCCTAGAACATATGAAAACCCTAAACTATTCCTGGATTCACAGTGTTGAGCCGAGAAGAGTTGAGTTCTAAATTGCAAAGGGATAATTCAATTGGTATTTTAACAATGGTGACACATGGAAATGTTTAAAATTAAGCGATTGAGTTACATCTATCATCATATGTAGAGGGCCAAGATTTCAAAGACACAAAATTTGTACCTGCTTCATTAAATATGAGGGATGATAATTTCTCAAAGTTGTTCTAGATAATTGAGAACCAGGGAGTTATAACCAAAGAAGAAGAGAAGATCCTCTTTATGAAGAGACTCTATGATGATATTATGGCCATTCAGATGACTAGACTACATTATGCTACTACTAAACTAGAGGTACTACACTGTATCAATGTTCATGGTCCAATTTTAAAAAAAGCTCAAATAGACAAGGGTATGTTGATTAATAAACATAGTCTGATAAAAATTGCTTACATATCCCCAATTGCCTTTGATTCTTAATATAAGATACCTAAGCCCATATTGACCTAATATCCATTAATTCATGGGATAAGAAGCATAAAATGATGGATATCCTAACTAAATGATTAGAAGTAGGAAATAAAGTTATTGTAGATCCTACAAAGAACATCCCTATCAATCAATTTAGACCTAGAGTTAGGATGGTCATGATAATGTTAAACAAGTTGTATGGATGTGCACATACAATACATTTAGAACCAATGTGGGTCCTTGTGGTATACTTCATCATTGAAGAAGTGTTGGTTCCTCTATTAGGTGAAATTATTAACATCTCCCTAAGCAAACAAATATATGGCATCGAGAATAAGAAGAGAACTAAATTTTACATGATGTCCTATCTGTTAGATTCCATATGTGCAACCACTAAGATCCCAAATCAAAGAGAATGGTCTCTTAATGGCACCCAAACTATTTCCTAGTTTTATTCCAAATTGCACATCTATAAGTATAGAGACCATATCCAATTTATTTGTGACTGTGTTTAACCTACATTGAGCCAAGCTATTGATTTTCTTCCCATGATGAGGGTAAGCCCTTTAATAAAAAATTCAATTGAGGTAATGGGGGATATATGGATTTATCCTAATTACATAGTCATAAGAATTAAAGGAACCCAAAGTGCTCATCTTAAACTACCAATTTATGTACCTAATAAATTAGTAGAACAAGAAGTAGCCTACCAATTATTCAATGGGATATATGGAGTTTGTAAGACCAAGAGAAAGGGACTTCTACATAGTTTTCCTATGACAATTGGCAAGACTATTTTTAGATAGTGGGATCACATTGAGGCTACTTCAAAGTATAGTCTATCTTTCAAATTGAAAATTTATGACCATAGATAATGAAACCATTATGTAAGGGTAAAGGAACATCTAAGGATCAAAGGTATTTTGAATATACCTTGTGAGAATGATGCCATTGCATTTGATTTTATATACATTAAGGCATATACTTACTATGAGGTCACTAGAAGATTAAAAAAACACAATATAAAGCCTGAGTCTAGATTGAATAGAGATCAAAATATGGAGGATATGTGGTATCATGGCCTAAGATAATATAAATTGATAGATGTTTATTCTTCTAGGCTTCCCTCAGTTGATACAAAAACAAACAATAAGATTGAATAGAGGAAACCAGGTGAGCTTGTTTCAAGTTTATCAGCCCTTGAAACCTCTAGAGTACTAGAGCAAAAGTTGCCTCAAGAGGAGGTTCATATGATATCTCTAGATCCTCATGAGTCTATTGAAGATGCATTAACATTACTATCTATGACATATGATATAGATTTAGATGCAAAAGAGATAAGTGTTGAGGAAGCTAAGTAGGATAAGGAAAAAGATAAGTCTTTAGAATTAGTATCCATTGACACTCCTAAGATGAAAGATGAGACTACCATTGTCTCAAAAGCTAAGAAATAAAAAATGTCCATCACACCATCTTTGGAGAATGTCAATTTGTTTAGTGAGGAGAACATCATATATGAACCACCTATAGACATTAAAATTCTGCACACTATAGTTATGAATGTTGAACACCCCTAAATTAGACCATTACCCAACTCTTGACCATGACCCTAATTTAGGTTAGCTAATTAGATAACCAACTCAATAACTTACTCATTTTTACCCCACTTAGCCTTTGACACTCGATCATCTATGGTCAGCTCGACCATCGATGGTCACCCTGACCATCAACGATCAGGTCCCTTCCTTACCACCTAAACAAACACCTAACTAGCTATGTATAATATAACATAACACAATTTAATATATTCACCTTACGTGATGCTAACACATCACTATACATAAAAATTAGTAGCCTAACCTCGTATGGAACCTTCTACCTCCATCTCTCTTTGCCTATAAAAGGAGGGGAATAAGAGGTGAATGAGGATCCATAATCAAGCATTCTTGCACACAGGTGATCAAACCGTCAACCAACAGGTCTTCTATCTAATAATTCAACAATTTCAATAGAGATCCAAACCTTTACCAAAATTGATCTTGAGGCAAAGTACCATTACTTTGCCAAACTTTCCCTACAATCAACCATCAACCTTTAAGTAACAAAATAGGTACACTTTGTATTTCTAGTTTTGTTATTCTAGTTTCTGACTTCCCTATCCTAATTAGACCTTTCTACATCTAAATTTATAACTCCCAAACCCTTAACCAAATCCCAGATCATTCACTGACCCATTTTACAACTCCATTTTTTGAACATCTATAGAATCCATAGGAACTGTCAATGGTCACCCTCAACTGTTGATGGTTACCCAACTATCGATGGTTAGCTTAACCACTAATGGTCACTATGGCAAGAAATAAAAAATTATTTCCAACCCATTTCCCCCAAATAAATCTGTCTTTCTATACCCCTACCTATTCACAGACCCCTACCTAATTTTTTGAACCTGACTTGACCTACTTTAACATTAGTATTAACCTACTATTATTATATTTAGTTTATTTTTCTTTATTAAACATCTATTTTTTTTGTATTTCATTTCAATTTTTTCTATTATTTGATGCAAGTAATTCCTTTTTATCTCTTTCAAATTAATTATTATTAAAGAGTGGATTGATAGCCTCCTAGCAAGCTCACGCTTCTGAGATCTAAATCATGCTAGGAAATCCACCTTACTACCCATATACCAACCCCTTTGCATGAGTGAATTTTTATCTACAGGTCATTCTTCCCAAGACAAAGAGGAACTCTTCACACTCATCTAGATCATGCATACATAAATAAATAGGTTCTTCTACCACACCCTTATTACTAGTTTCTTACTTCTTTAATTAAGAAATGAGCAAAAATTGAGAGAAACATTCTGACATGCCTAGTGGGACCTTATAGCATATAGGTGCCCTTTTATTCCTTTATTCTATGCTCATATAATGAAATTGAAAATTTCTTTTGGGTATAAAATAAACCTTACATACATTGATTGCTTGCATGTTTTTAGTTCATCTAGTTAACTTAAAAGCAAAGTAATCAATCATAGATTCACTCTTACTCTCACACACTTTACCAAACCACATAATCAACCAAAACATAAAAATAATTGACATAAGGTCTAACTAGGATTTCATCACCTAGTGATAAACCTTACCCTTTGACTATCTTACTTGGAGGTCATTACCAAGAAGAAAAACTGAAACTCAACTCTCTAGTTAAGTCTAAACTCTAAAATTTAGTATATCTTGGCTAAACACCTAACACCCTTAACACTATGGTGTGTGAAGTGAGGGGGTAATCCCCAATATCAAGGCATGTATTGAATTTCAATACATATTTTTGAGAGCCTTTAACACCTAAAACCAACCTTAGACTTCCTTTCTAGTACCTCATCTATAAACCAAAGTTATTCACACTTTCTAAGGCATAAGCCAAAAGTGATATAGAAATAGTTCTAAGTTTTTAAAATGAATTCTAGTGTATGTTGTGATTGCCTTGATATATTTTCCTTTTGATTATTTTGTGTTTGAGTTATGAGGTTTTTGTTATTTCCTTTCTATTCCTCAGATGGTCTTTACTAGACAATAGTTGAGGAATCAAACCAACCACGAACCACCTTCCTCTTCTTCTTCCTCTATGGAGTGCACTTCAGATGTTGAGGGTTATCCCCATCATTCTCCCCCTCCTACCTTGCCATGAATACTTATTGAAGGTGATGCAAATTTTGCTACCCTCCTTGATAACAACCCCATGGCCCTTCAACATTACCTCAACACCTTATCTCATCATACCCCTACTACTTCGGTTCCTCTTATGGATCCACCTTATGGGATGACACTAAATATTATGATTTACACTACCTCCACCCAACCTATGATCATCCAAACATCTTATTCCATGAATAGCCCATCTGCTACCTCCAACCACACTCAATCAAACATCCTAACCAATAGCCAAACACCCCCTACACTAACCAATACCTCCAACATAGGGGAAACCTCATCTATTTCTACCCATACTCCACTCACTTTGGGGATATATTAGACTATTCCCCTTATCACTACCAACACACCAATATCCACCCCACTTCAAAATGTGGTGCTTTTGATACCTTCTACCCTTCCACCTATCAGTACTAGAGTCACCACTCACCCCCAATCCATAGCTCTAACCCAATACATATCAATTTCCCAACCTATCACTTCAATCATACCTCAAAATTAACCCATATCAATCCCTGAAAAAATACCTATGACACCCTACCCATGCTATATTCCCAATCCACAAGGATATATATCTGCACTTTCTACCCAATATTTTATGCCCATTAACCCTTATGTGGCATCATCCCAACCCTCAATGACCACATACCAACATGTGGCATCCTCTCAACCTTATACTAGTTATCCATATATTACATACACCCAACCTTAACAACACTTACCATACAATTATGGAGTTCCCCAACCCTAAATAGATTTGGTCAAAATTTTGATGGACAAAATGACCAACCTAGAATCATCTATCTCTAGGGCTCATAACATCCTATCTTACAATCAAATTTGTAATGAAACTATTCACCCATATATCCCTCTCCAACTTTACCCTCCTTAATGAGAACTACCTAAATTTTCTAAGTTCCAAAGCAAAGAGGACCCCCAACAACACTTAAGAGCATTTCACCATTCTTACTATTTGATTACATATGATGATGCCCTTCTCCTTCGTACCTTCCCCATGTCTTTATCCCATGTCTTTATTTGAGCCAACCTTGGATTGGTATAGTACTCTCACCAAGCACTCCATCATTTCTATTTCTCAACTTGCCTAAACCTTTTTAGATCACTTCTCCATCAACATATCTAAGAAGGTCTCCATTACCAACCTATACTCAGGCAATTTGATGATGAGTCAATTGTTGATTTCATAACACGATGGAGTGGTCTTATCAACCATATCTCTTTCTCTTTGCCCAAACTTGAGTTGATTAAAATTTTCTCTCAGGCCTGTGCCAAACATATTGCCCCCACTCTACAGGTTCAAACTTTTAAAACCTTTGACGAGGCTTTCACCATGGCACGCAAACTAGAAATTAGAGCCATTGATGAGGGGAAGTTAAAACTAAGAAACATAAAATCTAGGTTCAAATCCAATGAACCTTCCTTATCCAAAACCACCAACCAATCCAACTACCCTAATACCAAACTAAAGGCAACTATAAACAAGATTATCCTCAAAATATCCCCACATCCAGTTATCAACCGACCCAACCAAACCAACTCCTCTAACACCTCCAATCAACAAACCTAAAATCAAAACTGAGTTCCTAAAAAACAATACACTTTGATAAGGGAGTCATATGCTTTAGTTTTGGACAAGTTGTTCAAAGCCAACATCATACAACTTCCCCCTATCAAACCTCCTCTATAATTCAATGCTTCTCATCCTATGCCTGGTTCGTACAACAAGAATGATATATGTGCTTTACACCATGTCATTAGACATGACATTAGTAGCTATAACACCTTCAAGACCATTGTACCAAACTTGATTGATAAAGGAGAACTCACATTAGATAATCCCAATGCACCCCTGAATCAATCACTTGACATATTTCAAAAACCCTTTCCCAATCATGCCCCTTATACCAACCATGATGATAAAAAATGAAAATCATCTCATGCCTATGAGGTACATAAAATCAATGTAATTATTAGTGAACCTATCATTGAGGAAACCATTGCCTTAACCACCTGTTCCTCCACTCCACTTATTGAAGTGGTGGAATCACCCTCCATTCCTTTAGACACCCAAATAAAGGACGCAATAACTTCCACTCCTCCACTTGATAAGATAACAAACTTACCCACATATCCTTTGATGGGAACACCAAAAGAGGCCACCATTATCATCACACCTTCCTCTTTTATCATGGAACCACCCTCTCTCTCTTTGGAAACTAGTCCACAAGGAGAGATCACCATACCTACTCCTTCCATGGAAGGAACATCTTCCCAAATCTTGGAACCTTTCATCAAGGACAAGGGAGAATAAACTATTCCCTTACCTCAACTTAGGGGCCTTATCTTTGAATTCAATTCCCAAGGAACCAAACCAATTTACAAACCCTTCTCTAGACTGGTCTAAAGCCTAGAATTCTCTTCTCACCCTAATTTAGATTGAGCCACATTTTAGCACCATCTTGGGCTCCCTTATAAAAAAACATGAACCTTTAACCTCACTTGCATCCACCATTAAACCTATTATCACCTTAATCCCTTCATTAAACACCTCTCCCTCCAAAACCATGGAAGAACCATCCAAACCATCCCCATGCAAAATAATCAAATCACCTTATACCTCTTTAATAAAACCTATCGAGAACCTAGGGGTACTTCGTACTCCTAACTTCATTCACCCATGTTTGAAGTTAGACTTAACCCTATCTAGTCCACTAAAGAGAGGTTTAACCAAACCAACCAAAAAGGTGAAACCACCCAAACTCCCACCTAAAACTAGAACCATACCACCTCTTTCCCTCTTACCTTATATATTGGGACCTCATCCTTCTTCCATCCTAGGAGCTCATCCTCCTACCAAGAAGGATAACCCTCCCAAAACTACCCAAACTAAACTTCCTCTTTTCATTCTACCTTTACCTACCCCTTCCAAAACATCAACATCCCTATCATTTTTAACCAAGCTATCTACCTCCACCTTCCCACCTATCTCCAAACCTTCATCATCTCAATCATCCACCTCCAAATATTTCACCTTAAAAACCTCCACCTCAAAACTTACCAACACCACACAACTCCAACCAACCAACACTAAAAAACCCCAATCAAACTCACCTACCAAAAGCATCTTACCACCCACAACCCTCAAGATGAAGCCTATTTCTAATAAGGATTTCACCACCAAAACTAAAAACCAATCACCCTCAACACCTTTTCTTAAATCTTATTTGACCATTTTATAAAGGTTGTTACAAATTCTTCCTTAAACCTACCACATATCAGACCCTTTGACCCTTCAAAACCTAAAATATATTGGTTCAATGATAGTTTAATCTACTCATACCATAGGACACCTAGACATGACATAAAGAACTGAAAAGCTCTCCCAACACTTATCCATAACTTATGGGATGAAGATGATCTATGGTTAGATGAACCTCTCTTGAGCCCATTATCACCCCAACCACTAAACAAACCTATCCAAAACTTATCTACTCCCACACTCTCATCTTAGAGTGAGGAAGAATCGAAGCAGCCTTCGAGCCCCACACCTCCCCTCATCCACACTATCCATATGGTTACTCGATCTTGAACCTAATAAAAGGATAAAGGAAAGGACAAAGTGCCCATTCTATGGACATATCCTTCCACCCCTCAACCTTTCAACTGAACTCAAACACCTTCACCTTCACCAAAACCCAAAATATCCATTTTAGGTGTCCCTACCTCCAACCCTTCTAAATCTATCAAATGAGTAGTTATAAAATAGCTTCACCAAATACCAATGAAGATGAGCCTATGAAAATTGATCAACACCTTGCTCTATCACTGCCAAGCATTGATAGAAGCCCTGAAATCTATAGAGGTCCAACTTGAATACCCTCAACCTCTTACAACCTTTGTCATAAATTTTAAACTTTATACCCTTGTCACATTTAAGGATTCAAAAATACCTTTTGTTCATCTTGAACATCTAGATCTTCCTCTCTTCATCATTGCATACATCAATCAAACCCATATCAAAAAGGTGATGATTGATGGGAGAACTAGTATTAATATTATATCCTCTCATAATTATGACCAACTTTAGCTACTAAAGAATATCATATCAGAAACCTTAATGGTCCTCTATTATTTTAATGATACTATAGCCACAACCTTGGGAACAATCATCCTCCACATTTGCTTGGAACCTCACACGCTTCTAGAGCTATTCTATGTCATATAAGGTGAGTTTTAATACAACATCTTACTTGGAATCCCTTAGATATATACCATGAGTTATGTCCCTTCTAAATTACATCGGTGTGTCAAGTTCAAACACAAGGGTCAAGTCATCACCATACAAGATGATCCTAGTCTTTTTACCTCTTACAACATGACATATCAAACCAATGATGTTATTCTTACTCATTCATCCACCTCACCACCAACCAATAATAACACCACCTCACCACCAACTAATAATAACCCCACCCCTACCATCTATGAATCTTAAACTAGATCATCTATCCCTTCTTCCTAGATACATATAGAGGACCCTTTAGAACCAAATTTCCAACATCTCTCACTAGGAGAGTATCATATTTTGTCCTTAGATGCCTTCCTTACTCCTCAAGAGTATGGGAACCTTGATCAAAATCCTGATTATGACCCCAATATTAGAACCATAATTATTTTTGGGCCTCCCAACCATTAAACCAATTCAATAAATGGGGGACTTGATCATCTACTTCTTGCTTCCACCATACCTCTTCTACCCAACCATTTACCTATGACTTCTCCTATCTGGATAAACTTGCATTTTCTAAAACGTACCTTCATAGGTGTGTTTGGAAAGGATTTGGCCTTAGATGTTATGAACATGGACCTCATGAGTTACCCTTGATCAAAACCCAAAAATCTCATGAGCTATTTGGCCTTGGTTCATCCCACTAGAAGAACCCACCGATTCACCCAAACCTATCACCACCATTGAGGAAGACATCCCATACTCACCAACTCCACCTCTTTCTAAGTCTAAGGATTTAAAAATCATATCTCCTAACCTTTTTTAGTCAATATTCTTAGTTTTCCCCCCTGACCTATCAAAAGGACAACCAAACTAAAACCTTTCCTCGGAATCATCCTAAAATGGTAGAAAATGATTCTCTTACTATCAACACCATCCAACATCAAGACATGATTCCATTCTCACTTATCTTGGTGTGAGGGATTCTTCTATCCACAAATACCTTCCTATTGAGAACCAAAACATGTTGAATGAATCCACTATGTCAACTTGGGTACTCATGATAACCCTCACATTGTAAAGATTGGTCAATCCTTATATTCTTTGGAGCAACATGATTACCCTTCCTTCATGACTACAACATAGAATTTGCTTGGTCTTATTATGTTATGTTTAGAATCAAACCTTCCATTTATCTACACAACATTATCATCCATCTTGATGCTATGCTTGTTAGGAAAAATCTTCATAGGATGCATCCTCATATCATCCTTCTTGTCAAAGAAGAGCTTTAGTACCTCTTATCTATTAATTTCATTCAACCCATTGACTATCCCTAATGGGTTTCCTACATCATCCCCATTACCAAACCCATAGGGGGACTTCACCTCTGTATTGACTTTCATGACCTCAACCTTGCTTGTCCAAAGGATGACTTCCCTTTGCCTAGCATTGATCAACTTGTTGATCTTATAGCTGACCATGAGATGTTGTATCTCATGGATGGTTTCTTAGGATATAATCAGAACTTGATTTCTCCCTAGGATTAGCATAAGACTTCTTTCATCACCCTTTGGGGAACCTTTTACTACAAGGTCATGCCATTTGGTCTGAATAATGATGGAGCAACCTACTAGTGTGTGATGACCTACATATTTCATGATCTCATCCATAAAATCATAGAGGACTATGTAGATGATGTCTTTGGGAAATCCAAATATCATAAGGATAATCTAGATATTCTCAAAATTAGATTTGAATGCCTAATCCATTTCCATGTCTGTTTCAATCTTAAGAAATGTGTTTTTGGGGTCTTATTTGGAAAGCTTTTTGGCTTTATCATCTCTCTTTGAGTAATCAAAGTAGATCATACCAAAGTCAGAGTGATCCTCAAAATTCCACCTCCAACCCACCTTAAGCAACTCCACAACCTTTAGGAGAAAAATTAATTTATTTGTCACTTCATCTCTTAGTTGTTAGATAGATTTCAACCTTTTCACCATCTTATCAAGAAAGATACATATTTTAAGTGGATTAAGGACTATCAACAAGCCTTTAATTCACTCAAAGAATACCTTATTTATCCACCCATTCTTACCCCTCCTAAAGAGGACCAACCCTTATACCTTTATATATCCACCACTGATCATTCCTTAGGGGAAATGCTTGCTCACCATGATGATCAAAACAAAGAGCAAGTAGTCTACTACAATATCTTCACACTTATAGAGTATGAGACTTAGTACACCCATACCAAGAAACTTTGCCTTACCTTAGTATTCATGGCTACCAAACTTCATCATTACCTCCTCAATAAAAAAACCTACATCATCACTAACACCAATCCACTCAAATACATGCACTCTAAACCATACCAAAATAAATGTATGGATAAGTGGCTCATGCTCCTAACTAAGTTTGACCTTGAGTTCCTCTAATAAAAGTAAATTAAAGGGCAAGTCATTACCAATAAATTGGTTGAATCTCCTTTGTTAGAAAACCAACCACTTCCTCTTGTGTTTCTAAATGGGTCCATCATAACTCTTTTTTAAGAGGACATCACCTACCAAATGGCCATGTTTTTGATAGCTCAAAATGCCAACATAGTGGGGGTGCCATAGTTATTTGTATTCCCCTCGATGGTGAACCTCTTCCCATCACTTTCAAACTTGAATTTGAGTGTACCAACAACATGGCTAAGTATGAATCCCTAGTAATAAGTCTCCAAATTGTTCTATCCTTAGGAGTCAAGGTGATCAGTGTCTTTGGTAATTCCCAACTTGTGGTCAACTAGGTCAATAGATCCTACCAATGTAAGAATGATGTATTGCAAAGATAAAAATATTTAGTAAATGTAATTTTAGCATCATTTGATCATTACCTTATCTAATATATTATGTGATCTACCAATAAGTTCATGAATACAATGGCTTCCTTTGCTTCCCAGATCCCATCTCAGCCTTCTAATTCCAAACTCTTTATCACCATTCATCACTTTATCACACCCTCTTATAGCCAATCCAATGTCCCTACCATTTGTAGTATGAAGTAATCTCCCTCAGACATTTGGTATGAGCAAACATTTAATTACTTCAACCTCAACATTATTCCTCCTAACCTCTCTTAGAATGCCCAAAGGGACTTTGTTTAGAGTACCTCTCATTATACCATACTAGGGGGAATCCATTACAAACATGGTTTTGATGGCCTCCTTCTCTATTTCCTATGAAATCATGAACCTTACCATGCTATCAAAGAAATTCATGATGAAATCTATGGGGGACACTTTAGTGGTTTAGTCATTGCTAAATGGATCCTTTACTTTGGCTACTATTGGCCTACCCTCAACCAATATTATTGTGATTATGTAAAGATGTGTTTTAAATTTTAGAAACATGCTAATTTACATCATGCACCAACCCATGGCCTTCAAGTATCCAAGGAATTTTGGCCCTTCTCATAATGGGGACTAGACCTCATTAGAGAAATCAATCCTCATTCCTCATAGTAACACCACTCCATCATCACCACCATCAAGTATTTCACCAAGTGGGTGGAGGTTATTCCTCTCATCTTGACCAAAGATGACAAGATAGTTGACTTCATCAATCATCATATCATCTATCAATTTAGTGTTCCCTATAAGATCATCATCGATAATGGCAAATATTTCAAAAATAAACAATTCCAAGGTCTTTATGACTCATTTAGCATCAAGTTAAGCTTTTCCTTACCTTATCATCCATAAGAAAATGGATAGATGGAGGAATTTAACAAAACCCTCAAAAATATGTTAACCAAAGTACTCAATGCTTCTGGTCAGGATTGGCACTTGCACATCCCTTTCACTTTATGGGCCTATCACACTAACATTCAAACCTCTATGGGTACTACCCTTTTCTCTCTAGTCTTCAAAACAGAGGTAGTTTTACCTCTCAACATCCAAATTCCCTCTCTTTGCATATCCTTACAAGACATCATTTTTTAGAGCAATTATCATCAAAATCATCTAACACAACTTGAGTTACTTGATGAATGCTACTTAGTAGTGCTTAACCACCTTCATATCTATCAAGAGTGAATCAAGTGCACCTACAAAAAACACCTAAAAGAATGAGAATTCAACATTAGATAACTCATCCTAAAGGAGAATAAACATTAACCAATATGGAGAAAAGAAATCAAGGCAAGTTTTATTTCAATTGGCTTGGACCCTACATCATGACCCTTAAGTAAGGATCAGAGGATTACCATTTGTCCTCTCTTGAAGGAAAAATAGAACTTGAGCCTCTCAATGCTTCACATTTGCATCCTTTATTTTATTAAATAAGGATCAAACTCATCCTTTATCTAACTTAAGCTCATCCCTTTATTTACAATATTTTCACCTTCCTCATACCGTCACTCATCACTATGAGGACAACTGATTATAACATAGAACTATGTGATTAAATATCAAAATCATCACATATTCCTAAGTATGGGTACCATGGCTCTACCCATGGAATGATTCTAATGGATACTTTTCATCCCTAATCAGATGGAATCCCATGGTCATTGTCTCTCAAAACCACCCCTTTCACCTATCATTAACCCCTTGTGTTCTAGGTTTTTCCCTCATAAAGGTAAACCTCTAAACCTACATAGACTTATCTATGTCTAACCTAGTATCAAAATAATTTGGGATACCAAAATATCACTTGGGATAAATATTTCTAGCATGAAGACTACTCCTTAGAAGGATAGCTGCCCAAAATAAAAATTTTCTTAAAAAGATAGACAGCTCCCTTGAAGGACATCTACCAAATAAAAAAACCCAAACTTGGACCACTCCCTTGAAGGATAGCTAAATCAAATTTGTCAAATCAATCATTTGAATATTACCACATCAACTAACCTCACAAACCTATCAAAATAAAGAAACAAATGACCCTATATCAAAATCAAAATAAGCTATCCCAAGAAAGCTACATTCAACTTTCACATATAGCGTTAGTAGACTTCTCACATCAATCTGCACCTTGTATATGACATGGAATTGTATATTATGGTTATTAGGTCACTTATAGAAGGGAAAAAATAACCCACATAAGGTTACCTTACTTATCACCCATTTTACCTTCATATCACCTACCACCCATCTCCCCTTTGTACCATCTACAAATCAAGGGACTTTAAACTTAATTGACACAATGTGATCAAGACACCTTTTTATCAACTAATGCATACTAATACAAAGCATTAAAAGGGATTTTGTTCATTAGACCAATCTAGCTTTGGTTTTATTTAGTCATTACCAATGAAGGAGCATCATGCCTTTTTATTATCTTCTCATAATTGGTTCATATATTCACTTGGACATATGTCTCATTTTTTCTCTTTGCCCACATCTAGTTTGTTATCTAACTTGCTCTATGTGTTATCATCAAACAAAATAAACCACATCACATATATATGACCATGAACATCATCCTATCCTTACTCATAAATCACATCATATAACATCATATCATAACCATATACAACCATAATCATATCATCATATCCATGATCATAACTACCATAATTAACTGTAGTCACCTGAAAACATCCCATTAAATGTTTTCAATATCGCATCACCTTGGACCTATTATTGACCATTATTTAACTATCTATCAAGTTATCTCACCCTTTACACCTAGCCACCAAACATTTTAACATGCTATCCTTGACTCTTTTTAATCCTTTTTGCACCAAAGGATCGATCATTAATGGTCACCCTAACCATTGATGGTCACCCTAAAAATCAATGGTCACCATAACTGTCGATAGTTAGGTCTCCACCCCTGTAACACAAAAATCATCCAACTATGGATGAGACTTCATGAGCAAAATATAAACTTTCGCATGCACATCTTAACTTTCTTTCTTTCAAATGGGCATTTTTATCCTCCTAACTTAGCAACTTCCCCTCAAAGTTTCCCTCCTCACTTAGCAAGTTTTTGCTATAAATGTAGGGCTCTTAGGAGAGTTATGGATTTAAAATTTTGTATATCCAAGCTCTCTTGTTTTCCTTGTGTAAGCATCCGACATCTTAAAACCCTATCCATATGATTCTCTAAAGTTAAAATACCATTACGCTACTCAAATCTATTCATCACTCAATGATCAAATCTTAAACATAACAAAGGTCATTCTTCCCTAGCCAAAGAAGGAGTTCTCACTTCATTTGGTCATTAATGAGCACAATGTTTACCAGGTACATACCCTTTATCTCTTGTTTCTCCCCTCTTTTTAAATTAAAAAAATCAAGCAAGAAAAAGTAATGAAATATTTTGGCACGCTCGATGGGACCCCTTAAGGGTTCATAGTTCTATTTATTTCATATAGTTGCATTAGTGAATCTCATATTTTTGCATTTATACAAATCTTTAAATTTCAAAAAAAAAAGTGCAATCTTCATTCTAGGTTTATGCTGCATTTTCATCTTGGATTCATTGCATTATTCCTTTTTTGCATGAAAAGACACCAAAAATTTATTTTGGGTAATATTAAGTGCATCCATTATTTGCCTATTTAATGCTTATCTCACCTAGATTGATTAACTACATTATGAATAAATCATAGAGCATATGTGTTACACTACCAAATCACTGCACCAAAGAACACATCAAAACATACCTGAGATAAGGCCCAATGAGATTTCATCACCCTTTGGATCACCTTACCCTACCTAGTGATCCCACTTGGATTTCACCACCAAGGGGAGGACCCACTATATTCTCTGGCAGTGTATAAACTCTAGACAAATGGTATCTATCGGCTAAGTGGCCTAGCTTGGCTTCAAGTTCATAAAGTGTAGGGAATAAGCCCCTAGTACCACTCCATGTACCCAGTCTAGTGTAGATTCTTTGAACACCAAAACTTAACCCAAAATCATCCTTAGATAGTCTTTTTTTAGTACTCGAATCATAAGACAATTTTCCCTTACACACTCTTTAAGACATAAGCTAAAAGTGATTTAAAATAAATTCTAGGATTAATTGTGTTTTTAGTGTGTGCTTTGTTTGCTTTAGGCTTCTCTTTGATTATTCATTGTTTGAGGTGAAAGGTTCATTATCCACTTCCATATTTTTCATATGGTTTTGACTAGACAAGAAGTGAAAATTCAAAATAACCAACCACTAACTCCATCTTCATCCATGGATTATACTTTAGATGTAGATAAATCTCCCCATGGTTCACCTCACCATCCTCCTCCACCACTATCTCCTTCTAGAATCCCAAATGTATCTGAAGGAGATCCAGACTTCACCACCTTTCTTGAAAACAATCCAGTTGCCTTGCAACATTACCTTAACACTTTGCCTCATAACCATATACAACCATATACAACCAAACCATCTTTTACTATGCCATCCCATCTCATGGCAGGAATCAATTCAACCCAACCATTAACTCAGACCTCTTCCAATATCCCATCTACCCAAACCCAAACCAACCTTCCACTACTCAACCAAACACCACCAATTACACCCCATGGGGGTTCAACCTTACCATTAGTTACCTACACCCCATCTACTATGGCATTATCTTCCACTTTGACTTCTATCTTCTCTTCGATCATAACCAATCCCTTGACCATAGTTCCACTTCAAAGCTTAGTACTCTCCATACCTCAAAACCTTCCTCCAATTAGCACTAGGGTAACCACCCAACCTCAACCTTCCCAAATTCCTCCTACCTCAAGCATACCGACCACATCTTTTCCTCAACAAGTGCTTATGATAACTTACCAGTATGTCCCTAACCCATAAGGGTACATACCGACCACCACCCAACCTTTTATGCCAAGAAGTTCTTATGTGCCACCATCTCAACCTATGGCACCACTTATCAGTATATGGCTTCAACAATGCCATCTACTACCTATTCATATATTATTGCGAACCAACCTCAATAAAATGTATCTCTTAATTATGTGGTTTCTCAACTCCAACCCAACCTAATTAAAATGCTCATGGATAAAAGGACTAGTTTGGAGTCATTTATCTCTGCCTCAACCAATCTTTTGACTTACGACCAAATTTGTAATGAGCCTATCCACCCCTCCATACCTGTTCATGCCTACCCTTCTCAATGGGAATTACCCAAATTTTGTAAATTCCAAGGTAAAGAAGACCCTCAGCAACACTTAAGAGCATTCTAACATGCTTGCTACTTGATCACTTATGATGATGCTATCCTCATCTAAACCTTTCCCATGTCATTATCTGGGGCCACCCTTGATTGGTATAGTGCTCTTCCCTCTCATTCTATCTTTTATTTCTCTTAATTAGCACAAATGTTTTTGAAACACTTCTCTATAAACATATCTAAAAAGGTTTCTATTATAGACTTATACTTCATCAAACAATTTGAAGATGAGTTTGTTGTTGATTTTGTTGCTAGATGGAGAGGTCTCATTAATCAACTCACTTTACCATTACCCCAACCTGAATTAATCAAATTATTTTCTTAGGGTTGTGCTAAACACATTTCTCCAACTCTCCAAGTCCAAACCTTTAGGACCTTTGATGAAGCTTTTACTATGGCCTGTAAACTGGAAAATTATGCTATTGATGAAGGGAAGTTAAGGATTTGAAATAAAAATTCTAGTTTCAAATCCACTAAGTCATCCTCCACCAAAACAATGAACCCAACCAATTCTAAAGTAAAAGCATTAACACATTCGATTTTTCTTAAAACTGTATCTCCTCTACCCATCAATCAAACACCTCCAACCAATAACCCTTTCAATCACCAAAAGCGTATTCAAAATCAATTTCCTTCAAAACCATTTACCCCAATTGGGGAATATTATGTGTTAGTGTTGGAAAAGCTACTTAAAGGCAATCTAATCCAATTTCCACCCATCAAGACATTTTAATAATTTGATACTTATCACCCCCTTTTTAGGTGGTACAATGAGAATGATCATTGTGACTATCATCAGGTTGTTGGACATGATACCGATAGATACAATACTTTTAAAATCATTATCCAGGACCTAATTGATAAAGGGGAGCTTGTGTTTGACAACCAAAATGCTCCTTCAAACCAATCCCTTGATATTTTTTGAAAACCATTTCCAATCCATCCACCTTCAACCCAACACCATGAAAATCAACCCGAATCCTCTAATTCATAGGAGGCACATGTAATCAATGTCATAAATAATGTGCCTATTATTAAATAAATTATTACCTCTATCACCCAAATCAAGGAGAACCATCTATCACCAATTCCTTCAAATGCCTAAATGAAGGAAGTAACTATCCCTTCCACTTCCTTGGATGAAAACATGGTTTCACCCAACCCTCCTATGGTAGAAACACCCAAAGATATGGTCACTCCATTGACCATTTCATTCACTCCTCCAATCCAACTCAAAAAACCACTTATCCCTTTGGACAACTGAATCAAGGAGGAAAATAAACCAACCCTTCCACCTGAAACTCTTACCCTTATTGCACCACTTGTAGAATTATCCATATCTTCCTTGAAAGCCATTTATCAAGAGACAATACCCCTCTCTACCCAACCATTGCCTTTGGAACCTTCCACAAAGGATAACAATACTGAAACTTCTCCTTCTTCATCCCCAAAGGGTTTACATTTTGAAACTAATGATCAGGGAATAATTCTTATTTATAAACCCTTCTCTTAGGTAGTTCAAATTTTGAAATTCACCTCCCAACCTAACTTTGATAGGGCTACCTTTTAGCATCAAATTGGACTCCCATATCAAAATAAGACTGAACCTTCTACTTCACTAAAATCCACTCTCGAACCTATTGTTACAACTCCACCAACTACTCCTTTTAAAGTTACCAAGGAACCACCTCAATTAATCCTATCTAAAATTGCTAAATCACCCCATGATTCTTTTACCAAGCCAATCAAGACCTTGGGGATCCCTCCCACACTAAATACTGCTCACCCTCCTTTGAGACTAGATCTAACCACACTAATCCAACCAGAACCTAATCTAATTAAGCCCATTAAGAAGGAGGGATTGCATAGACCTCAAATTTGAGGAAGAACCATACCAACTCCTTTACCTTTACCTTCTATTTTAGGACCACATCCTTTCACCATTCCCATAACCTACTCTTCCTCCAAAAAACCATCTCCCTTTTTACTACCTATAACAAGCCCATCTACTAGTTCATCATCATTCCTTGACAACCTTTCCCCATCCACCTTACCATATATTAAAACCTCATCATCTAGACCTCTAATTCCTAAACTAATTAAAACTAAGCCAATTCATTCAAAATGTCTAACCAGGCTTACTCCACCAACCATACCTTCTATTAAAAATCCCTTACCCAATAAGGAACCTAAACTAAAAACCCAAACTCCACCATCTCTAAAATCCTTATCGAAGTCTTATAAAACTATATTACAAAGCCTCCTAAAAGCTTCTACCATTAACTTACCCCCCATCAAGCTTTTTGATCCCACTCACTAAAATCCAACTTGATTTAATGACAATCTAATTTATCTTTACCATAGAACCCCTGGGCATGATATGAAGAACTGTAAATCTCTACAAGCTATCATTCATGGCCTTTTGGAGTAGGATGATCTATTGGTTGAACCTTATTTAACCCCTTTGCCTCTTTTACCACCTATACAATCTTCCTACCAACCATCTCCTTCTCTACTCCCACCAAGAAGTGAAACATAAGAACTGAAGCAAGTAATTGCTCCCCTTGTCCATAATATTCATATGGTAACTTGGTTTAGATCCCAACACAAGGATAAGGGTAAAGGAGTCCAATAAAATGAAAAGGGTAAAGCCAAGGCCACCATTCCATGGTCTTACCCTTTAACTCCTCAACCAACCAAGCAAGCCCAAAAGGCTACACCTTCACCTTCATAACCATCCAAGCCTAAGGTCTCCATTTTGGGAGCCCCTTCATCTTCTAAAGTACCCACATTCATCCAATGCATGGTGATAAAAAAAATTCACCAAAAACTCATCAAAATGAGTCTTTATGACTTAATTAGCACCTCACCTCAACATCATCAAGCTTTAATTGAAGCAATACATTCCATAGAGGTTAAACTAAATGATCCCTAACCTCTTGCATCTTTGATTAGAATTATCCAACACATTGCCAACATCACCTTTCAAGAGTCTAAAATCCCACCATATCATTGTGAAGATCCTGATCCCCCTCTTTTTATCACAATATCCATCAATCATACACATGTCAAAAGGTTCATGATTGATGGGGGAGTGAGTATCAATATCATCTCCTCCCATGCCTTTGATCAACTTCAACTACCTAAAAACATCATGTTAGAAAGCTTGACAGTTCTTTGATCATTCAATGATACCTTGGCCACTATTCTAGGGATAGTTATTCTCCATATTTATTTGGGACCTTGAACCATTCCTAAATTATTTTATATTGTAGAGGGAAAATTTTAATATAATGTGTTACTTGGTCACCCCTGAATCTACGCTATGGCATGTATCCCTTATACCCTTCACCGATGTATCAATTTTGAACATAAGGGACAAGTCATTATAATAAAATCTAATCTAAGTCCCTTTGCTTCTTGTAATATGACATATTGGCCTAAAGATGTTCTTATTCCACCTTTAACCTATTCAAAACTAACCACTAGCCAAAGCACCACATCAAACCAACACACCACCACTTATATTTTTAATAATGGTGAACCATCCAATAGTTCAAATATTTCTTCCTCACAAATCCTAGTTGAGCACCCCTTACAATCTACATTCCAATGACTTACACTTAGAGAATATCAAATTTTAGATTTGAATGATTTTCCCTCTCCACATGAATTTGGGAACCTTCAAACTGATCCATCTTATGATCCCAAGATTGGTACCCTTGTCCCATTTGGTCTTCCCAACAATAGAACATATTTTGTCTATGGGGGACTTAACAAACTACTTCTTACTCCCACCACCATGCCTTGTATCCAACCATTCACTTCTAACTTTTCTTATCTTAGCAACATGACCTTTACTCAAATGTACCTTCATTGATGTGCTTAGAAAGGGTTTGGGTTTGGCCTCTATGAACAAGGACCCCATGAACTTCCTTCTATCAAAACTTAGAAACCTTGTGAGTTCTTTGGCCTAGGGTATGTTCCCCCAGAAGAGCCTATACCAACCTCACCAATACCACCTCTACCATTTGGAGAACCACCAACCTCACAAATTATACCTCTCCCATTTAGGGAACCACTAGCCTCACCTCTCCAATTCAAGGAACTACTACCCTTATCAACCTCACATTTCTAATTTGAAGAACCTCTACCCTCACAAACTCTATTTGAAGACAACAACATCATCCCATCTAACTTTTTTTTTGATCAACACCATTAGTTTAGGTCCCCTGACTTATTAATAGGAAGGTCAAACTAAAACCATTCCTCTCATCCACCCTGAAATGATCATGCATGATTCTCCCATAATTAACACCATCCAATGTCAAAATGACAAATCTATTCTTACCTATTTGGGTGCAGAGGATTCTTCTCTTCAAAAATCCCTCCCTCCTAAAAATCAAACAATACTAAATGAATCAACCATGATGTTAATCTGGGTACTTAGGAGAACCCTCATATTGTCAAGATTGGCCAATCCTTAACTCTTAAGGAATAAAAAAACTATACAACCTTCCTTCATGATTGTATCATATTATTTTCTTGGTCTTATCATGATATCCCTGGTATTGACCCATTAATTTCCCTTCATAACATTATCACCCATCTCAAGATTAAGCTAGTCTGATAAAAAATTCATAGAATCCATCCCTATATATCTCTTCTTATCTAAGAAGAACTTCAACACCTTCTATCTATCAATTTCATTCAACCCATTGACTATCCACAATGGGTCTCTAACATTGTTCCTATCACCAAACCCATTGGGGGACTTCACCTTTGTGTGGATTTTTGGGATCTTAACCTTGCATGCCTCAAAGATGACTTTCTCCTACCTAAAATCAACCAACTTATTGATCTTATCATTGGCCATGAAATGTTATCCATCATGGATGGATTTTTAGGATATAACCAAATCTTGATTGCCCCCAAGATCAACATAAGACATCTTTCACCACCCCATGGGGAAATTTATGCTATCACATCATGCCTTTTAGCTTAAATAATGTAGGAGCCACATATTAGCGAGCCATGATTTACATTTTTCATGACCTCATTCATGCAATAGTCAAAGACTATGTTGATGATTTGCTCAAAAAATCCAAACATCACCAAGATCATCTCATCATTTTAGCCATCATCTTTGAAAGACTTATCCATTACCATGTCAGGCTCAATCTAAAGAAATGTATCTTTAGGGTCTTATTAGGAAAACTTTTAGGCTTTAGTGTTTCACTTTATGGATAAAAATAGACCTTGTAAAAGTCAGAGCCATTCTAGAAATGCCTCCTCTTACTAACTTAAAACAACTTCATAGCCTACAAGGCAAACTTTATTCAATCCACCATTTTATCTCCCAGTTATCCGATCGCTGTCAACCCTTTCATCACCTCCTAAAAAAAGATACCTCCTTTGAATGGACCAAGGAGTGTCAATAAGACTTTGATGTAATCAAGGAGTATCTTCTTTCTTTGCCTATCTTTGTCCTCCCAAAGGAAGATCAACCTTTTATTTATACATATCTACCACTGATCATTCCTTGGGAGCCATGCTCACTCATCATAATGACCAACATAAGGATTAGGATATTTATTACATCAGCCACATCCTCATTGACTATGAAACCTGGTATACCCATCTAAAAAAATCTACCTTGCCTTAGTTTTTGTCACCTCTAAACTTCATCACTATCTTCTTAACCACAAACATTATGTCCTTACCAACACTGACCCCCTCAAGTATATACACTCTAAGCCATATCATAACTAACATATGGCTAAGTGGATCATGTTTTTAATTGAGTTTGATCTTGAGTTCTATTAAAATATAGTTCATTATGGACCAATTAGCTGAAGCCCCTCTCCTTGATAATCAAACTCCTGTTTTATCCTTTCCAAATGAGTCCATAACTACCCTCTCTCCAAGAGAACCCACCTATCAAATGACTATGTATTTTGATGGTTCCAAATGTCAAAATAGTGGGGGTGCTAGCATAGTCCTCATTCCTATTAATAGATAACCTTTCCCACTTTATTTCAAACTCAATTTCAAATGCACTAATAATATAGCCGAATACGAGGCCTCAATCATAGGTCTCTAAACTACCCTAGCTTTAGGAGTCAAAGCTATACACATGTTTAGAGATTCTTAACTTATTATCAAACAAGTCACATGAGCCTATCAATGTAAAAATGATGTTCTTTTGAAGTATAAACAACTTGCTGACAAACTATTAACATGATTTAACCATTATAACATCTAATCAGTCCCTCACTCTACAAACAAATTTGTAGACATAATAGCTTCCCTTTTATCCCAAATTCCATTCCAACCTACTAAATCTAAACTATTTATCACTATACACCACTTTTTCACCCCATCTTACCTCAATCTCAATCTTCCTACCATTTTCCAGGTGGAAACATCACATTTAGACATTTGGTATGACCAAATCTTTGACTACCTTAATGTTGGTGTCCTTCTACCTGATCTTTTAAGAAATGCTCATAGAGCTTTCATTCAAAGCATGCGTCACTACTTAATACTAGGGGACATTCTTTAAAAATGAGGCTTTGATGGCCTTTTCCTTTGATGTCTTCGTAGTCATGAAATTCCCCATGATATTAAAGAGACTTATGATGAAATATGCGGGGGACATTTCAGTGGTTTGGTTGTTGCCAAATGTATCCTTCATCTAAGTTATTATTGGCCCACACTCAATCAGGATTATTGTGCCTATGTAAAAAAGTGTGTCAAATTCTAACAACATGCTAATTTACATCACACACCCACTCATGAACTTTAAGTATCTAAGGATATCTAGCCTTTCTCATAATGGGGCATGGATCTCATTAGAGAAATCAACCCTTAGTCATTGCAATGACACCAATTCATCCTTACCAATACCAAATACTTTACTAAATAGGTGGAAGCCATCCCCCTTATCTCAATTAAAGCTAAAAATATCATTGAATTCATCAATCACCACATCATTTTAGATTTTGGTATCCCTCACAAGATTATCACTGATAATGGTAAATATTTCAAGAAAAAAAAGGTCCAAGCTCTCTACAACACCTTTGGTATCAAAGTTAGTCATTCCTCCCCTTATCAATGACAAGCTAATGGACATGCATAATCCTCTAAAAAAACTCCCATCAAAATATTAACTAAGGTCATCAATGCTTCAGGAAAGGATTGGTATTTGCACATCCTATTCGCTTTGTGGGCCTATCATACTAGTATTTGAACCTTTATGAGTGCTACCCCTTTTTCCCTTGTCTTTGGGGTAGAAGCCATTTTACAACTTGAAGTCTAAATCCCCTCTCTTCATATATCTTTAGGAGACATCATTTTTGAGGGAGATTATCATTAAGAACATTTTGCATATCTAGTGTTGCTTGATGAGCATCACCTCACTACCCTTAATCATCTTCACATCTATCATGAGTGTGTCACCTGTGCCTACACCAAAAATCTAATAGTTTGATAATTTAATATTGGATACCTCATTCTTAAGGAAAACCAACACATAATAAACATGGAGAAAACCAAAAGGGGCAAGTTTGTTTTCAATTGGATCAGACCCTATATTATAATCCATAAGTATGAGTCAGGAGCTTATCATTTATCCTCTCTCAAAGGTAAACTATAACTTGATCCTCTCAACACTTCACATTTACATCCTTTCTATTGTTAAGACATATCTAACACACCTTGTTGTCTAACTTAAGCTTGTCCTTTGATTTTAAGAACTTCTTGCTTCCCTAATCCTCTTACTCTATTCCTCTTAACGATATGTGGTTACACTAGATCCCTATGATTATCCATCAAGCATTTTCATCCAATTTTAAATGTGGGTACCACGGATCTACCCATGGCATGGTTCTCATGGATACCTTTTGTCTTTTGTTAGATGGAATACCATGGCCACATGTTATTTAAGACCTCTTCCTATTAGCACATAACCACTATATTGAGGCACAATTTTCCCCTTATAAATAGTTTTACTCTAAGCTTGAAATAGATGCATCCATGTCTAAAACAAAAGTTCAAGATTTTTGGGATACATATTATTTGGGTCCATTATCATAAGAAAAAGAAATAGATTGCTCCCTTGAAGGATGGATATCACCTAAGTGATAAAATGATAGACTGCTCCCTCAAAGGAAAATTGTCAAAACTTAGACTTAGACCACTCTCTCAAAGAATGGCTAAGCTAACATGATAAATAATATTTTGCAATCATAATCAGATCTATTTTATAACTCAATGAAGCTTCCTGCCTTGATTAGCTTCACCTATTTTAAAGCAATGTATGGCCCTAAAAAAAAGTCAATATTATCCCAAAAGAATCACAACTAGTTCTCATTTAATATTGGTAGACTTCCCATATTAATCAATCTATCCCCTTAAAAGACATCGACTAGTTTGTTTTAGTTCTAGACATCACCTAAGTAAAGGGGCAGGTGAACCCACACACGGTTCCCTATTTAACACTTCTTCCCCTACCTACTTATCACTACCCTCCCTTTTTCATATCACATCTATAAATCAAAGGATTTTGAGCTCACTGACACATTGTGTTTCTATGACACACCTTAATACTACGAAAATGCTAATTTGATGCAAATGAAGGGTTCACTTTCAATAATATCTTATCCTCCTTGTGGGGTATAATAAGATCCTTTCCAAAGAATCTAGCATGCCCCTTTTTGTTGTCACCCATACCTAACCTACCTATTAAAACCAAAATCATTCCACAAATCAAAGCATTAACTTTCAAAACCAACCAACTTATCATACCTAGCTAGCCTAATTAAACAACCTCACATCAAAACATTAAATTAACCATCATGAATAAAACTATTAAAGAATAATTTATCACATATCTATATTAATTAATCAAATATAACCATTAATCATCATCAAAAATCAAGACATCTTGACCTACCTATCTTAGCATAATTAGCATTAAAACATAACCAAATACATCATCATATAAACATGAACATAACCATCAAATAAACATTAGTCATCATCAACATAACATCTCAAAATGAAACCATTTCATATATATATATATGCATTATATAATGTCTATACATCATAACTCTCACTTAAAATACATCTAGCATCTTTGGTGCATAGGTCGGTATTAAAAATGGATCATATACATATCATGGCCCTAGTAGACCACTACCACTAGCCCCACTAGTATTTGCACTTGTACCTGTACCTACACCTATACTCGATAAAGGCACTACCTATTGACCCATTGTCCTAGGGTCCCCAAACCTACCCCACTTGACAAACTCAGCTGATACTCTCCCTACCTTAGCTCATTAGGATACTATGCTAACATAATGCCCTCATTATACCTTAGCTCCTATATCACTACATGATACTTGGTCTATGTGACATATTTGGGAGGTGCTATACCTGTCACTACTCCATTGGCCCATCATAAGGAGTCTCTCTCTTGGGTCACCACACCAAGTGAGACCCTCACCTGGTCTGACTCCCTTATCAATGCAGTCACTTGACCTATAAGATGGACACCTACCCCTATAAAGCTGTAACCTATCCATGAGCCTAGTCTCTCTCCACTATGACTCCTCCTACCTAACTATGAAGAGTCACAACCTACCCCTATAACATAGTTATCTAGGCCTAAGCTACTATTAGTACCACTACCACCTATGGGTCCCCCTGTGTTAGCTCTTATTTTTGATCTACATCCATTAAGGCCCTATCACCATCTCTAAAACAAAAATCCATCATAGTATATATACCCTAAAACCATGTAGGGTAGTCAAGTGTCATCCCTACATTGTCACCTCCCCTCAATGGTAGCTTCTCAAAATCCAAAACCTCATCCTATGGCTATGGCTCTAGAAGTAGATACTCTGAATCCTCCATCTTATACCATAAAAAATTAGGATGGATATCCTATACCAATCTAAACTATCACTATACCCTCTCAAATGAGATACGCTCAGTCTCTCCTTCCCATCGCCCATAGACCCACCTCTAACTCTATAAAGATAATGTATGACACTGGTAGCCCTCCCATATAAGGCACTCATTATATGGCCTCCATACTATGTCTCCATCCACCAAACCTTCTAGTGCCTCTCTAAACCAGTCTAGGTCATGTGCACTTCCACCTACCCCTATCATGGCCCTATCTATCCTCCATCGGCAGAAACTGACCTTATAATCCATTAGTAGATACCCCTCAACTAGTAAATCTAATGGTCGTAACACTTGTATGTGCTCATAAGCCCAACAATGCAATACAAATCCCACACTGATGCCATACCATTTGTGTGCCTAGAAGCCCCATAACTCTCTATATATCTGCACCAATAATACCTGTGCCCATCCAAACATAACTCTACCAAAAAATAACTCAACCAACATTCCCAATAACACACTAGGGTATCTCCTTCTGACTGAATCTAGTAATACATAACAAGTAACTACTAATTATAAAATAGTTAGCAAGTGTCTATCCCCTATGGCTCTCTGGTATAGTGACCTAATACTAAAACCTCTATAATGGAACTATGCATTACCTCTATCATCTTTATACAACATCTCCATACACCCATCCATCTCATCCCCCTCAATATGGTAGATGGGATCACTCTAAATAGGTAGACGTGTAATCTAGTGTACATCCTCTAATAGGATGCTCATCTCCCCTATCATTAACTAGAAGGTGTTAGTTGCCAGATCCCATCTCTTGATGAGGGAGACTATCATCTTGACATCTCTTAAGAGGCATTGGTAATGTCACATCACTCTGAACCCCACTATTTCCATGTGTTGCCAGTTGTCTACTGACATGGCATCCCTCACCTTTGTAAAGATTTTAGGCACTTGATCTCACAGCTATATCTGCTCTCATGCCTAAAAAACAATTATATCATGAATTACATAAGAATCTATCCCTATGAACATGACAACTAAAATAATAAATTCTTCTCTCTTCTATCCCCCTAGTTGGTCCTAATAGACTTTTACCCTACCTCTTTACTATCCTCTACACTATTTAAAAACCTAACCACTTTTTATACACCCTATAATATTCTCAATCATGAAAAAATAATTTTCATCTCAAATCACTTTATCTATCCTTATTCTTACAAAAAACTATATATCTTTTCCCCAAACAACTATTTATTCAACTATTTAAACCAACTAGCTATTCTTACAAATACTTATTTAAAACCCACCTATAAATATTTTCCCCCCATGCGCTCTTTATCCAACAAAAACCTAACCCCCCTTTTTGACCATCACCAATTACTCTAACCATCGACAGTCCCCTTAGGGTATTTTATACCCCTAGGGTTGACCATTGACGGTTGGGTCGACCATTGACGGTTGGGTCAACCATTGATGATCACCTGTGGGCGATCATTGGCTGCAGGCTTCGACCCCCCAACCTCCCCAAAACACCTAAAAAATCACAAAATACCCCCCTCCCATGCATTTTTTCTCACTTCCTTACCCCTATCAATCCCTTTCTAAGTTTTATAACCACACCCTCTCTTTATCCCCACATAGTTCAACAAAACCATCACCTTAGCTTATCAATTTGCACACACAAACAATGCATAATACCTAAATTTAATTTTTTCTTTCATTATCATTTTATTCTATCAATTTAATAAATAATACCCACCTCATTCCATGATTGATGGAACCTCCTCAGATTGTGCCTTACCACTGGTGCATCTCCTAGATCCATCTCCACCATACTCTCACTCTCCTAATACCAATCTCTTCTTGACACCTCACCCCACTCCCAAAAATCCCTTTCACTCTTCATACAAAGCAACCCGTAAAATGATAGTGCTCTGCCAATTTTGCAAAAATGATAATAATAACTTTTCTTCATCATTCTTTTTACTTTTGTCATGATTTTAGGGTTTTGGAGTTGACCATCGATAGTTTCCCAAACCATCGATGGTTAACCCTGACCATTGACAGTTGGGTAACCATCACCAATTGACCTTGACCATCGATGGTTAGAGTTTCCCCCCTTTCTTTTTAAAGTACAACCCTAAACATTTCCCCTTCAAAATTTTCCTCTTCTTTACGTTAACTTGACTTTGATCACACCTAAATGGGGCAACCTATTTCCCTTACACTCAAACTTATTTAGGAGTCACCTTTTCCCCAACCAAAAACAACATTTGGCTTGAAGTCTGTATTGGATGTATTATCCATGGGACCATGTAGGCAATGTTATCTTACCTTGTGTTAGGAGTCATCTCAGCCACACCCCCTACCCAACCACCTACTTGCGTATGTTCACTATGATGTTTCCCCCTCTTTTAGAATAAACCTATTCATATACCTTGAGATGAATTTGCTTTGGTCATTATTAAATGCTTCAACCACTTTGGCCTTGTTGAAATTTTTTCACACTACCTTATGCATGACCCAACTAGTTATGTTTTTCTCAAGAGCACTTCTGACCCTGGATACCTAAATAAACATTGAACCTTTTTAGGATATTTGATATGCGTAACTCGATCAACTATAACCAAAACTGGGGATCGGTTACCTTTTCACTTATTCTATAACTCAAACTTCTTATTATTAACATTGGCCATTTTTATCTTTGCATGATTTTTTGCCCTTAGCATCTCATCGCACCTTGTGTATGTAGTTGTGTTTTAGTACTTACACCTTCTTTCTTTTTATCAAACCATGACCCACATTTTATATTACCTCATTGACTCTTGGTTTGAGGGGGAATACCCTCCTCCCATACTTAGGGCAACTGACCCTAAACTATTAACCTTTCATTTTTGTTCTATGACTTACTAATCTAAAGATGCATAATAAAAAGGGGCAAAATATAGTCACCTAAAAATGTCCCCTTGAACATTTTTAGTATTGCATCACCTTGGACCTATTCTTGACCATTAGTTAACTATCTAGCTAGTTAGTTCACCCTTTACACATAGCCACCAAACATATTAACATGCTCTCCTTGAATCTTTTTAACCCTTTTTACATCAAGGGATCAACCATCTATGGTCACCCTAATCCTTGGTGGTTAGGTATCCACCCTTGTAACACAAAAATTATCCAGTTGTGGATGAGCTTGTATGGGCAACATAGAAACTTTTCCATGCACATCTCACAACTTTCTTTATTTCAAAATGGGCATCTTTATCCTCCCAACTTAGAAAATTTTCCTCAAAGCTTCCCTCCTCACTTAGAAAGTTTTTAATATAAATGTAGGGCTCTTGGGAGAGTTATGGATCAAAAAATTTGCATATCCAGGCTCTCCTGTATTCCTTGTGTAGGCATTCGATGTCTTGAAACCCTGTCTATGTAATTCTCAAAATTCAAAGTATCATTACACTGCTCAAATCTCTTCAGCACTCAGCTATCAAATATTCAACATAACAAAGGTCATTCTTCCCTAACCAAAGGAGTTATCACTTTGTTTGGTCATCAACAAGCGTAATGTTTACTAGGTACATACCCTTTATCTCTTATTTATTCCCTATTTTTAAATTAAAAAAATCAAGCAAGAAAAAGTAAGGAAACATTAGAATCATATCATCACATAATTATAACATCATAAGCCACATCAATAACCATAACCAAATCATATATAATCATAAACATCATGAACCACACCACATATATAATCATAAACCATAACCATGTCACATATCCATGATCATAACCATTTATCAAAACCATCATAATCAAAACACCATAAACATCATAACCATATATGGAACCATAAATCATAAACATCATATCCATGAATGAAAAAAAATCATCATAATCACATACAATCATAAAAATCATACATAATCATCACATGCCTAAGCTACTAAGTCCACATCTCATAACCATAAGCATAAACATCAAAACCAAAATCATGATCCATGAACCATAAAAAAATTCTATATATCATCATCATCATCATCATCATCATCATCATCATCATCATCATCATCATCATCATCATCATCATCATCATCATCATCATCACCACATCATCATCACCATCACCATCACCATCATCATCATCATCATCATCATCATCGTCATCATCATCATCATCATCACCATCATCATCATCATCATCATCATCATCATCATCATCATCAACATAAAATAGTACATATAATCATGTGCATCTCTCTCTCTCTCTCTCTCTAAAATATACATCTCACTACATCAGCTCGTAGGCTGATATAAAAAACATATACATCTACCTATATCATATCATATACACTATGCCCTAAGGGAACCACTACCACTAGCCCCTCTTACACTACCACTACCATTTGGTGCCTGCCCTTTTGAGGTGCATGCCTACCCACTCACTAAATCATCCCACTAACCTCACTAAATCATCCCACTAACCTAGAGTCTCTACCCCTACACCACCTAATAAGATGGATCTATACTCACCCCATCAGGGATCTTGTGGACACTATGTTAAAACTATGGCCTCGTAATATTCTAACTCCTAAACTATGGCCAAGTATCATTCCATAGGGATACTACTTGGTGGTCTTACTTGTGTTACAACTTATCCTCTCTATCTGAAGGTGTCCCTCTCCTAGGTCACTAACCCTAGTGAAGTCCTAGCCTTGTCACTTTCCCCTATCATAGTCACAACCTAACCCTATAATGTCACAATCTAGCCACCTATCCCTATAATACTATGATCTGTGCCTATGTAGTGAATATCAAAACTCCTACCTATCCATCAAGGCCACCTTCTTATACCTATACTTATGGACCCCCACCATCTAGGTCCACATCCATGGGATACTTTCCCCCATTATCCCACCCAAAATTTATAACTATATAAATGACCTAAGACCATGATGTGTACCCATAAAAAAAATGACATCATTGATCTTTGCTTTGATTAGTAACTCCTCATGATTAAGAAGAACCTCCTTGAGCTATGGATCAGGGAGCAAAAACTTAGCATCTTCCCTCCTATACCTTAATAATAGACTTGGGATCCCCTATATCAAGCTGAACTATTTACAAACTCTATCAAATAGGATGAGCTCAGTCTCATCCTCTTTCTTCCCATAAATCCACCTTCAGCTCTGCAATGACAAAATATGTTGAGTATAGTGGGCCCACCTCAAGAAGCCCACATATGGCCTCTAGACCACATCTCCAACCATCAAGGCCTCCAACACCTCTTTGAGCCAAACAATATCCCTCACACCTCCTCCAGCTCTTGTGAGTGCATAGTCACCCCTCCACTGCATGAAAACCACCTTGAATTCCATCTGGGTGTATCCCTCCCATGAAAACACCATTATCCTTAGGACCCTGATATGCTCGTAGGCCCAGTAATGAAGCACAAACCCCAAACTAATCTCATATCTCTAATGCACTCAAAACCCCCATAAGTATCTATACATATAAACCAACAAAATAGGTGCCCACCTAAAAATTGTTTGCCTAAACAACATCTCCACCAAAACACCTAGAAATAGGTATGGAAATTGCCCACTACTCAAATATGGTAATACAAAACATGACATTACCATCATCATCATCATCAACCTCTTATCATCCCTGACTCTTTGATATAATGGCCTATAATTATATCTACCAACATGCCATCTGGTGAATGTATGATAATTACCATAGAGGAGCTCCATATGATCATCTCTCTCCTCATTCTCAATATGATATATCACCTCCCCCTAAATGGGAAACCATGTAATCCTATGTAAATCCTCTAGTTGGATGGTCATCTCACCCATTGACAATAGCAATGTGTTCATGGCTAGATCCCATCTCTTGATGAGGGTTATAATCATCATTACATCTCATAACATGTGTTAAAAGTGCCTCATTATGCTGAGGCTGACCTCCTCCATATGCATCCAATCATACTCTATCATCCCTTAATAGATCTCTGCAAAGATCTAAGGAACCTAATCTTGCATCTAGATCAGATCTCATGCCTACAATAATTGTTAAAAAACATACTTAGATTTATATTCTCTACTTTGACCATGGCTTTCACCCTGTTTTAACTCATTTCACCTACCTACTAAACACCTAATTTTTCTCTATCTTAACTACATTCCCATATCTCTAAGCCTACCCTAAACCCACATTACCTACATTCTAAATGCTAATGACACTAGCCTTAGCCTTTTATCAAACACATCTTACCCCTAACCATCTTACCTTAACATTTTTGTATCAAAATCACTTGACCAATCACACTTCCCTTAAAATTTTTCACACCTACCTTAGCTCTTTTATCAAAAACTTTTGACTAGTTGCTCAACCACCAATGGTCACTACAACTACCAATGGTTATGATGACCCATTTTCCCTCAATCATCAACCATTAATTTTTAGGTATAATGTCAATGGTCACTATGTGTGACCACTGATAGAGCATACCTAACCTTACCTATCCAAAAACCATCCTAAATTCATTTAAAACCCTCCATAGATCTATCTAATACCCACCTTGACCTCTTTCAACCTAACCTATCCTCCTTATTTCATTTTTTTCCACCAAATTTCACAATAATAATCAAAACCCAAAACCTAGGGCAATAAAACTAGAAACCCTCCCAAATCATAAACAAACTATCTAAATTCAGCCAAAATAATTGAAAAAAACTTATCTAATAATTTAAGGCAACACCTACCTCATTCCTCAACTATCATCAAGGAGGAATCATAACTCCCACTGCTCAGTCACATCCTCATCCACCCTATATCCTCTGGTCCACCTCACAAACAATCAACCAATCATCCAATCACCCAGTTAGTAATCAACCCCACTTCGTTAGCACCCTTGCATAATATGCCAAATCACTAGGAGTCAAAAGAGCTAAAATGAAAATGACTTACAATTTTTAATTTTTATTTTTTCTATAGTTTTAGGGTTTTTCCTTGATTATCGATAATCAAAATGACCATCGATGGTTAAGTTTGGGACCCATAACCATCGATGGTCAGGAAACCTACTTTTTCATTTTTTAGGAACCAACACCTTACTACCACATTTTTTTTGAGATTATCCTTCTTTACCAAACTAGAACCAACTATTGGAGATTATCTTCTTTAATCAACCACCTGACCACATCCACCTTGACGTTGGCCATTTTGTCTTGAACTATCACATATTTTATGATGACCTTACTTTGGTCCTTTTGACCACACTGACCAAACTTACCATGTTGAATATTTGAATTTATACCACCTAGTTCACAAATAGACTATTTGTGTTTTTTATGGGATCACTTCCTACCTTAGATATGTGTGAGAACACCAAACGTATCTATGACACTTGTATTTATGAGTGTTTCTAACCACCATGCCTAAATGTGGTCATGCAGTCTACTTGTCACTTGTCTTTTTAGAATTGACCTTATTTTTACCAACTATGGTAACTTAGTCTATGCATGATCTTGGCTATCACACTTAGTCACATTTTGTTCATGTCTTTATGCTTTAAATTTCCAACCACCATTATCACCAACCTCATGACTCACCATAAACTACTTATCAAACCCTGAATCAATTTCAGTTTCAACTTATCAACACCTGGTTTGAGGTGGAACACCTCCTACCATACTCAAGGAAACCAACTTTTGACACATAATCTATTTTTTTACAACTTTCTGACACAAACTATATAATAAAAAAGGGAAAAATGTAGACACCAAAATTTTGCACACTACAATTTTGAATGTCAAAATACCCCTAGATCAAACCATTACCCAACCCTTGACCATGAACCTAAGTCAGGTTAGCTAATAGCTAACCAACTCACTAACTTACCCTTTTTACCCCACTTATCCTTCAACACTCAACCATTGATGGCCATTTTGATCATTGATGGTCACCCTAACCATTGATGGTCAAATCTCTTCCCTACCACCTAAACAAGCACTTGACCAACTATGTACAAGCTAACACACCATAATTTAATATGTTTTCCTTACCTGATGTTAACACATCATGATGCATATAAATTAATAGCCTAACCTCTTATGGAACCTTCTACCTCCATTTCTCTTTGCCTATAAAAGGAGGGGAGTAGGAGGTGAATGAGGATCCATAATCAAGCATTATTACACACAGGTGATTAAGCCATCAACTAGAAAGTCTTCCTTTTAAAAATTCAATTACTATAATAGAGATCCAAACCTCTATCAAAATTTCTCTTGAGGCAGAGTATCGTTACTTTTCCAAAATTTCCCCAAGATTAGCCATCAGTCTTCAAGCAACAAAAAAGGTACACTTTGTATTTCTAGTTTTTTATTTGGGTTTCTGACCTCCCTGTCTCAATCAAACCTTTTTACATCTAATTTTCTAACTCCTAGAACCTTAACCAAATCCTAGACCACTCACTAACCCATCTTATAACTCCTTTTTTTTGAACATCTTTAGAATCCATAGGAACTATCGATAGTCACCCTAACCATCAATAGTCACCCTCAACTACTGATGATTACCCAACCACTAATAGTCAAGTTAACCACTGACAATTACTATGGCAAGAAATAATAGAAATTTGTTTCCAACCCCTTTGCCCAACCAAATTTGACTTTATATGTCCCTACCTAATCACAGACCCTTGCCTAATTTTTTGAACCTGACTTGACCTACTTTAGCACTAATATTGACTTGCTATTCCTATATTTAGTTTATTTTTATTTATCAAGCATCTATTTATTCTTGTATTTCATTTTAGTTCTTTCTATTATTTGATGCAAGTACTTCCTTTTTATCTCTATCAATTTAACTGTCATCAAAGAGAGGATTGATAACCTCCTAACAAGCTCATGCTTCTTGGATTTAGCTCATGCTTGGAAATCCACCTTGATACCCATCTAACAACCCCTTTACATGAGTGATTTATTATCTATATGTCATTAATACAAAAAAGAGAGGATATCTTCACACTCATCTAGATCACACATGTACAAACAAATAGGTTCTTATACCACACCCTTATTACTAGTTTCTTACTTCTTCTTTAATTAAGAAATGAACATAAATTGAGAGAAAAACCACTTATTCCTGAATGGTTCATTTATGAACCAAGGTTAGATAAATTACCCATTATATATCATCTATGGGCTCTTATAAAAGCTAATAACTTCCATATGTAATAATAATTGAAGCCTTGGATCATTGCTTTGTACAAGGAAGAGGCAAAGAGATTGGCTACTTCAAGTCAATCAATTGACATACAAATAGGAGTGGCAAGTAAGCATATGGGTGAATCTTTAGTTAGGGTCAGATATGATCTAGATATTACTAGTTTATAAAGAGTGATGAAGACAAAGTTCATGGAAAGAGGTGAGAAATAAAAGTTGAGGCACCACTAGGGTAGATAATATATGAATATTGGATATGATCTTATCAGTAGAAGATAAGATAGTGTAGACACTAAAAATATGCACACTACAGTTCTAGATGTTGCATCAGCTCCTAGACCACCTCAGGTCCCCTTAGGGACCACTTTATGACCATTACCCTGCCAAACCTAAGTCACTCTGACTAACTTTAAACATTATACCTTTGACCTATTGACCACTGATGGTCAACCCCTAACCACCGATAGTTAAACCCAACCATTGATAGTCAACCTTTAACTACCTTAAGGGTTAACTCCAGCTCAACTCCACCTTGATTTTTTATTCTTAGCTACTTGGAAAATTATGAATATTGAGACTAAAATTAGATGACTTGTTGACACCTTGTTTGAACTTATTGTTTCACCTCTCCATTCCTTCTATAAAAGAGAGGAGGAGGAGGTGAAAAGGAGGGAAATAAAAATCATCAAAGAGAATCAACAATCACTAGAGCTTCTTATACCAAAGCTTATTTTATATGTCTTTTCCCAATGAGCATGATAAAGATAATAAACACTCTAATTCATCAATCACAACCAAGACACTGACACTCTACTACAATTGATCTAATTTCCATAATGAGTTCTTAGCCACTCACCTCAACATTTTTTAGGTAACAAAGCTATGCATCTATTTTCATTAATTAGATCCTTTGTTTCTATCTCACAACTAGCCTTTAGACTAAACCCACCTCTCAGAATCACTTAGCCACCTTCCAGACTAGACCTAACCTTACCTAAGCCAAATCTGATAGTAACCATCAATGATCACTTAATCACCAATGGTTTTCTCCCAATTGTAGATGGTCATCCAGCCACTGATAGTTACTCAACTATTGATGGTTCAACCAATCATCGACTGTCATCATGTGACAATTCCAAAAGCAAGCTAATTTTACCTATTAGACCCCGACCAAATCCCATTTTTAACCTTCTGCCTAAGCACAAAAATCACCCTATTTTCTAAACTATGTCTAATTTATTTAGAATTAATATCCAATCATTTATTGTTATAATTAATCAAATTCATCTCTTTCAAGCACTTCTTGTATTTGATTTTAGTATCCTCTATTATTCATGCAAGTAATTTATCTTTCATTTTTAAAACTTGATTGTTGAAAAGTCTGGATTGACAACCTTAAAGGAAGCTTGTGCTTCTTGGATCTAGCTTGCTAGGCAATCCACCGTACTATCAAACTAATCAACCATTTATTTAGTGCTTTCTTATTTTCAAGTCATTCCTCCCAAGCCGAAGATGAGTATTTACAACCGTCTGGATCATGGAGTGCAAACTAAATCTAGGTTCTACCAACCTCACCCTTTTTTCAAGTTTTAAAACTTTCTTCCTAAGAAATAAATCAAAATTTACGTGAAGCATCCTAGTATACCTGATGGGACCCTTGAGTCTTTTCTTGGGTTCATAGTTGCATCTAAGTGCCTTTTCTTCTTATTTTCTACTCATATAATGAAATCAAAATTTCATTTTGGGCTTAAAATTGACTGCATACATTGTTTGATTAATTATTTTAACTCACATAGCTTAATTATTCATAGGCTCATTATTATCATACACACAAGACCAAACCACTTACACCTAATCAAGCATAAAAACATTGACATATTGCCTAACTGGGATTTCATCACCTAGCGGTCACCTTTCCTAGCTATCTTACTTGGATTTCACTACCAAGGGGAGAACCATCTCAGTATGCTGGCTGAGTATAATCTCTAGAAACTTAGTATATTTTGGCTAAGCACCTAACACTTATTTCACTACTATGTGTGAAGTGAGGGGGCAGGCCCCAATATCAATGCACATACCAAGTTCTATTACAGATATTAAGATCCTAAACACAACCTAAAACCAACCATAGACTTTTTTTATAGTACCCACTCTATAATTCAAGTTGACTCACATAATTCTTAAAGCTTAAGGCATAAGCTGCAATAGAGACTAAAAAGAACCTTAGGATTTAACATGTTTTAGTGTGTGTTTTGTTTCATTAACTTTTTATTGTCTTCTCTTTGTTTGAGTTGTGAGATTGCTTGTATCTTCCCTTTTCCATTATTTGCATGGTTTTAACTAGGTAACAACTAAGACATTGATAAAATTAGGATCCACCTCTTAATCATCTATCTTCCTCTTATTCCTCATCCATGGAGTACATCTCAGATGCAAAGAGTTATCCCCATCCTTCTAGAAGTCCTAACATCCCTCAAATGGTTTCCCAAGGTGATGCAAATTTATCCACCTTTTTGGATAACAACCCCATAGCCCTACAACATTACCTTAACACCATATTTCACCATACCCTTTCTCTAATCCCTCTTGTTAACTCGACCTATGGCATGCCATCCCACCTTATGGGTAATACTTATGTTGACACCATTTCCACCCAACCCTTGGTCACCCAAGCATCCTCTTCTAGCAATAATCCCACTAATACCACCATCTAAAACCAACCCACCAAACCAACCAATGCCCAAATACCTTCTAACCCAACCAAAAACCCTTCTAGTATAGGAAAAACCCAACCTTTAGGCATTGGTACTCTGCTTATCATGGGAGTACCCTCTACTATTCTCACTACCTTTCCTCTTGTCCCCAATCCACCTACCTTCACTCCATTTTAGAGATTGGTGGTCCCCATACCTTCTACCCTTCCACCCATTAGTACTAAAGTTACTACCTATCTTCTATCTACTAACCCAACCATACCTCTAACCCAACCTACATCAATCCCCCAATAGATGTCCATTACACAAAACCCTCGCTACATCATTAACCCAAAAGGGTATGTACCTCTACCTTCCACCTAACCACCTATCTCCACATACTCATATGTTGCATCATCCTAACCACCTATGTCAACATACCAATATGTGGTAGCCTCTCAACCCACATCTGTTATCCTTATGTTACACCTACCTAAACCCAACATAATCTACCTTACAACTACGGGGGTGCATAACCACAAATAGATCTTGTCAAAATGTTAATGGACAGAATGATTACTTTGGAGTCATCTATTTTTGGTGCCCATAACCTCTTATTTTATGACCAAATTTACAAAGAACTAATTCATCCATCTATCCCCATTCGACCTTATCCTCCTCAATGGGAAATTTTAATTTTTTTAAAATCTTAGAGCAAGGAAGACACTCAAAAACATCTGAGACCATTTAGGCATTCTTGCTATTTTATCACCTATGATGATGCTCTCCTTCTTCACACCTTTCCCATGTCTCTGTCAGGTTTGACACATATTGGTACGGTGCTATTATAAAGCACTCCCTCTTTTCTTTTGCCCAACTAGCTCAAACTTTCTTAGATCACTTTTCCATAAACATCTCTAAGAAAGTTTCCATCACTGATCTCTACTCCATTTGGTAATTTAATGATGAGTCCATAGTCGACTTCGTAGCCCATTGGAGAAGCTTGATAAATCAACTCTCTTTCTCTTTTCCCCAACCTAAGCTAATTTAAAATCTTTTCTTAGGCTTGTGTCAAACACATTTCCTCCACTTTATAGGTTCATACTTTCAAGACCTTTGATGAGGCTTTCACCATGGCACAAAAATTAGAGAATAGAGCCATTGATGAGGGGAAGTTAAAATTGAGAAACAAAATTTCCACATTTAAATAAAATGAGACTCCCTCCTCTAAACCTAACAATCAAACCAACAATAAAACCAAAAATAAGGGAAATGTGAATGTGGTGGTCCTTAAAACCACCCTTCTACTTGTTATTAACTAACCCAACTCTTCCAATTCCTCCAATTAGAACACTATAAACCCAAATCATAACAACCAAAATCAATTTACTCTACTCAGGGAGTCATATGCTTCAGTCTTGGAAAAGTTATTGAAAGTGAATATCAAACAACTCCCATTGATAAAACCTCCATAACAATTTGATTCTTCTCATCCTGTACCTAGTTAGTATAAGGAAAATGAATTGTGCACCTTCCACCGTGTCATTAGACACAATGTTATTAGGTGTAATACCTTCAATAACATCTTCCAAAATCTCATCGACAAGGGGGAACTTATGTTGGATAACCCCAATGCACACCCAAATCAATCACTTGACATATTTAGACAACCATTTCCCAACCATGCCCCTTCTACGAGTAGTGAAAATAATAGAACAAAATCCTCTCACAACCACAAAGTCCATATCATTAACACAATTCTTAGTGAAGTCATTACTAAGGAAAGCATTGTGTAAACCACCTTTCCTGCCCCTCCACTTATTGAGGTAGTGGAGTCATTCTCCATTCCTTCAAAAAATGAAACCAAGGAAATAACCCCTCCACTTTCTCTACTCATTGAGGTATTTGAGCTACCAACCTCTCCTTTGGAAGGCATACCAAAATAAATAACTGTTACCACCACATCCTTATCCTTTGTCATACAACAATCCAATCTTCCTTTATAAATCATCTATAAAAAAGAGATCCTTCTACCTACTTCTCTTATAGGAGACTCATCTTCCCAAACCTTGAAGCTTTTGATTGAGGAAAAGGATGAGGTAACCAATTCTGTCTCTCCACCCATGGGTATGACCTTTGAGCTCAATATTGAAGGTATCAAACCCATCTATAAGCCCTTCTCTCAACTAGTCCAAAACTTGGATTACTTATCCCAACCTAATGTAGATCATGCCACCTTTTGGCACCATCTCAGGCTTCCTTACCTAACCAAGTAAGAGCCTTCAACCATGCCACTATCATCCCAACTTTCCATTTCCACTATTAAACCTACTATCATATCAACTCAACCATTAAAAACCTCTACCAATCAAACCATATCTGAACCATCCAAACTAACTCCACCTAAACTAATCAAATCACCTTCTACCACTCCAACCAAGCCCACCAAAAACCTTGGCATATTCCCAATTCAAAATCTTACCCATCCCTCATTGAAATTGGAATTAACTTCACCAAACCTACCAAAGAAACCCCAAACCAAGCCAAAAAAACAAGCAAAACCACCCAAGATTCCATAGACTAAAACTCTGCCTCCCCTTTCAACTTTGCCTTCTATTTTGGGACCTCACCCTTCTACCTTTGAAAGGAAACCAACCATCCCAAAAAAAACCCAAATCCAGCCACCACTTTTGGTTATGCCATCACTCTTACTTTCATCCTCACCTATTTTCACCAAACCTTCTATAACCAAAATGCCTACTTCTAAGGCATCTACCTTAACACCTTTCACCCCCAAATAACCTATACCCAAACCATCCACCAAAAATGCTCTTTCACCCAAATCTCTTACCATCAAGCCTACTTATAAAAAGGCTTCCACCTCAACTACCAAACCTAAAACCTCCATGCCTTTACCACCTTTACCCGAGTCTTACTCAACCATCCTACAGAGCTTATTACAAACATTTTGATTAACTTTGCCACCTATTAGACCATTTAACCCTCATATTACTAATCCATCTTGGTACAATGATAAATTAGTATGCTCATATCATAAAACACATATAAATGATATAAATAACTATAAATCTCTCCAAGTATTAGCCCATCGGTTGTATTATGAGGATGACATATTATTAGATGAGCCTCCTATGAACCCACCATTGATCCAAGAACCAAGAGCCATCAACCAATATTTACTTACTCCACTCTCACCTTAGAGTGAAGAGGAAATGAAAAAATACTCTATCTTGACTCTTCCCCAAATCCATACCATCCTTATGGTCACATGATCATAGGATCAACCAAAGGATAAGGGAAAAGAAAAGGTGTCCATTCCATGGATATATCCCTCTTCCACCACCCAATCACCCATCAAATACCAAACACTTTTACCTTACACCAAACCCAAGATGTCCATCTTAGGTCCCTCTTAATCTAAACCTTATGAATAAATCCAATGAGTAGTTATGAAATAGATTCACCAAATGCTAGTGAAGATTAGTTTGTATGAACTAATGAATACCTTGCCTCACCATCACCAAGTGATGATAGATGCTTTGTAATCCATTTAGGTTCAAAAAAAATACCCACAACCTCTAACAACCTTTATTGGAGCTCTTCAAATTTCCAATCTTGTTACCTTAAAAGATTCAAAAATACCCTCCATCCATCCAGATGATCTAGATTCTCCCCTCTTCATTACTGTGTATATTAACCAAACCCACATAAGAGGGTCATTATTGATGGGGGAGATAACATCAAAATTATCTCCTCCCACACATACAACCAACTTAAATTGACCAAGAACATTCTATTAAAAACCTCAACAATGCTCTAATCATTCAATAATACCATGGCCATGACTTTAGGAACTATTATCCTTCACATTCATCTAGGACCTCACATGCTTCTTGAGCTATTCTATATAGTACAAGGTGAGTTCTAGTACAATGTTTTGCTGGGATGCCCTTGGATCTATTTCATGGGCTATGTGACATCTACCCTACACCCATGCATCAAATTTGAACATGAAGTTCAAGTTATTACCATACAAGCTAATTCAAGTCTTTTTACATCATGCAACCTGATGTACTGACCCAATGAAATTCTCTTTCCTCCATTTAATAAGCTTTTAGTATTAAAAAATGAAGCCCCATCTTCTTCTACCAATGAATCATCCACCAATTTATCCATCCCTTCCACCTAAATCCCCACAACTGACCCTTTGGAATCAACCTTCCAGTGTCTTTCATTGGGAAAGTACCACCTCTTGATACTGGATACTTTTCTTACTCCCCAAGAGTATGGGAATCTTGACCAATAACCTGATTATGACCCTAATATTGGATCTATTGTTCCTTTTAGGCCCTCAAATTAGTAAACCAATTTCATCTATGGGGGATTTGATAAACCCCTTGACACTTCCACAACCTCTTTCTCACCTTGAACATTTACCTCTAGTTTCTCTTATCTAGATAAACCAAAGCTTGCCAAGACATATCTTTATAAGTGTGATTAGAAGATATTTGGTCTAGGATGATATAAACATAAGTCACACAAGTTGTTTCCAATCAAGACCTAAAAACCTCATAAAAAGCATGGCCTTGGCTTCATGCCACCTAAAAAGCAAACCACCCTACCTCCCACTACCATCATTGACAAGGAAACCCCATCCTCACTTACCACTCCACTATAAAAAACTAAGGATTTTGACATCATCCCTCCTAAATTTTTTTCCCCTCAATATGATCATCCTCAGACCCATAATTTGCCAAAAGGATGGGCTAACCATGACTATTCCTCTAACCCATCCTGAGATGGTTGGAGATGACTCTCCTACCATTAATACCATTCAGTGTTAGGATGATGATTGCATTCTCACCTATCTTGGTGTGGAAGATTCCTCTATCCACAAATATCTTCCTCCTAAGATTTCAACCATGTTTAATGAATCCAACATGGATATCAACTTGGGTACTCTAGATAACCCATGGATTGTTAAAATCAGCCAATCGCTAAATTCTGAGGAGCTTTAAGACTTCCCCTCCTTCCTACAAGACTGCAACATAGCATTTTCTTGGTCTTAAAATAACATGCTAGGAATTTACCCCTTTATTACTACCCATAATATATTCACCAACCATGATGCCAAGCACATTAGGCAAAGACTTTGATGAATGCACCCTTGCATATCCCTACTTATCAAAAAAGAGCTTTAACATCTCCTATCCATCAACTTAATTCAACCTAGTGATTATCCCCAATGGGTCTTAAACATTGTACCTATCACTCAAGCCATAGGGGGAATTGATATTTGTGTGGAATTTCATGACCTTAAGCTTACTTTCCTAAAGGATGACTTTCCTTTGCTAAGCATTAACCAATTTGTTGATCTTACAATAGGCCATGAGATGTTATCTCTTGTGGATGAATTCTTAGGTTATAATCAGATCTTAATTTCTGCTAAAGATCAACACAAAACCACCTTCATCACCCCATGGGGGAATTTGTACTATAGAGTCATGCCTTTTGGACTGAAGAATGATGGTGTAACCTACCAACATGTTATGACATACATCTTCCATGACCTTATTCACAAAATCATAAAAGACTATGTTGATGACCTTCTTAAGAAATCCAAATGTCATAAAGATAACTTGGTCATTCTTAAGATTATATTTGAGTGCCTCATCCATTACCATGTACACCTTAACCTTAAGAAGTGTATTTTTGGGGTCTTATCAAGGAATCTCCTTGGCTTCATTGTCTCCCTTTAGGGAATTGAAGTTGATCCTACCAAAATCAAAGCAACCCTTGACATGCCTCTTCCCACCTACCTCAATCAACTCTGTATCTTGTAGGGGAAGCTCCAATCCATTCATCACTTTATCTCTCAGCTATCAGATTGATGCTAACCCTTCCACCACTTTTTGAAGATGGATGTATCTTTGAAGTGGAATAATAACTACCAAAAGGCCTTTGATTCACCTAAAGAATACCTTCTGTCTCCACCCATCCTCATTCCTCCCATGGAAGATCAACCTTTTTACCTTTATATTTATACCACTGACCACTCCTTAGGGGCAATGCTGGCTCATCAAGATGAGAAGCATAAATAACAATCCATCTACTACATTAAACATATGCTTGTATAGTATAAAACTTGGTACACCCATACCAAGAAATTTTACCTCACCTTGGTCTTTGTGGCCATAAAACTTTTCCATTACCTTCTCAACTATAAGACCTATGTCATAACCAATACTGATCCACTCAAGTATATACACTACAAACCATACCAAAACTAGTGTATGGATAAGTGGCTCATGATTTTAGTTGATTTTGACCTTGAGTTCCTTCAATAAAAGTCAATTAAATGGAAAATCATTATCAATCAATCGGTCAAAGCACCATTAGCCGATGATTAACCTCTTCTTCTCAAATTTATAGATGAGTTCATCATTACCCTCTCTCAAATATACTTCACCTATCGAGTGACCATGTTATTTGATGGATCAAAATGTCAATGTGGGGGGGAGCCAACATCATCCTTATTCTTCTTCATGGTGAACTTCTTCATTTATCCTTAAAGCTAGATTTCAAATGTATCAATAATATGGCTGAATATGAAGCCCTAGTGATAGGTCTCCAAACTATATTAGCCTTGGGAGTCAAAATGATCAACATTTTTGGTGAATCTTAACTTATGGTCAATCAAATCAATAACTCTTATCAATATAAGAATGATGTTTTGTAACAATATAAAAAACTAGCTAGTGTGTTCTTAGCATCATTTGAACACTATTGCATCCAAACCACTCCCTAATATATAAACAAATTTACCAATATGATGGCTTCTCTCATGTCATAGATCCCATATACACCCCCTAAATCTAAGCTATCTATCATTATCCATCAAATTACTGAGCCTTCCTATATCAAATCTGACTCTCCCACCATATTCAATGTGGAGGAGACCTAACCTGACCTCTGGTATCAACATACCTTTGACTATCTTAACCTTGCCATCATCCCATCCAACCTTTATAAGAATACTCAACAATCATTTATTTAGAGCACCTCAGGTTATACCATACTGGGGGTAATTCTTTATAAATGTGGTTTTGATGGTCTCCTCTTTTGTTTCCTACATAGTCATGAATCCTCTCATGCTATCAAAGAAATGCATGATGGGATTTGCAAAGGACACTTTAGTAGTCTAGCCATCACTAAACGCATCCTTTACCTTATCTATTATTGGCCCACCCTTAACTAAGATTGATATGATTATGTGAAAAAGTATATCAAATGTCAACAACATGCTAATTTACATTATGTACCTAGCCAGAGTCTTCAAGTATCCAAATATTTCTGGCCATTATCACAATAGGGTCTAGATCTTATTAGAGAAATTAACCTCCATTCTTCATAGTGACATCATTTTGTCATCACTAAAATGGAATATTTCACTAAATGGGTAGAGGCTATTCCTCTCATCTCCACAAAAGCCAAAAATGTTATCAACTTTATCAATCATCACATTATTTGTTGTTTCGGTATTCCTCATAAAATTTTTATTGATAATGGAAAATCTATCAAAAACATATAAGTCCAAGGTCTTTGTGATGTGTTTGGTATCAAGTTGAGTTTCTCATCACCCTATCATCTACAAGATAATGGACATGTGTAAACCTCTAACAAAACTCTTAATAACATGCTAATTAAAATGGTTAATGCTTTTGGTTAGGATTATAATTTGCACATGATTTTCACCTTATGGGCATATCGTACTAGCATTCAAACCCCTATGGTTGCTACCCCTTTCTCTCTTATGTTTGGAGCAGAGTCTATTTTTCCTCTCAAAGTCTAAATTCCATCTCTTCACATATCCCTACAAGATCTCATTTCTAAGAGTGATTATTGTCAAGAACATTTACCCAACTCGAGTTACTTGACAAATGTCATTTAACTATGCTCACCCACCTTCATGTCTATCAAGAGTGAATCAAGCATGATTATAAAAAATACCTCAAAGTGTGAGAATTCAATATCAAAGACCTTATCCTAAAGGAAAATCAACATGTCACCAATATGGAGAAAAAAAATTGGGGCAAGTTTGCTTTTAATTGACTTGGACCTTATATCATAACCCACAAGTATGGTTCAAGAGCTTATTGATTATCCTGTCTTGAAGGGAAACTGGAACCTAAGCCCCTTAATGATTCACATCTACATCATTTATTTTGTTAAATAGGATCGAACTCACCTTTTTTCTAACTTAATCTCATCCCTTATTTTCACCCACATTCATCTCCTTATCTTAAAGACAATCGATTACAAATGAATCATGTGATTTTCCATCATAATCATAGCCTAATATTGAACATGGGTACCAAGGCTCTACCCATGGCATGATTCTCATGGTCCTTTCCACCCCTTTTTAGGATGGATTCCCATGGTTATTGGCCCTTAAACCTGTTTTACATACCATCCACCTTTTAATGTTTTAGTTTCACCTTCATAAATGTGAACCTCTAAACCTATATAAGTAAGTCTATGTCATCAAAAGCACAAATAAATAACAAAATTAAATAATTAATAAAAATAAATAATCCATAGACTACTCTCTTAAAGGACAACTACCAAAACATGTCACAATTTCTCAATATAATGTAGACTACTCCCTTGAAGGATAACTATCAAAATACTTAAACAAAGCTCACAAACTTAGACCACTCCCTTAAAAAATGGCTGAGTAAAACATTTGTCAAAGTATATCAATTGAGTGGAATCTTCCCACCTCAATTAGCTTCCCCATCCCTGCAAGCAATAACAAAATAGCAAAATATCCATTATCAAAAAAAAGAAAGAGAATATAATTTTGGTAGCCGCAATCGAATTTCATATGTATACTTCCCACATTTATCTATCTACACCTTTTATGACATGAACTTATTTATATTGGCTCTTTGGTAACCTACATAGGCATGCTAGTCTCACAATAAGGTTCCATCATCATCCACCTCCCCTTTATACCCTCTATAAGTGAGGAATTTTTGAGCTTACTTAACATTGGGTGGTCAAGAAACCTTTTAACTGACTAAAAAATACTAATACAAAAAATTTAAAGGGATTATGTTCATAATGTGATCTAACTTACGTTTGTCTCAGTCCTTGCCAATGAATAAGCATCATGCCACCTTCTTATTTCACTCATACCTACTTGTTGATACATTCATTAAGATGTTTGTCTTTTGTTTGCCTTATCTTTTCTCACATTTAGATTTGTTATCCAATTTACTCTTTGTGTTTTGAAATTACTTCACATTCATCTTTAAACAAATGCAAATCATTCAAAAAATTTAACCCCAAACATGTGGGATTTGCCTTATTTCTTTAAGTGTTTTTAATTATATGATCATTTTAATGAATTAACCATCTCATATATCAAACATCATCTAGTGATCAATCACATCAACAAACCATCTATCATATCTACCACAATTTAATCACACATCAAAAATGAATGAGTCATTCACATATGTTATCCACCACATGTCTAATCTAGATAAGGAAGTGTAGACTCAAACATTCAAAGCATGAGCATAATATCATGAACATAATCATATCAAACTCATAGAAACATAACCATAACCACAACCACAACCACAACATGAACATAATCATCTATAATCATGACAATAATCACAAAAATCATAGCCATGCCCAACAAAACATAACATGAAAATCATAATCACATAAATAACACCCATTAAATATCAACATTGTCATGATAATACATCATAAACATAGTCACTAACAAACCATAACCACATCATAATCATAATTATATCATAAACAACATCGATCAATATCGAATATCATCATGAGCATAAATTAAATAGCCACATCATCACATGCCTAGCTTGGTGATTAAACATATACCATAACATCATAACCATCATAACATCACATCATCACATAAACACCATCACCATCAACACAATCCATAAAACATCAAATCTATATATCATGAGCTTATAATCCAAATAATGATCATATATACAATAATGTACATGTCTCTCAATGGATATATACATCTCATTACATCAACTTGTAGGCTAGTATCAGAATCATATAATACATCAAAATATAAGGTCTCATTATAGTATAAGACCCTGGAGCACCATTACCGCCTAGATCCTATCCACCTCCTGAGCTTGCTTGTCCACCTAAAGATGTAGCCCACTGAGCTAGTGTCACATTATTGGCCCCTTTGGTGATCCTTACTCTATACTTGCCCCATCTAGGCTCATCTAGAAGATGTGTAAAAACCAAGGCCTCATAATACCAAAGCTCCTTGACTGTATCTACATATCTCACCATTGAGATAGTCCTTAGTGGTCCCATAGCTACTAGTACTCCTCCCCTTGCCCACCTAAGAGAATATCTCTCCTGAGTAACCATGGCTAGCTAAGTCCTAGCTTGATCTCTCTCCCTAGTCCATGTGGCCACTTGGACCTATGCCATGTCCCTCTCTTGGGTAATTGATACTAAGGTTTCTTGTGTTATGACTAGTGCTACCCATGCTTGATCCCTCTCAGTAATCAATGCCTATCTATTTGGGGTATCCTCACCCCTTTGACCACCACCCCTACCTCTAGATCCACATCCATGTCCTATGGGCCCTCATCACCACCAAAAATGGTTGCATCATAGTGTTCTTGGAACCATGTAGGGTACCCATCAATAACACCTACATCATCAAGATTATCCCTCACTAACAACTCCTTGTGATCAATAAATACCTCTTATAGCTCTAGGGTAGGTAATGAGAACTTTTCATCCTCCCTCTAATACCTTGAGAACTCCCCTTAGATGTCCTTAATGAGGCTAAACTATTTCCTCACCCTATCAAAAGGGATTAACTCTACCTCTAGATCTCACCTCTCATGAATCCACTTGTAACTCTACAATGATAAAATCTACCTCATATGACCAACCTATGAAGGAAATTAAAAATATGGTCACCATACCACATCACCTACCACTAGTGCATCCAATCGATCCTTGTACCACTCTAGATCACATGTCCCTCCTCTTGGTACTGTGAGTGTATAGTCATACCTCCATCAAATAAACCCTACCCTAAAGTCCATATGAATAAAACCATGTCATGGCATACCACCTGGTCAAAGAACCCTAATGTGCTCATAAGCCTAGTAGTGTAGCACAAACCCAATGCTAATACCATACCTCTTATGCACCTTGAAACCCCAGAGCTCTAAATATATTTGCACTAATAAGATAGGTCCCCAAGCGTACATGATTTGATCCATCACCATGCTAACCAAAATACCTAATAATAATAAAGGAAACTTGTCATTGCTCAAATTAGTACTATGTAACATGTCATCACCATCATCATCATAGTGAGGACATGTCTCATGCCTCTATCCATATGATATAGGGGTGCATAATGTATGCCTCCAACATACCACCTCATATGTGCTACATCATCACCATATAACACACCCATGAGTTGATCTTGCTCCTTAAACTTGATATAATCTATTAGCTCATCTCGCAGCAATAGCTACATGATATAATGAATGTCCTCTGATAAGATCATCATCTCTCTGGTAGGAAGTGGGAATGTGTTAATGGCTAGATCTTATCTCTTGATGAATGCCACTAACATAGTCACATCCTAGGGCATGTGATGATAATACCTAATGTCACCCAAGCCCATTGATGATAGGTGGTCCCACTCTTGGTCTTTCATCACTTGAAAAATATCATCTAGCAACTACAACACTTAACCTTGCATTTATCTCTGCTCCCTCACCTGCATGGACATACTAATACCTTAGTTTACCTAGCTTATCAAAAATCACCAATGAACTAATACCTATTACCTCTATCCCCAACCTTACCTATTCATGTCTTCTACCAAACTACACCACAAACTTACCTTAGACTCTATCTATCATAACTCATCTATCCACCCATTTACCCATAACCCTTTCTTAAACACTTGAATACTAAACTAAAACCTTTAATTACACCCTTACCCACTAGCCTTACCACTTACTTACTTCATCCTTAAAACCATCTACACACCCTTTTACTTTAATCAACCCCCATCCCATTTATCAAGTAAACATTAAAAAATCTACCTTATTTCATCAACCACCAATGGTCGACTATCGACCAATGATAGTTCCTATAAGAATCATCACTAATCATACTATCAACCATCGATAGTTAAGGGACCAACCACCAATAGTTAACACATAGTGACCTATCGACAGTCACCTTTCAAACATTAATAGTTTCTCATCAACTAGTGATGGTCGATAGTGACCATTGATGGTCACTGTGCGGTGACCATCAACAATCTAACCCTAACCTTAAAATCATAAATCTACCAAAACATCAACTTATAACTTATCTTGAATAATATACCCTCCCTTACCTATACTACCCCTCTAAAATTTCACCACCTCTACCATTTTTACCTCCACCTACCTAATCACACAAACCTAACCCTAAAACTAACCCTAACCCACCTATAATCAAACAAACAATTATTTAAACAAAAAACATTACAAATTTCATTGCTTCCCTACCTTATTCCATGATCATCAATGTAGAGGTGTCCTTAGAACCATCACCATGCCCCATGCTCTTTTTGGTCCTCTCTACATCCTCATCAGTCAGACCTTCACCTCACATTGGTCAACTCTTAACCAAAACACCCAATCAACACTTAATCACTTACTCAATACTCACCAACCATTTCCATTTTTATTCTCTCACCACACACTTCAATCACCATGGGTTTTTAAAATGAGTCCATTTAACCCTCAATTGACTTTTAGCCTCACCCATTTCAGGGCTAACATCCAACCATCGATAGTCGTTGGGAAACCATTGACAATTGACCCTGACCTTTAACAGTTAACCTCATAATTTTTTTGCCATTATAACTACATATTTTTAAACAAATTCATTATTGACTACATACCAATGGAGTTTACCTACTCCACCAAGCAAACCAATGACCTCAACCTTGAAATTGGTCACTTTGGCTCAACTTTTGCATGTTTTATGACAACCTTTCCTTAGTTGCTTTGATCTTTACACTAATTTACCATCTTAAAAAAACTTGAACTCATGTTACTTTTGTGCATCAACCCAATTGTGTCTTCCCAAGATCACTTCTTACCTTGGATACCTGTGAATACACTGACCTTGCCTAGGAAATTTGAGTTTACAAGTACAACCTAAGCACCAAGCCTAAATGTGGTCATTGGTCCATTTATCACTTATCCTTCTAGCACCACCTATTTTATTGACTACCTCAACCATGGTAACCTAGTCTATGCATGATATGTGATATCACATTTAGTCATATTTTGTGCATGTGTTTGTGCCTCGATGCCCAATCTAACTAATGTAATCAGCTACTTCATCACTTGTCAAACTCTCACCTAATTTTGTTTCACCTCATCAAATCCTAGTTTGAAGGAGAATACATCTTCCCATACTCAGGGTAATCAAACCTTCAATGAACCTTCTATTTTTTGTTTTGTAGCTTATATATACAAATTGCATAACAAAAAAGGGCAAAATGTAGATACTAGAAATACACACACTATGGTTCTAGATGTTGTACCAACCCCTAGATCACATTGGGACCCCCTAAGGACCACTTCCTAACCATTACCCCACCAAACCTAAGTCACACTAACTAAATTTGATAATTCTACCTTTGACCTATCGACCATTGATGGTTAACCCCTAACCATTGACAATTAGACCCAATCACGATGGTCAACCTTTAACCACCTTAAGGGTTAACTCTAACTCAACTCCAAATTGATTTTTTATTCTTAGCTACTCATATAATTATGCATGTTGAGACTAAAATTAGATGACCTATTGACACCTTGTTTGAACTTATTATTTCACCTCTCCTTTCCTTCTATAAAAGAGAGGAGGAGGTAAAAGGGAGGGCAGTAACAATCATCAGAGAGAATTAACAATTATTAGATCTTATTTCACCAAAGATTATTTTATAGGTCTTCTCCCAACAATCATGACAAAGAGTATAAACACTACAATTCATTAATCACAACCAAGACATTGACACTCTACTAGAATTGCTCCAAGCTCCATATTGAGTTCTCAGCCACTCACTTCAACCTTCTTCAGGAAACAGAGCTAAGTATATATTTTTAGTAGTTAGTTCCTTTGTTTCTATCTCATAACTAGACTCCAACCTAAACCCACCTCTTAGAATCACTTACCCACCTTTCAGACTAGACCTACCCTTACCTAAGCCAAATATAACATTAACCATCAATGGTCACTTAACTACCAATGGTCTGCTGCCAACCATTGATAGTCATCCAAATATCGATGGTTACTCAACCATCAATGGTTCACCAAACCACCAATGGTCACTGTGTGACAATTCCAATAGCAAGCTAATTTCACCTATTAGACCCCAACCAAATCCCACTTTCTAACCTTCTACTTGATTACAAAATATCACCCTATTTTCTGAACCATGTCTAAATTATGTAGAATTAATATGTTGAAACATAATTATCTACTGAGAGGGGGGTGAATTAGTAGATAAACTAAAACCAATCCTTTAATCTTTTTAAATCAAATTCAAAAGCATATACAGATTGAAAGATAAAAGCAAATATCACATACACACAAAAACACATGATACCAGATTTATATATTGAAAATCCAAAGGGAAAAACCATGGTGAGAATAGCTGCTAGAATCTACTATTCTAATCCATCCTCATAGTCAATGCCTCACTTGGAAAAACTTCACTGGTTATAAGCCTCATTGGATACAAACCTCACTAGCAAAACCTCACTAGTTACATTTAAGGATACCAATCTTAATGAGACACCGATTCCCTAACTGAGCACTAACTTAGCTAATTTGATGGCACCAACCAATCAGATCTAAGAAGCTATAACTCTAGATTAAAACATTGATTCATAAATGAATCAAACTCTAACTCTTTATTACAAGTCTAATATGTAACTATTCATTCTCTACACATTATCTTTGTGTGCCTTTCTTCCTCTCTAACCCTCTCTCTCTATGTCCATATATGTATCTATTTGACACACTTCATCTCTCTCTCTCTCTGTAGCCTTTGTGTCACTATATATTCCATTTGACACAATTCAAATAGCTCTAATTGCTTTTCCTTTTTCCTAGATATCATATACATAAACAAATGATCTAGGGTTCCATATCTTATATGTGTTCACACTTAGACTATAACACATCATCCCAATTTTGGACTCTAGTTTAGTATTAATTGAACTGTAAGTTTCTCGTATCTTGATTCCATACATCACACCATAATTATAGGTATATTTACTATCTATAGCATCTGTTAGACTCAAGTTTTAATGCATAGGCTCTTTAATATAGATTTGATCAATTGGATCAATCAATCTCATTGTTTATGTCAAGACATAGAGCTTCTATGTAAGTTCTTACATGTTCTTGTAACTAACCTTTCATCTAGACATGAATTTAAATTTCAGTCTTTGATCTTGCCTTTGAAACCATGATTTGATGGTCTCTATTAAATTGGATCTACTTTAAAATGCATCCATTTGATCACCTTCTAATAGGCTCATGCTATCCATTAGATCTTTGTATGCTTCCAAACTTTAGCTTTGTCATCTTTAAAACATGCTCATCGATCTTTCTGATTTGACTTTCTATGTGCCATTAGATCTCCAAATATGCATGTTTTTATATCTATTGAGATGTTGAACATTGAGCTCTTTATCTCATCTCATTGCTTCCTATATCTTTGGATTGCTTTCATTCCATCAATCTTCTCAAACCTACTCAGTCTTTAATTTGCCACTATGTGGATAAACATCAATAAATTTATAACATTTGAGTCCATTCGCTCTATTAGATATCCTTTTCATGATCACCTATACACCATCAAATATTTTGACAAGCTCGATATTTATCTTTAATAACATCACTCTAATTGGTCCTCTATCTGATAGCCTCATGTGCTTATGATTCTTAGCATTAATGCATTCACTCAGAGGGACCTTTAACACTTTGAACTCATCATGCTCTGTTGGATCTCCAATGTTTGATTAAGTACTAACCATTGATCTTCCAAGTAACTTGATCATTAACTCTGACAAGATTATGCTCATTGGGTATCCATCTGACAAGCTCTATGAATGTGACACTTATCACTAGCATATTTACTTAAAGGAACCTTTGACAAATTGACTTGGATTCACTTCATTGGATTATCTACACATAATGAAGCACAACTCATTGATCAATTTGGAACATAATATAAAGTATAAGACTTAGGAAATATTAATTCCTTTGATCATTTCTTGAGCTAGTAATTGTTAGGTCAAGGGGCTAGTTTCATAATGATGACAAAGGCTTAAGTTATAACTTAAGCTATTGGGTCTCGACTATATCCAATCACCATCAAAATAGAAAGTGTTAGTTTGATGCCATGACATAAACTCTTAGAGTTTTACTAAGAAACCCTATCTAGTCTGAGAGCAAAGATAATTCAATTTTGAGCTCATTCCTTCTCCTTTAAACCTATGGACCATATTTATAGAATATACATAAAAAACCCATAATGGATATTCTATTTGTTTGACTTTAAACATCCATAAATGGTCTCTATAAAAGCATGACAACTTTTCACAGTGTAATTATGAAACATGCTCTTCTCTCCATCAATCTTGCCTAACCCTATTGACATCAATGACATCTATAGTGTCCCTTTTGACATCAATGAAAATTATATTGACAACAATCTCCCCCTTTGGTATTGACGACAAACTAAATACTCTAATACAAACTTAATGTTTGGATCTTCTAATAATTTGATCCTTCTTTGGCATTGCTTACATTGGCTTTTGATGAGTATGAGCTAAAGATATTCATACCAAACTTTCTCCCCCTTAGGCAATGGCATTTTTACCTAAACTCATCTTGGACACTTTCTCTACTCTTCCAAACTTTTATAGAGAACATTTGCACTTTTTCTCCCCCTTTGACATTAATGGCAAAGGGAATCCTTCTCACTGTTTGTCTAAAGTGTTTTCCCCCTTTATCAAATAAAGGAGTTTGTTTATGAACATGAAACTATCAACTCATATAAATTTATAAAATATACATACCTAAATTGCCTTTTCTCTTCTTCTAGGGATCAACAAGGCTTTTATGATCCTTCCTCTAGACTTATGCTCCATCACTAGTATCTAGTGATGTGATGTATAAGCTATCACTCCTAAATTTTATCTCATTACATCACTTGATCATCTTCAAGTCTTCAAACATAGTCCTTTGATCCTAGGACCTAACCAATTACAAAGCTCCCACTTTATTTATACATGAGGATTTAATACACTATCTAAGCACCTGACTTGGTTTGTTCAAGTCATCATCTCAACCTATTTGAGTTAACATCTATAGTAGACAACACCTTATCTTTCAATCATGATTGAAGCATCTCACATATGATCCTTTTCACATCATGCATATCTCCTCAAGCCATTCAATCTCTCTAAGTTAGCTCCCTTGAACTTCATGTTCCATCTTTACACCAAGGACCTACCTATAACAGACCATTACTCCATTTAACACATGTATATCATGATATTACACATGTTCTCTGAGTTTGGTGACCCAAATTCTTTGCACAACCCAAGATACATAATGTTAAGGGTTTCTTGCATTATAGCCCTTATGTAAATTTTCAAACCATATATAAATGAAATGTACTCCAATAATCTCATTATATCATATTGAAACACTCATTCTATCCCTGTAGACACTATATACATAACACTTGACTTGATTTGATCAAGTGATTATCACAACCTATTTGAGTTGTTATTTATAGTAGATATCACTTGATTCTCCTTTGAAAGTGGGTCTATTAAGAATCATAGATAGAGACACCTTAATCCACAATGTCCTAGAATAATGTGAAACTAAGAGTTTCCCATAACTCCTCATATTCCTTCTCCTCCTTGGTCATCTTATGCTTTTGGTTCTTATTTTTAAGCTTAAGACAAGTAACATGCTCATACACTATGATATTATCCTTTGGATTAACAATAGATGAAGACAACATGGATTCATGACATACCTTTTCATTTGATGAATCTTCCTTGTAGCTTAGAATATCATCACTAGGCACAAAAATTGATATTTTATGCATGAAAGTTATTCAGTAATAGCAAGATGTTCACTTGAATCTGTACATACCTTAAAACTATTCTCAACCAACACCTTGAACTTCTCCTTTAGCTTTGTCTTCTCATTCTCAACATGTGCAGACATTGAGAGCTCTTGACATTTTCCAACCTTTATATCATTTTTCATCATGGCTTCATCTTTCACTTTTTATACATGCTTGGGTTGATTATATGTCCTATTGGGATTACTTTTATCTTTTTCAAAGACTTGTGAACCTTTGTTCACACTGGGAGGCATGCTTTTATTTGCACTTTGTAATTTTTGTCTTTCAAATCTTGTTCTACATTATTTAGTTATGTGATCAAAATTATTACAATTATAACACATTACATTTGTATCTACCAAGGGTGTAAATGATTTTTTTCTTAAAATGTTAGTTCTCATTATAGGTGAAACTCTACATTTACTAGCCTTATGACCAAACTAATTACAAATATAACAATAACCATAAAAATATGAGGAATACCTAGACATAGCTTTTCTTTGTGCAGGATGAGGATTTCTTCTTAACTCTTGCTTCTTCAAGTTGCTTACCCTTGTGTAACCATCTATATCAGCTACCTTTGTCTTCTGAATCTTCCTTGAGTTTGAAAATATGGACTCATTATTATTTTTCCTTTACTCAGGCTTCTTTTTAGCTTTATCCTTCTTCACATCAACATTGCTTATGTTTGTCTTTGTATCCTTACAAGCTTTCTCTTTCTTTAATCCTGATCCTTTTGCTTTGAAATTATCATATAACTTAGAAGATGTAATTGTTATGGGACTTTTCCCCTTTTCATAACCAAGACCAGATTTCCCTTTTGATGGATTTTAAGAGCTGATCAATTCATCAAGAATGTATGATCCTCCTATCAACTTCAGACCTTTGACTATTTATTTTTTAACCTTTTCAAGATCTTTTCTCAAAGCCAATATCTCTACTTCTAGCCTCATACACTCATTAGATTTGAATAGTAGTTCAATTTTGACTACATCTTCTATTCTTGCATCATCTTCAACCTGAGTCTTAAGGCTTACTATCATTTGATCATATCTTTAAAGACTTTAAGACAATTTTTCAATTTCTTTTTGTCCAAGCTTCTTCTACCTTAAGTTCTCTTTTCTAAACTTATCAATATCATCTAAAGCATAGATGAGATCACCTTCTAGGTCCACTTATCCTTCCTTTTCTTCATTAGAGTCTGTTTCTTCTTTTTCTTGATTTATAGAATCTGATCCTGATGCCATGAATAGGACTTCATTTTCTTTAGCAATAAAGGCATAATCATGGTCATCATCTAAGCTAACACTCTCATCCACTAAGTCACTATCTTCTCTTGTGTATAGAATCTTATTATTCTTGAATAAGTTCTTATTATTAAAATAGTGAGGTTTCACATTTTCACTATCCACTTCTTGCTCAAAATAATCCCTTTGGTTATAAGGGAATTTAGTAGCTAAATGTCCTACCTTACCATAGTTAAAGTATTTAAAGGGTAATTTACCTTTATATTTGCCAAACCCTCTTCTTAATATTCTAAAAAAGTTAGCTTCTTCTTCATCAGTCTCCTCAGATCTGGATGTAGATGCTTTTGCATTAACTTTCTTGAATGCTTTGAATGCAACTTCTCTCTTGGAAGTATATGCTTCTCCCATTATCATCTCATAGGTAGTGAAGGTTCTATGCAATTCATCAATAGTGAGTTTATCCAGATCTCTTGATTCCTCTATATTAGATATTTTATAATCATATATTATTAGAAAAGTTCTTAGGACCTTTTTGACAATGACTAATTCTTTAATTTCTTTTCTAAGGCCTCTGACTGCATTGACTATTTCTTCTACTCTAAGAAAGTAGTCTACACTTTTTTACTCTTCATCCATTTTGAGACTTTAAAAATGGCCTCAATATATTTGTAGCTTGGCCTAATTTACCTTATCATCACCTTCATAAATGCTTTTTAATTTGTTCTAGATGTCTTGTGCATTTTGACAATGCATCACTTTGACAAACTTTGATTTGGATAATCCATAAAGAATATCATTCTTTGCCTTGACATTGTTCTCATATGCCTTTTTTGAAGCCTAATCAGTAAGAGTTATAGTAAGGGTTATATATCCATTTACTATAGACATCCATACATCAAACCCTAATGAGGATAAGTATGCTTCCATTCTTATGCTCTAGAATGCATAGTTAGATCCATCAAAGAGAGGTGCTTTGTTTGATGAATATCCTTCTTGACTAGCCATTATGTTCACTATTCCAAGATTTACTTGAGATGATTAAGCTTATTTCAAAGGAACCCTAGGCTTTGATACCAATTATTAGAAAAAAACTATCTACTAAGAGGGGGTGAATTAGTAGATCAATTAAAAGCAGTCCTTTAATATTTTTAAAATAAATTCAAAAGCATATGTAGATTAAAAGATAAATGTAGAGATCACATACATACAAAGACACATGACACCAAATTTATATGTGAAAAACCTAAAGGGAAAAACCATGGTGAGAATAGCTGCTAGAATCCACTATTCTAATCTAGCCTCACAATCAATGCCTCACTTGGCAAATATTCCCTAGTTTCAGGCTTCACTAGCTACAAGCCTCACTAGTAAAACCTCACTGGTTACATTTAAGGACACCAATACCCTAATTGAGCACCAACTCAACTAATCTGATGACACCAACCAATCAAATCTATGGAGCTATAACTCTAGATTACAACATGGTTTCATAAATGAATCAAACTCTAACTCTCTATTACAAGTCTAGTCTACAACTACTCATTCTCTACACATTATCTCTATGTGCATTTCTTCCTCTTTACCCCTCTCTCTTTGTGTCTATATATGTATCTATTTGAAATACTTCATCTCTCTCTTTACAGCCTCTATATCACTATATTTTTTGTTTGACATAATTCAAATATCTCTATCCACTTTCTCTTTATCCTAGATATCATATATATAAATGAATGATCTAGGGTTCCATATCTTTTATGTGTTTACACTCAGACTACAAAATATCATGCCAATTTTAGACTCTAGTTCATTATTAATTGGACTATAAAATTCTCACATCATAATTCCATGAATCATGTCATAATTATAGGTCTCTTTACTATCTATAGCTTACTTTAGACTCAAGTTTTGATGCATAAGCTCTTTAATACATATTTGATCAGTTGGATCGATCAATCATCTATGTCAAGATATAGAGCTTATACATAAGTTATTACATGTTCCTATAACTAACCATTTGTTTAGACATGACATTAAATGTCAATTGTTGAGCTTGCCTTTGGTGCCATGATCTGATCGTTTCTATTAAACTATCTTAGCTTTAAAACACATCCATTCGATCACCTTCTGATAGGCTCATGTTATCCATTAGATCTTTATACACTTATAAAATTTAGCTTTGTCATATTTAAAATTCACCCATTGATATTCTTGATCCAAGATTCCACATGCCATTGGATCTCTAAGGATGCATGTTCTTTATCTCTATCAAGATGTTAAACATTGAGCTCTTTATCCCATCTCATTTATTCCTAGATCTTTGGATCTCTTTCACTCCATCAATATTCTTGAATTTGTTTGGTCTTTAACTTACCACTATGTTGATAAACATCAATCACTTTATAGAATTTGATTCCATTTTCTCCATTGGATATCCTTTGCATGATCACCCACATACCATCAAATCTTCTGATAAGCTTGTTATTTATCTTTAACAAGCACACTTTCATTCATTCTCTATCTGATAGACTCATGTGTTTTTCATACTTAACATTATATCATTTACTCTAAGGGACCTTTGACACTTTAAATTCATCATGTTCCATTAGCTCTCTAATGTCTGATTAAGTGCTAAACATTGATCTTTCAACTAGCTTGATCATTAACTTTGACAAGCTTACACTCATTGGGTCTCTATCTAACAAACTCTGTGAATGTGACACTTATCACTAGTGCATTTACTAAGAGACTTGAAAATTTAAATTTTATTTACTTCATTGGATCATCTATGTATGATGAAGCACATGCCATTAATCAAGTTGGGACATAATATAAAGTCTAAGACTTACTAAATATTAAGTACTTTGATCACTACTCAAGCTGGTAATTGCTAGGTCAAGGGGTTGGTTTCAAAATGATGATAAAGGCTTAAGTTATAACTTAAGCTACCATGTCTCGACTATAGCCAATCACCATTAAAATAAAAAGTGTCTATTTTATGCCATGACATAAAATCTTAGGGTTTTACGAAGGAACCCTATCTAGTTTGAGAGCTAAGATAATTTAATTCTAAGCTCATTCCTTCTCCTTTAAAATTGTAGAGCATATTTATATAATGTACATAAAAAAATCCATAACAAATCTTCTATCTGTTTGAATTTAAACATCCATAAATGGTCTTTGTAAAAGTATGATAACTTTACACAATGCAACTATGAAACATGCTCTTCTCTCCATCAATCTTGCTTGATCCTTTTGACATTAATGACATCCATAGTGTCCCTTTTGACATCAATGATAATCATATTACCAACATACTATTCAATCATTTATTACTATAATTAGTTAAATTCATCTCTTTTAAACACTTCTTATATTTGGTTTCAGTATCCTTTGTTATTCATGTAAGTAATTTATCTTTCATTTTCAAAACTTGATTGTTTAAAAGTGTGGATTGATATCCTTTAAGGAAACTTGTGCTTCTTGGATCTAGCTTACTAGGTAATCCACTCTACTATCTAACTAATCAACCATTTCTCTAGTTCTTTCTTATCTGTAGGTCATTCCTTCTAAGCCAAAGAGGAGTATCTACAACCTTCTAGATCATGGAGCATAAACAAAAAATAGGTTCTACTAACCTCACCCATTTAATCAAAATTTATGTGAAAGAGATAAGATATACAAGAATTATTAAAGAAACCTTCTATAGAGTTGATAAAGACTTCAAAGATTTGGTAGGGCAAGAAGATGATATTTTCATGGAGCTAATTATCAACCTCAAGTTAATTAGTAAACAACATGACAAAGCCATGAAGATCTTGGAGTAAAAATAATACGCTGCAACTTCAAAGAGAATTTCAAAGTCAACTGAGTTGACTTAGAATATTCTCTTATATAGAAACCTTATAAATCATTTAAAAAAATATTCTATTTTATAAAAGCATGTGCAACTTGTAACACACATGATTTGTAGGTTAGTCACACTAGAAAATGTCATTGATTCTAGAATGTTATAGAAAGATAGCTATCATTGACACTTAGATAATTATCATTTGATAGTGATTAACCAACATACCTCATAAATCTTTTATAAAAGGAGGTATTGTCATTTGTAAAAGAGAGGAAGTTTTAAAATCAAAAAACTTTTATGCGAATTTTAGGAACAAGTAATGCAAGCAAGGGAATTTTGTAAATATTGTCTCATATTTATTTGTGTGATTTTTATCATGGCTGCTTCCTCAAGTATCTAGTTTGATGTTAATATTTGAATTGCTTTCATGAATTCTAGATGTGCATATGTTAATGCAGAGTTGTCAATTTGAGCTTATGCTAAGTTTGATTGAAAGGTTTTAGATTCATTTCATCTTCCTTGATTTTATTGAAGATGTGCTAATGCAATTTTCATATGGAAATAAATCTATAAAGTGAATTTGATTTCTTATTTTCATTGTTTATAATATCATTAGACATTTTCTTGGTATATGATAAGATCTGTTCTTTTGCAATTTCATTTCATATGCTGGTTTAATGCATGTTTTTGATGAAATTTAAGTTGTCATGATGTCTGGACTTAGAACATAAACATCCTTATTTTCTACCTTACTCTACTTATTTTCTCTTTTCTTTGATCAAATCACTATAGTTTAGCTTTTCATTGTAAATATTAATGCTAGATCAGGGTTTAGACTTTAGATTTTGATCATTATTCATTAAACTTAGCTCATATTACTTTAATCTTCACAAATAAGCTTTAAGACCATAGTTGCTCCCAACAACCATTTATATATTCATTTTGTGAATAGTTATATAGATTGGCGACTACTCCACTACATATATCAGGAATATCAAAATGAACAACTCATGCAATAGATTATTTGAATATATAAATGAGAAGTGTTTTTAACACTATATAAACCTTGTGATACCATTTCATGCATCAACATGCAGAAATTGGTGCTAGAAGGAGGGCTTTAAGCTAAATATTTGTGAATTTGAAGTATCTTAGCTATTTCTAGTGAATTTTGTTCAAAGATTAGTTGATGCTTTACAAAATTGTGTTTTTCTTAGCTTGATTATGTAAAGATCACTGATATTCATAGTTTTAGACTAGTCTTTAGGCTTCTTTAGCTAAAGATAGCTATTCTTTGAAAATTTATGAGAAATTATTGTAAAGGTAATTTAAGCTTTGTAAATATGACGTGTTTGAAGTTAGTGATAATAATTTTGTTCAAATATTAGTCGATTATTTTCAAATTTAGGTTTATTTGAACTTTAAAGTGTAAAGATAACTCATACTCACAAGTTTGGATGTATCTTTAAGATAATATAGTTAAAGATAATTATTCTTTGAAATATTTATATGAATTTGTGTAGAGTTTGCTTAAAATGCAAATCTAATCATTTTTTTTATAAAGATAGGGTTTATACATCATATTTTGAACATGATTCAGAGTTTACAAGTTGAAACTACCAAGAATAATAAATAGGTCAAGGTTTGAGAAAAGGCCACCTCTTATTTCTTTGTAAATTCATAGGAAAGCTAGAGGGTTTCTAAATTTCAATCTACTTGACCTATTCATGTTTCCCCTATCTTCAATCTTCATCAAGGTATGGATTGGTTAGTTGGATTTTATATCAATATGCCTAGTTAGGTACATAACTTACCTAGAAATCATAAGAAAATATTTGCTTTCTTTTAGTCTTATAGGTGTTGTGACTGCTAAAGAATATATCAAGTCCTTTAAGGCTGCCTTGAGATTATTAAATGTTGTTCATGAAGATGTTGCTTTTAGATTATTTCTTTTTACATTTAGGGATGCAACATATGATTGGTTTCTTAATCTTCTTGAAAATTACATTACTGGCTAGATTGATTTCAATAATTATTTCATTGATTAGTTTGGAAAGATCATTAGTCCTTATGTCATTTATCAATAATTTACTATTTCAAAGAGAGATTCAAATGAAACCATCAAAACTTTCAATGCTAGATTTCAAAAGATGTTTAGCAGAACTATAGCTCTCTATAGGCCTGATGAAGCTTTAGCTTTAGAGATTTACTAAGATGCTTTAGATCTAATGACTTCTATATTTATGACACAATTTGTTGAAGTCATAAATACATTAGCCTTGGCTTATGCTGAAGTTGTGAAAATTAGTGATCAAATGCAACCCCAAGGTCAATTAGCATATGATATCCCTAATGTTAATCCTAATTTACTTATAATAAATGTCATTCCAAATGCTAATCAGAACATGCCTAGTTTGAATCAAACTCTAGTTTTAAACTAATTGCCTTTGAGTCATGCTCATCTTGTTCAAAACCTAGGATTCTTAAATAATAGGAGAAGTGCATCTCATCCACAAGATCAATGAGCTATGTGTTTCTATTCAAATTTTGCTTTCTATATTCAAAGAAGAAGTAAGAAACTAAGAGATGGTCAAGGCTTGATGTGTACCTGGATATAGTCTGCGCACTGTAATCCAGACGCTGTGAGTACTCCTCTTTGGCTGTGGAGGAATGACACCTGCAAAGGAAGAGAGAGACTTGGACAAAAAGGCGTTAGATGGATAGATGGTGGGTTGCCAAGCAAAAGCTTGATCCCAGAAGTATGAAAACTTCCTTAAGGGAGGTCAACCCACTAATTGATAAAAGAAAAGTCTGATAAAATACAGAATGATTAAATACTGATATGATAAAATACTGAAAAGCAAAAGGGAAGCAAAAGCTTACCTGAAAGATGCTGTCAGCCTGGTCACATTCACCGACGTCGGTGGTATTACCGGCGTCAGTTGGTCAAGATGACGACGTCGGTTAGTCTACCAACGTCGGTGGAGGTAATGACCGGCGTCGGTCGAGGCAGTACGCTTGGATGAGGTCTGGTCGAGTCTGTGGTCTATGGACAGGGTCTGGTTGTGTAGAATGGTCTGTGGATGGGTCTGAGACAGAGTTTGGGCCTAGTTGAATGGTCTGGGGTCTGGGTCTGATAGTCTGGGCAAGTTTCTGGACTGTGGACAGGTCTGGTCAGGGAAAACGGTCTGGGTCTATCTAAAGGTCTAAGAGTCTGGTTGAATGGGCAGAGTATATGGTCCCACAGAGGGATCAAATAGAAAATAGGGATAGGAGAGAGACAAGGTTTGGCACTGGTCTAGTTTGGTCAAAGTTTGGTCTGGGGGATAGGAGTGCTGAATCTAGTTTAGAAACAAATGACTAGAAAACACAAATGAAAACACAGAAGAAAACTTACCCGTGGTGTGCTGAAGAAAGCGTTGCAGACTGGTGTACCTATTGTTGGTGTTGCTGGTGATGAAAGTCCCATCGCTGGTGGAGTTGCTGAAGCCAGAATACCTGTTGTTACACCTGAGAGAGAGAATGAGAAGCTTGGTTTGAAGATTGGCAAAGTGGCAGGGTCTAAGAATAGATTGATGATCAGAGTGCAAGATAACAGAGTCGGGTTATGCGAGAGGAGAGACCAAGAGAGCCAAGAGAGGGGGATAACGGTGTAGAAAACCATTAAGAAGGCCACCGATGCCGGCAATATCGCCGATGTCGGTCGACAGTTGGCCGACGTCAGCGGATAAAAGGCTGGAGAAAGGCTAAAAATAGCCTTTCATCCATTTTCCAACCGTCGGGTCAGCTAGTCCAAGGGAGAAACGGTCGAAGGGGATTAAATGGACGAGGGGAGAAGTTGGAATGGGAGTCTAGGTGTTAAATATGGCCATGTGGGGAATGAAGGGAATCCAAGGAGGGTATCCTAGGGTGGTGAGGTGGCAAGAGAGAGAGGGAAAAGGGATTTTATTAATTTAAAATAAGATATTTATTTCAAATTAATAAAATATGGGTGAGGAGTGGTTAAGTGGACGAAGGGGACCAAGGGGGGAGAAAGGACCAAAGCGTAGACACGATTTTGGTGTCTACATTTGCCCCTTTTTGTCTTGTTGGTTGTTCTGGATGAACTGCAAGACAAAAATAGGAGGGTTGCCCTAGGTATGGGATGATGTGGATTGCCCCGAGGTATGGATGAGGTATTTAAAAAGTTCTTTTTAAATCTTGCTTATAGTGTCATTTAGAAAAGAAGAAAGGGGTGAAAAGGGAGGATCCTAAATGCACCCTATATGAAAAAAGAAGGAAAGGGAACCCAAGGAAGGCCTTTAAGTGTCCCACCGGGCGTGCCAGAATGTTTCTATTCAAATTTTGCTTTCTATATTCAAAGAAGTAAGAAACTAAGAGATGGTCAAGGCTTGATGTGTACCTGGATATAGTCTGCGCACCGTAATCCAGACGCTATGAGTACTCCTCTTTGGTTGTGGAGGAATGACACCTGCAAAGGAAGAGAGAGACTTGGACAAAAAGGTGTTAGATGGATAGATGGTGGGTTGCCAAGCAAAAGCTTGATCCCAGAAGTATGAAAACTTCCTTAAGGGAGGTCAACCCACTAATTGATAAAAGAAAAGTCTGATAAAATACAGAATGATTAAATACTAATATGATAAAAGACTGAAAAGCAAAAGGGAAGCAAAGGCTTACCTGAAAGATGCTGTCAGCCTGGTCACAGTCGCTGACATTAGTGGTATTACCGGCGTCGGTTGGTCAAGATGACGACGTCGGTTAGTCTGCCGATGTTGGTGGAGGCATCGACTGGCATCGGTCGAGGAAGTATGCTTGGACGGGGTCTGGTCGAGTCTGTGGTCTATGGACAGGGTTTGGTTGTGCAGAATGGTCTGTGGATGGGTCTGAGACAAAGTTTGGGCCTGGTTGAATGGTCTGGGGTCTGGGTCTGATAGTTTGGGCAAGTTTCTAGACTGTGGACGGGTCTGGTCAGGGAAAATGGTCTGGGTCTGTCTAAAGGTCTAAGAGTCTGGTTGAATGGGCAGAGTATATGGTCCCACAGAGGGATCAAATAGAAAACAGGGATAGGAGAGAGACAAGGTTTGGCACTGGTCTAGTTTGGTCAGAGTTTGGTCTGGGGGATAGGAGTGCTGAATCTAGTTTAGAAACAAATGACTAGAAAACACAAATGAAAACATAAAAGAAAACTTACCCACGATGTGCTGAAGAAAGCATTGCAGACTGGTGTACCTATTGTTGGTGTTGCTGGTGATGAAAGTCTCATTGTTGGTGGAGTTGCTGAAGCCAGAATACCTGTTGTTACACCTGAGAGAGAGAATGAGAAGCTTGGTTTGAAGATTGGTAAAGTGGCAGGGTCTAAGAAAGGATTGATGATCAGAGTGCAAGATACCAAAGTCAGGTTATGCGAGAGGAGAGACCAAGAGAGCCAAGAGAGGGGGATAACGGTGCAGAAAACTATTAAGAAGGCTGCCGACACTGGCAATATCGCTGATGTCGGTCGACAGTTGACCGACGTCGGCAGATAAAAGGCCGGAGAAAGGCTAAAAATAGCCTTTCATCCATTTTCCAACCGCCGAGTCAGCTAGTCCAAGGGAGAAACGGTCGAAGGGGATTAAATGGACGAGGGGAGAAGTTGGAATGGGAGTCTAGGTGTTAAATATGGCCATGTAGGGAATGAAGGGAATCCAAGGAGGGTATCCTAGGGTGGTGAGGTGGCAAGGGAGAGAGGGAAAAGGGATTTTATTAATTTAAAATAAGATATTTATTTCAAATTAATAAAATATGGGTGAGGAGTGGTTAAGTGGATGAAGGGGACCAAGGGGGGAGAAAGGACCAAAGCGTAGACACGATTTCGGTGTCTACATTTGCCCCTTTTTGTCTTGTTGGTTATTCTGGACGAACTGCAAGACAAAAATAGGAGGGTTACCCCAGGTATGGGATGATGTGGATTGCCCTGAGGTATGGATGAGGTATTCCCCCTCAAAGTAGGAGTCGAGGAAAGGGACCTTGATGTCGGGTGCCGATTTGACAAAAGGTGGATGAGAAAGAGAGTGAGGGTGAACGCTGCAAAAGTCGTGATTGCACGCATACCACTTCACTGGACAGGTAGGTCAAATGGTCACAGTCAAAAGGTCGAGGAGTGCCAAAATTGAAATAACCAGGCCCTAGCATTAGTCGTAGCTAATTGGGTTATTCAATCGAAGCTGTAGCTCCAAATGGTCGTCGTGTTCCAGGTATCTCAGGCTCAGGAAGTGCTCCCGAAAACATGAAAAAAGTCACAAGTATTGCGGATCAACCGGCTTGCGATCCTATACTTGTGAGGGTCCAAAAATAAGGTATGCGAACAATTTTGCTATCTATTCGTGAGGTAGCATGAGTGCAAACAAAACCAAGATAGAGTTGTCTCGAAAGTGGTCAGGGTCTAAGGAGATAGGTGTGATCTCCATGGTCGTTGGTCGGGTTGAGATATAAGTGATCTCAAATGGTCATTGGTCAAAAGGAGGAAAAAAAGGTTTGTCCATCAGAGAGATGAAAAAATGAGGGTGGTCGAGCTAACCCCAGATGATGTCGTATCATTTGAGTGCTGCCTACATAGCCCTTGTGTGAAGGGCCTCAGACCAATGTAGTTTGGACAGAGGGTCAAAGAGGTCAATAGGCTGGTTTTAGTCGAGGTCAAGGTCGAAATGATGAGAAGAAAAAGATGCTACAGCCTTTTCCAATGGTGTATTCTGTAACATTGGTCGAGAGGTCTTTCATTCCTAGCAATTATCCATAGTCATGATGGACGTATACTAAAAATGAATTGAGGTCTATTTATGTTTCAACAAGTAATTGTTTATGCTTGACATAAATTGTGTCGGGTCAAAAGTTTCCATGTGTATTGGTGTCCATAGAAACTATGTGAATGGTCTAGGTCATGTCATAGTCTGAAAATGTTTGATTGGTTTGGTTTAAGTTTGGTTGGATAGATAATGATTTGGTTTGGAGGCGTGACCAAGATGTGTCAAAAGCGAAAGGTGAATTGCTCTTTCATTGACAAGGACCAGAATGAGGGCATAAGTAAGGGTTGTTAGAAAAAAAGAGACCCATTTATGCGTTGCATCATTGACCAGTGGTTGTGTTGGAGAAGTAATTGAATCACTTGACGTGGAGTGAGCTTGAAGTCCCTTGAGTATGTGATAGGATTGATATGAGATGAAAGGGGGAACCCTTTTTGGCAGGAACAGCTTTGCCCCTTGTATAGGTAACCCCGAGAATGACTATAGACAAGTCCATGACTCTGAAGTTTGTTAGTCAATTTTTTTTTTTTTGAAGGCAGACTGATCGATGCGGGAAGCCTGTGATGGGATATTGTCTTGCTTTGTGGTCATGTCGTGAAGCTGACCGATGCGGGAAGCTTCAGAGATAATGCTGTGTATGTAGCAAAATTTATGCATAGCCATCCTTCGAGGGAGTGGTCTATATTCTACTTTTGATATATTTGATATGACGTTGGCCTAGCTATTCTTCAAGGGAGCAGTCTAGTAAATACAGTAATGATGGTGCAGCTATCCTTCGAGGGAGCAGTCTACATTTATAGTTTTATGACCTTGGAATATGCATCCCATTTTTTTTTAAATATATTTAATTGATTTTGCTGACTGGACTTTAGGTCATGGACTTGACTATAGAGATTTAGAGGGTTTCTCTTTTATTAGGACGAAGCGTTCATGCTTGCCAAAAAGGGTTAGGATTGAGGGTTGAAAGGAGATAGGAATGACGGTGACAGAGACTGCTCAAGGGATCAAGCTCAAGTTAAATGTCAAATGAATAATTATTTGACTAACAGTGGACTGGTCAAAGATGCAAGACATAGAGGGGCTTAGGTTCTGACCAAATCCTGACCCATGATGGTGTTAAGGTCTGAGTCAATTGGGAGCAAACTTGCCCCATTTGCTTCGTTCCAAATTGGTCACAATGATTAATGATGGTTTTGAAGAAATGATAGGTGTCTGGTTGGTCGATGTTTGATAATTGAAGTTTGGTCGAGGTTTGGTTGATGCTGGTTGTGGTCATGATAAGAAGGTTGATTGATGGTTGGTCGAAGTTTGGTCGAATGTCTGGTCAAAGTTGGTCGAATGGTTGGTTGACTGTTTGGTCGAGGTCATGATAAAGTTGGATTCCCCCAGTCGCTTAGGGAGAATGTTGGATAAATTGGTCAAGGTTGGTTGAGGCTTGGTGGCTAAATGGACTGTGTTGATGTCGAATAATGGGGTCAAAGGCGGTAAAGGGACCATAGTCTAGTGTGGAGATCCCAATTTAGGCGATGAGGTTTGAGAGGCATGGGTCGGTGTTGATAATTTGTTAGAGGGGTGGTCAAGAGGGTCCTTGATGAGAAGAGAATCCTTTCTCTATTGTTGATGAATGATAGCTTTGAGAGCACAACAACGCTCAATGTCATGTCTCGAAGTGTGATGATAATGACAGAATTTAGAGTTGTCGAACCAAGATGGCCTTGATCTGAGAGTTGATGAGTGGGGTGGTGTTGAAGGTTTACTAATGATGTGGTCAAAAAGAAGGGTGTCATTCCCCAGACATTGGTGAATGACAACTTTGAGGGCACAACAATGCTCAGTGTCGTGCCCAGGCGTGTGATGATACGCACAAATGCGAGTGTCATCGAACCAAGGCAGTTTTGGTCCGAGAGAGTGATATGGTTTAAGAGGTGGGAGATAGATACAAAAGGACTGCAACAATTACCGTAACATCAAAGCATAAGACCCTGCTAACGGGTCTGGATGTTTTGTCGCAATGGGGATTGATGACTTTAGTTTGGGAGGCGTAAGAGGCATAGGTCGATGGTTTGGAAGAGATATATGTCTGAGGGGTCGAGGGAGTAATGGAGGCAACTTACCTCTATGGAGTATGGGAGTAGGAAGAACTCCTATTAAAGTGGACGGATGCGGGCCCAAGATTGAAGGTAATGAAGAAGGTGGGGGAGGAGTCCTCTGGTGTGGTCTAGTGGCCTTCTTTGATATAGTTTGAGGGCCATTATTATGAGAGGTGAGGTTAGATGTGGGGTGAACACCAAGAGGTTCAATCTCTTTTGGTAAGGGGGGCGCTTGTGCAGGTTTGGGCTTAGATGTAGATGGAGGTGAGTGAGATGTAACAATCTCAGGCAAAAGGCAAGAGGAAACCATGACTGGGTCTTCTTCGGTCAAAATGGGTGGAGAGACTGGGTCTTCTCTTGGTGGAGAAGAAATAAGAGAGTGTGGCTCCTCAAGAGAGAATAAGGCAGAGATAATCGTGCCTTCTGCTTGTGCTTGAGGAGTAGGCAAGGTAGGGTCTTCAGATGAAGGTAAGGCTAATGGCGTAGGCATGGTCAAGGTGTCCTCTGGTATAAGAGAGGTAGATGGAGGACTAATAGGAGAAGAAAGTTCTTCATCTTGTGATAGAGATTGGTTAGGGACAAGAGGCAAAATAGTGTTGATTATTTGAATATTATGGTCATGAGAGTCATTAGTCGTGGTTTGGATGTTGTTTTGAGTAGGTGGATGGTTTGGAAATGGTTGTTTGAAGATGTCGATGTTTTGATTTAGCGGGGCATTTGGGTTATCTAAAATAAGATCCCCCTTGTCGATCATGTCTTGGATGATGTTCTTGAAGGTTCGGAAATTGTCAATGTCATGGCTGTGGACGCAGTGGAAGTGGCAGAAGTCAGCCTCTCTATACCATGTAGGGAGGGCTTTTGAAGGGTCGAATTGAGGTGGTCAGATTGGAGGGAGATTGAGGACCCCCTGCTTGAGTAGTTTTTCCAAAACGGAAGCGTATGATTCTCCAAGTGGAGTGTATGAACGCTGGATGTACCGTTGTTGGAATTGTTTGGTGATGCTTGGAGATGTTGAAGGTTGAGAATAATTAGTTGACGTCGATGATGGTGATCTAATGACCACAGTGTTGGCCACTCCTTTGGGTTTGGAGTTGGCAGAAGAAGAAGGTCTGGAAGAAGAATGGTCATTGGTTTTTGTGTTGGTATTATGCAATTTGAACTTATCCTCTTCAAGGGCATGGAGTTCAAGCTTTTGAGCCATGGTGAAAGCTTTGTCGAAAGTGCAGAATGTCTGAATCCGCAAGGTAGAAGAGATGTGCCTGGCACATGCTTGAGAAAAGAGCTCGATGAGCTCAGGTTGAGGTAAGGAGAAAAAGAGCTGGTTAATCAAGCCTCTCCAACGGGCGACAAAATCGACTATTGATTCGTCGTCGAATTGCCTAATGGAGTAAAGGTCTGTGATTGAGACTTGTTTGGTGATGTTGATAGAAAAATGGTCGAGAAATAATTGGGCAAGTTGAATGAATGAAAAGATAGAATGTCTGGCAAGAGAGCTATACCAGTCAAGGGCGGAGCCAGAAAGGGACATAGGGAACGTGCTAAAAGTAATGCATCGTCATGGGCAATAAGATAGCAGGCATGTTTGAATGCCTGTAGATGTTGTTGCAGGTCCTCCTTACTCTAGAAGCGAGCAAATTTAGGAAGCTCCCATTGGTTGGGGTATGGTCGGATAGGGATGGAAGGATGAATGGGCTCGTTGCAAATTTGCTCATACGAGAGAGCATTACGTGAACCAGAGATAGAGGTCTCGAGACTGGACATTTTATCCATCAACATTTTAATGACGTCTGCTGACGGATTGACAGGTGGGGCACCCCCTAAGTTGTAGGGTACCTGGAAGGTGGTCGAAGAGGCATATGATGTACTTGGTTGCGCTGGTGTAGGCACAACATAAGGGTAGTGCGTCATAGGGATAGATGTTGTGGTCAAAGGGGCTTGTGTCATGAAGTTGGAGGACACAAGTTGACTAGATATCGCCATAGGTGGTTGAGTGGTGGCACTGGTAAAAGGATAGGATGTCACTCCTGCGCGTATAGGTGAAAGAGTGGGCGAGGTCGAAACAACTAAGTTCTGGTATGATGTAGAACTTGGTTGAATTGCGTGTGGTTGAGGGGGTAATGGAACCTCGATGGGGGTTGGTCCAAAAACGGATGTGGAGGCCACACTTTGCGTATTGGCCACGGTTGGGTTAATGGTTGAGGCAAAAGGCTGAGTCGTAAAGGGTTGGGTGGCGAATGGTGTCGATGTCGTTGCCACATCACCCGAAAGGTCTCGCGTTGGGTTTCTCGTGAGATAGTTTTGGAGGGCTGCGGTATTGAGGTCCAAGAATCTTTCGAAATCTTGGTCCCCTTCAGAGATGATGGGAATTTGAGTTGGGGTCGGTCCTAGAGGAGTTATTTCAGTCTCCGAGTGGAACTCCATGATAGGATCGGTTAGGGATGAGAGAGCGTGGTTAAGGAGGGGGTTAGGTTCCAAAAACTGTGTGTTTTTAGTTTCAGAAACACAAAATGAGGTTTTGGTAGAAAAAGGGGTCGGGTTTTAAGTTGCTGTTTTGAAAAAAAGGGACTGTGACAGAGATCGACGTCGGTTGAAAAACTGATATCGGCAAGAAATATGGCCGACGTCGGTCATATAACCGATGCCGGTGGAGGAAGGAAATCGACGTCGGTGGTAAAACCGATGCCGGTGACTGTGCTTTCCAGAAACTCAGAAAAAAAAGTTTTTGGAAATGAAGAAGACGTCCTTACCAGCTCAAAAAAGATAGATAAAAACAAAAAATAAGATGATGACAGACAGAGCCTAGCGTGAAATCCTAAGAATCAACTTTAGAATCCTGTGGCTTATGCCTTAAAGTGATGTTTGAGGAAGTTGGCTGTAAGAAGGGTCCTAGAAAAGGTAGTCTAAAGATGGTTTTAGGTGTGTTTAGGCACTCAAGAAGTCTGTATTAGGTTCGGTACGTGGCCTGGTGCTAAGGAGCAAGCTCCCCTCACTTCACGATTCTAGTGGTTAGCTGGTTTTGCTTAGCCAAAATATACCTTGCCTAGAGATTAGACTCTGCCAGAGAACAGAGTTGGCTTTCCCCTTGGTGGTGAAATCCAAGTAGGATTGCCGGGTTGGGTAAGGTATCTGCTGGGTGATGAAATCCCAGTCGGGCCTTGTCTCAAGTGAGTTTAATGTTTGATTGAGTGCACGTGGTCTGGTAGTGTAACATAGGTGTGGTTAATTCAATATGCGGACTAATTACTAAGTGTGGACTAATGCAAGCACAAGCAAAAATGCAATGCAAAGTGTTTTAATGCCCCAAATTGAAATGTTAAGTTGGAATGAATACAAGTTGGAGAAAGGGTTGAAAAAAATGATTTTTTTACTAGTCTAGAAATGCAAGAAAAAGTAAGAAAAAGTTCTTTTTAAATCCTGCTTATAGTGTCATTTAGAAAAGAAGAAAGGGGTGAAAAGGGAGGATCCTAAATGCACCCTATATGAAAAAAGAAGGAAAGGGATCCCAAGGAAGGCCCTTAAGTGTCCCACCGGGCGTGCGAGAATGTTTCTATTCAAATTTTGCTTTCTATATTCAAAGAAGAAGTAAGAAACTAAGATATGGTCAAGGCTTGATGTGTACCTGGATATAGTCTACGCACCATAATCCAGATGCTGTGAGTACTCCTCTTTGGCTGTGGAGGAATGACACCTGCAAAGGAAGATAGAGACTTGGATAAAAAGGCGTTAGATGGATAGATGGTGGGTTGCCAAGCAAAAGCTTGATCCCAGAAGTATGAAAACTTCCTTAAGGGAGGTCAACCCACTAATTGATAAAAGAAAAGTTTGATAAAATACAGAATGATTAAATACTGATATGATAAAAGACTGAAAAGCAAAAGGGAAGCAAAGGCTTACCTGAAAGATGCTGTCGGCCTGGTCACAGTCACTGACGTCGGTGATATTACCGACGTCAGTTGGTCAAGATGATGACGTCGGTTAGTCTGTCGACGTTGGTGGAGGCAGCGACTGGTGTCAGTCGAGGAAGTACGCTTGGATGGGGTCTGGTCGAGTCTATGGTCTATGGACAGGGTCTGGTTGTGCATAATGGTCTGTGGACGGGTCTGAGATAGAGTTTGGGCCTGGTTGAATGGTCTGGGGTCTGGGTCTGATAGTCTGGGCAAGTTTTTGGACTGTGGACAGGTCTGGTCAGGGAAAATGGTCTGGGTCTATCTAAAGGTCTAAGAGTATGGTTGAATGGGCAGAGTATATGGTCCCACAGAGGGATCAAACAAAAAATAGGGATAGGAGAGAGACAGGGTTCGGCACTGGTCTAGTTTGGTCAGAGTTTGGTCTGGGGGATAGGAGTGCTGAATCTAGTTTAGAAACAAATGACTAGAAAACACAAATGAAAACATAGAAGAAAACTTACCCGCGGTGTGCTGAAGAAAGCATTGCAGACTGGTGTACCTATTGTTGGTGTTGCTGGTGATGAAAGTCCCATTGCTGGTGGAGTTGCTGAAGCCAGAATACTTGTTGTTACACCTGAGAGAGAGAATGAGAAGCTTGGTTTGAAGATTGGCAAAGTGGTAGGGTCTAAGAATGGATTGATGATCAGAGTGCAAGATACCAGAGTTGGGTTATGCGAGAGGAGAGACCAAGAGAGCCAAGAGAGGGGGATAACGGTGCAGAAAACCATTAAGAAGGCCGCCGACGTCGGCAATATCACCGACGTCGATCGACAGTTGACCGACGTCAGCAGATAAAAGGCCGGAGAAAGGCTAAAAATAGCCTTTCATCCATTTTCCAACCGCCGGGTCAGCTAGTCCAAGGGAGAAACGGTCGAAGGGGATTAAATGGACGAGGGGAGAAGTTGGAATGGGAGTCTAGGTGTTAAATATGGCCATGTGGGGAATGAAGGGAATCCAAGGAGGGTATCCTAGGGTGGTGAGGTGGAAAGGGAGAGAGGGAAAAGGGATTTTATTAATTTAAAATAAGATATTTATTTCAAATTAATAAAATATGGGTGAGGAGTGGTTAAGTGGACGAAGGGGACCAAGGGGGGAGAAAGGACCAAAGCGTAGACACGATTTTGGTGTCTACACTATGGTGCCAACAACTAGTATTAGTACTCAAGTTCACAATTCAGAGGCACATAATAATAAAAATGATTCCATAGTTGAAATGGTTCAAAAATTAATCACTAATTTATTTTAGTTGAAAAAACAAGTAGGTAACACTGGGGAAAATTCTAACAAAAATTATTCTTATCAAAGGTTCAAAAAAACTACAAATAGGTTTCATAATAATAACAACAATAACAATAACAATAACAATAACAATAACAATAACAATAACAATAACAATAACAATAACAATAACAATAACTATAACTATAACAATAACAATAACAATAACAATAACAATAACAATAACAATAACAATAAAAATAACAATAAAAATAAAACTAACAATAACAATAACAATAACACTAACAATAACAATAACAATAACAATAACAATAAAAATAACAATAACAATAACAATGAGTCATCTACCAATAAAAACATGCTTGAAATGAACATTTGTGATGTAAGTTTAGCTAATCATTTCAAAGTTCATAATACTTTAAAGCCTGGTGAATTAGATTATATAGAATTTTGTAATGCTTTTGAATATTTTCAATATGAATTTGATACATTTAAATTTATTTGTAACAAAGATAAAAATGTAGGTACATCTAGTTCTTCAAAGTCATCTAAATATTTTGACATAACTCTTATGGTGGAGACATTTGATTTCCATTCCAAGATGAGAATGAACCTAAATATAATATAGAGGAAATTCATGTTTTTCAATAGTATTTTAAGATGACTTATCCATTGAGGAATAGAGAATAAAAATAACGTTTGAATAGTTTAACTCCACCAAACAACTTTGATACTCCTCCTGATCCTAAAGCAGACAACAATCCTGAGCCTCCAAAAGGAAGTAACACTAAAAATAATGATGATTCATCTAGTTCTTATACTAGGAGTGGATAATATTAGTAGAGGATATGAAGAATATTAAATCTAATATCACTTTATATGAATTGACTCAAATTACTAAACAAAGAGATTTATTAGAATCTTTGAGCAAAAAACTAGTAAATCATAAAAAGCTGCAAATGCCAATGTAGTGATGTATAAGAATAAAGTAGAGGTTCCAAATTTATTACTAATAATTAGAGTTTTTGGTAAAAAAATACATAATTATTTATTAGATTCAGGTGCCTTTACAAATATCGTACCAGTAGGTATTTGTGAGAAGCTTGGTTTAATTCTTATTAAGTTTGATAGAGTAGTGCCTCAATTAGACAAATCTAGAGTTAAAGTGATTAGTAAATTGTTGAATGTGCATATGCAACTTTATTCAAAGTTAAGGATATAAAAATTCATTGATATTCAAGTTATGGACATTCTAGATGTTTATAGAATGCTACTTATCAGAGATTAGACCAAATCTTTGAATGGATACATGTCAACTGATTGTTCTCATATGTGATTACCATAGAGGGGAGTTCTTAATCAAATTTGAATTGAAAGGGAACCAAGGATGAATCACATGATCATTGAGTATAATTCAACTAATGAAAAGGTCAATATGGTTAATTCTAATTTAGGGGTTTACACTCTTGACACTTCTCAGGTATGTAACTCTAAAGACTCTCATATTATGCTTGGAATTTGAAAATTATATTTTGATGGTGTTAGATGCAAATATGGATCTAGAGTAGGAGTAGTTTTAATTAATCCCATTAGGAAAGAATATAATTATTCTTACAAACTTTAGTTTCCTTGTACAAATAATTTGGTAGAGCATGAAGCATTAATTTTAGGACTACAATTTGCTATCAAACACAAGGTCAAAGAACTAATAGTATATGGTAATTTTGAACCAATATTTAACCAAGTTAAGAGTAAGTACCAATGCAAATTGTCATATCTTAAGAAATACAAGTTTAGAGTATGGGGTTTAATTGAGTATTTTTATGCTTTAAACATTGTTTCAATCCCTAGAGAAGAGAACCAATTTGCTGATGAACTAGCTTCAACTGAAGCTAACCTTATGCCAAACCAAGATTCCCAAAGAATTAACATTGAATTAGTCCCATGTCCCTCAGTTCCTAACAATGTTAACCACCAATAAGTATTTAGTGATGATAAAAAAATAATTGAATTCATGAAACTCAAGAGTATTTGAGTCTCATATTATTGATGAGGTCAATGAGAATTATCTTGATAAAGACAAAATTGATGACATGGTAGTACAATTGAATGAAAACAAGATTCCCAAAGGCATAATTGCCTTAGAAAGACTATTTGATCAAGACAAACTAGCTAAAATTATTAAATTTACCAAAGTGAGTGGGAAGGATTATAATATGATTAACCTAAGAACTCAAGGTCAACCTTAGCTATTAAACCCTAGTACAACTTGCACAAAAATAGAATCTAGAAAAGCTAAAGACTTGCTGACTAAGTACAAGGATGTCATTACATGGTTTTATGAAGACTTGAAGATCTTTGATCCTAGAGTCATTACCCATACCATTCCATTAAAATAAGCTTTTAAACCTTTCAGACAAAAGCAAGGACCTATCAATCTTGTTTTGGAGACATTGATTTATAAAGAGGTTAAGAAGCTATTAGATGCAAAAAAAGTTTTTCTAATTAGACATTCTACCTGGGTAGCTAATTTAGTACCAGGTATAAAGAAAAGTGGAGAGATTAGATTATGTATAGACTTTAGAAATTTGAAAAAGATAATTATCTTTTACCATCTCTTGAAAAAGTGATTCAAATTATTAGTGGTTCTTCCATGATGTATTTTTTAGATAATTTTTTAGGATATAATCAAGTACTTGTAACAAGGAGGATAGAATGAAGATTGCATTCAAAATAAAGTGGGGCACTTTTGCTTAAAAAAAGATGCCTTTTGGACTCATCAATGCAGGAGCTACCTTTTAAAGAGTTATGGACCATGTATTTCAAGGTCTCATAGGTAAATGCATCATTATATATATGGATGATCTAACTGTGTTATCCAAGAATAGGGAAGATCATATAATGCATTTAAAAAAGTATTTGAAATTTGTAGAAGGTATGAATTTTTTTTAATATTAAGAAGAACATATTTTGTATAACTGAAGGAAAAAATTTAGGACATGTAATAACTAAAGATGGGATTTATATGGATCCTAATAGAGTCAATTCCATATCCAAAATAGAACCCCCAAATAGTAGAAAATAATTAAAGTCTTTCTTTGGAAAAAACCAATTTTATAAGAAAATTTATTTTTGGTTTTGTAGAAATTGTGAAACCACTTAATGACATGCTAAAAATGGATGCAAAGGTCATATGTAATGAATAAATGAATAAATACTTTAAATATATCAAAAAAGCAATAGGATAAATTCTTGTGTTGATAAGTCTTGATTTTACAAAAGATTTTTATCTTTATTCTTTTTCTTCTGAACATACTATAGTAGCCATTTTAACTAAAAAAATAGATAAATGTGATCATCTAATTGCATTTATGAGAACTAACTTAAATTTTTTTGAGTTAAACTATTCTCTAATTGATAAAAAAAAATTTGCTTTAATTAAGGTAGTTAAAAAGTTCAGACACTATATTCTTAAGAATAAAGTGCATGCAATATTGCCAAACCCTGCCACTAAACTTATACTTAGTCAATGTGAATTGGGAGAGAGAAAAGGTAAGTGGATGTATATATTCTAAGATTATGATCTTGAAATGAAAATTGATAAATTAGTGAGATGTTAGGGATTAATTCAAATGATTACCAATACTAATCCTAAAATGAATATCATGTAGGTTGATCAATAATAATTCCAACCAAATGATTAGTATGATGCAATAATTCATTTCTTGATCAATGGTTCTTGTCTTGTAGGTATGAGTAGAGAACAAAGAAGATATTTAAGGCTCAAATCAACTCACTTATTGATCAAGGATATGATACTCTATAGGAGGAACTTTGAAGATATATACTTGATATGTTCTTCAAAAGAAGAAGCAGTTGAAATCTTGAGTGTTTTTCATGAAAAACATGGGAGTGGACACCCTTCTAGAAAGAAAATAGCTTACAAAATCCTAAGGGTAGGATATTATTGGCCAAATGTTTTTAAGGATACACACAAACATGTTAGAGAATGTCATCAATGTTATATTTTCAATACCAAGGAACCAAAAGTAATTATGCCATCGAAGTCAGTGTTAATTTATAAACCTTTTGCTTAATAGGGTTTATACTTTGTGTGGGATATTAACCCTAATTATTTAGATGGACATAAATATGTTATTACTATTGATGATTATTATACAAGATGGATAGATGTAGTAGCAATAAAATAATATAGAATTGAAGATGTAATCAAGTTCTTAGATGAGAATATTTATACTAGATTTAGGACACCAATATCATTAGTCTATGACAATGGATCAACATTTATATCTATATAAATGACTGAGTGGGCCTATGATAACAATATAGTTCTTAAGTTTTCATCAAATCATTATCCCCAAGGTAATGGAGTCTTAGAGTCAATGAAAAATAATTTGATGAAAGCTATTAAGAAGTCTATAGCTCAACAACCAAGAACCTAACATAAATTACTTAAATATACTCTTTGGGTAGACAAAACTAGAGTGAAACAAGATCTAAAATCATCACCATTTCTATTGGAATATGGTCAAGAACCAATATTTTTAATTAATCTCAAATTTACAACTTACAAGTTCATGCAAGAGTATATGGAAGAAGATCAAGAATATGCTAATTATAGGTTACTTGATATCATACAAATGGAGGATGTAAGAGAAGAAACATTTGCCAGCTTTAGCAGACATCAAACCACTATCAAAAGATGGTTTGACAAATGTTCAAATATCAAGGTGTTTGGGTAGGGAGACCTAGTTCTCCTATGGGACAAAGCATTTGAGCCAAAATGAAAACATAGAAAATTCACTCCTTTGTGGATTGGCCCTTATCAAATTGCTGAGACATTGGGAGACAAAACCTTTAAGCTCAAATACTTGTAGGGACTAGAGTTCACTTTGCCAACCAATGGATAATATTTGAAGCATTAATATCTACTGTTCCACCTCAAGTCTTTATGGAGTGATTTATAAGATTAGTTAGGGTTAGTTTTGGTACCTCTAGATTAGTTTCATTCTTGTTCCTTGTTTGTAAATAGTGTTTGTAAATATTTATATGTTTGTTTGTTTATTTTATTTGATTTGTTCTTTGATTGTAATAAGTATTTTCAAAGACAAATTTTCAAGCTCCCTTATCCATCTAAATACTAAAAAATAACTTTTCAAATCAAGAATGTAGGTATGACTCTTAAACATTGATTGATCATGGATTTTGGAAATTATGAGCTTGATGTTATGTTTTTGAGAAATTGGTAAAGATTGATAAGTAGATTAGTTGTTACTTAAAAATATTAAAACCTATTTTGATCTAAGTTTGATTTTAAGAAGGATTGCACATGTTTGAGTTGGTTTTTTGAATAATTTAGAGAAAATTCATGTTAGCACTTAAAGAATATTATTATCTAGGATAAAGTTTATAACCAAGGATGATTGTCTAAAAATCAAACATTTGATAAAATATTAAAAATGTGGCTAATTTTAGTTCCCAACCTTTGTTAGAAAGCTAAATATAGTTGAAAAAATACAAAAAAGAAGAGTCTTATTGAAAATATAAAATATTTCTAATCAAAGGTGATTCTGGTAACCTCCACCAGGGCTATGGACATCTGGTTGGTAGTGGAACAAGGCCTAGAGTGGGACCAAAGGTATCTTTTTGGGGCTATAAATGCTTGGATGGTAGTAGATAAATGCTTGGATGGTAGTAGAGAAATGCTCAAGCCTTCCATTTTTATAAAGCATGATTTATAATGAATATCTAAATATGATACAAGTTTGTGTTAATGATTAAGGTCATGAAATCTGGAAGTTATTCTCTGAATTCTAATGATAATCAATAAATGAATCAAAGCACACACACAACATGACTGAGTTTTGATGTTTAAACCTAGATTTGCATTTGTAAGACTTATTTTAATCATGAATTGATCTTAATAATGGTACTTTATCATGTGGAATGATTATTATGGTTATTAGTTTAAATCAAGAGTATCTAAGTTTTAATAATTTATAATGTTACCCCTGGAAGTCACTATTTATTGAGGTCAACATACCCCCATTTTTTGAAAAATGAGGACCCTTGTTCAATTTTATAGATTTTTCTATGAATTAGGCTTTCAACTTGATCAAAACTCATTATTGAATATCATGCTTTGCTTTAGATTTCATTGGCTTGTTAATACACAAGCTTTCTTTGACTTTATCTAATGTTTTAGATTGAGGTAAAAATAGGTTTTGAAGGGACCCCGAAACCCTGTAACAGAGAGCAAAATAAAGAACGTCTAAGCCCATAGGCAACGCCTAGAAAACACTTCAAAGAAGTAGCAAAAACAGGTTTTAAATGGACCTGAAACCATTAGAGACACATCCTGTCAAAACCCAGATACAAAAATCTGGTAGCACAACATACAAAAGATAACAAAAGGGGAACAAAGATCAGTACCAGTTTCTAAACCAACAAGAAGGACCAGATTATTCATCCAGTGCCAGTATCAAGTTCATGGCTTCTTTTCCTTTCAAAACATTTTCCTGAGTGGTAGCCTCCAGCAACGCTCCTTTTTGTGTATCTTTCTTTCTGGAGCTTTGCCTTGTCCTTTTGCTGGGACCCTCTAGTGCTTTGGTCTCCTCATTGGCTCGTTTACCTATATTGATAGCATCTGCACAAATGTTGGACGTTACTTCCTCCATTTTCTTTCTGTTGTCCTTTATTAGTTCTCGGAGGTTGTTTTCATAAGCTTTGAGCTTGATAGGGATCTCGCTTAACTGATTTTCCATGTTGTTTAATTTGTTCCAAGCAGCTTTCAGAGAATCTTCCAAAGTTTCTGCTTTTCTCTTGAGATCAATGATCTCCCTACACAACCAGGAATCAAATTGGGAAGAAGACTCAGCTTTACAGTTAACCCAGGTCATAGGAGTGTGTGTTTCATCTTTCTGATTCTTCCCTCTCCAATCCTCAGACTTTTTATTAGGGCTATTCCTCTCTTCTTCAAAGATGTCTTCTTGACTCTTTTGTTCCCGCTCATTAATTCCAGTCTAAATTTCCATATCCATATTTTGAATATTATTCTGGACAGAAATTTCCTTTTCATTCTTAGAAGTTGGGTCCTCAAAAGGATCTTCCTGGACAAATTCATCCTCCGACGCTTTCTGGTTTTCCTCTGCCTCTTCTGTTCTGATAGCAGAATCCTCTTCTATATTGACATTATCTTTTTCAATTTCCACAGATCCTTCTTCATCATTACTAGAGTTGGTGTCCCAGCTCTCAGTTCCTTCTTCCTCCTTCAGTTTTTCCTCCTCGAGTTCTTCAATTCTCTCTCGACCCCTTTCTTCTTCTACAGCCTGTTTATTAGGACTAGGGGTCTTAATTTTGCCTCTCCTACTTACATTTTCATTCTTTTTGTTTCTTGTCAACTTATTTTTCCCCTGTTTGGGATACATAACCAGTGCCCTGTTCTTGCAATAGCCTTCAATAAGCAGAATAAGGCCTTCATGGAGAATAGGGCGCATATCCTTTTTCCTATGAGCATGTAGGCTTTGGATCAGGGAGTAACGAAGATAGAAAGGAAAAGACAAGCTAACCTTATGCCTGAAGTGGTTGAGGAAGACAAAATGGAACTTATGCACTCGTTTGCTTCTTCCGTCTAGGATGAAGTACTCCCTTATACAGCTTAGGATGTCCCTCCATATCCCTTTAATCTGGTCCAGCTCATAGAAATCCCCATTTTTGACTAGCTTCTGCTCCTCCTCATCCATTTTGGGGAACTTACAAAAGGCCTCGTTCAAAATGCTAGTCTGCTTGGAAAATTTGAGTCCATCCATTGGTAACCCTGTTACCTCAGCAAGAAAATCCTCTGTTAAGTTTACAGTTATTTCATGCAAGGTGACCCTATCATCAGACCAATTTTTGAAAAAGGCCGTCGTGATATGCGGTTTAGAGCCGTGGAGTCTTTCCATGTAGCTCACCACTTTTCCTTTTTGCATAATTCTCCAGACTTGATGTTTCTCTCTCCATTCTGCACAGCTCTTGGGCTCCTATTTACGGGGTTTTCCCTTTCTTTCACGCACCATACTCATTTTCTTTGAAACCCAATTACTGTGGATATTACCTTGGGTCCTCCTGCTGTCAAATTGATTGGGACATTGACTAAGTTTGTGGCTTTTCAGGAACCGCTTCTCCCTCTTGAGGACCTTACTCTTTAATAATTGAGTTCCTATCCCCGTGCTGCCACTCTTCCTACTCATTATGTTTTTATTACACTCCACTCTTACCTTCTTTCGCATGTGTGGCATCGAGCATAATGATTTCCCTTAAACCCACGTTCCTTTTTAAGGTTTCATCCCACCTCACTTTTTGACCTTCCCGGACAGCACAGTTTGCAAGCCAATCTGCAACACCATTGGCTTCACGATAGGTGTGGGTGATTTTTATTTCTTCGATTTTATTCAAAAGAGTTTTCATCTCCTTTACCTTATCCTCTATGGTCCAAGACACTGTATTCTTATTATTAAGGATATTTATAACATTTAAAGAGTCCCCTTCAAGCCATAATTTGGAATATCTTGAATCCACAGCTAGTTTAAGGGTCTGGAGGGCGGCAGTAGCTTCAGCAATGTGGCAGTTAGATATACCAATGGGAATTGTGATAGCATCAATAACCATACCCACATGGTTTCTCAGAACACCACCACAACCAGCATTCCCCGAGTTCCCTTTTGCTGCACCATCGAAGTTACCTTTAATCCAACCTTGAGGTGGACTAATCCAAGTTACACCTAATCTGGGGTTATCAGGTTTACCAAGAATACAATCCGTCCTCAGGGGATTATCCACATTGAGATTAGAACTTGGATTTTTTTGAGAAGAAAATTTTTCCTTTAGAGCTCTCATGATGTTCTATCCTACCACCCATCTAGGGAGCTCTTTGTTTCTGAATATTCGATTATTTATTTCCTTCCATATTCCCCACCAGATATGGGGAAGAGTAATTTTCCATAAGAAGAGAACTTCATGATTCTTTGAGGGGCAATACCAGCTTTTGAGAGACAGTTCAACATTTTTGTGATGGATCCATGTAATGCCCCATAGATTTAGAACCTCGTTCCAAACAAGCTGAGTGAAGGAGCAATTCACAAATAGGTGATCTCTATCTTCAAGGTCTCTCTTACACAGAATACACCTATTAACAATATTGATTCCTCGTTTCTGTAAATTATCCAGAGTCAAAATTTTGTTTTGGAGAAGGGTCTAGAAAAAGAACTTGATTTTAGGAATGAGCCCCTTAATCCAGGCTCTTGTCCATAACGGTTTTCTGCCATTTCCCTTGGAGATGAAACTCTTTATCTAATGTTGTTAACATTTGCTTCATGTGTTTCTATGTTACAAGATCCATGGATCTCCATTATAATGAACAAATGTTCATGGTTTAAGCTTTAATTTTAATTTTACCCTTTTGATTAACCTTTGGTATTTAGTTGGTTAATTAAATCCAAGTTTAAATGATGTTAAAAAACTTAGTCTAAATTTATTTAGCCTAAGTTCTTGTTAAGATGGGTTCATATTTTCTACAGGCTATTTTATCCTTTCTTAGCTTTAATTTAATTTTGGCCTAAGTTTTAATCAAATTTATTAATTAATTAAAACATTAGTATAAAATTTATTCTAAGTTTTTGTACATATACCTAACCTTTACTTCATTGATTTCATTGTTCACAGATACAAAAACACATGATGCCACCAAATGGCAAAATCTCAAAAGCTCAGATCCAAGATTAAAAATAAAAAGATGATCTCTCAAGTCAAAAAATAAAGATCAAATATTGATGATGTGTGTTTGATCATGTAATGAAGATCTAATAAAGATATTAGAATCAAAACATTAAAGGATCAAAATATTGAAAATAAAGGTGACAAGTGTCACACTCGTAATGAATTAAATCAATATCAACAGTCCACATTTAATCAGATGAATAAGATTCAGATCAATGATCTATATTTGATCATACATTAAACACATCAATGGTGTGCATTTAATCACTTATATCAACATCAATAATACACATTTAATTTTATGAATAAAGATCAATGATGCACAACAAGTCAAGGAGTCAAAGAGCCTGGATTACACATGATGCCACCATATGGCATAAGAGAATTCAATCAATAGAGATTGTCTACAAGGTATATAGAAAGCACATGTTATTTCCAAGTGACATAATCTCATAAGCCCAAATCAAATATCAATAGACATAGTGAAAGTCAAGGCTAGAAGATTCTCAAGGAGATCAATGGTGCATGTTTTATCATGTAAATGGAGATTAACAATGCATGTTCAAATAATACAGATAGAGATCAATGAAGTGAATTTGATCACAATATAGGATTGCATGAGGTGATGACATGTCTCTAAAGAGATAATGGTCACATTTTAAAAATAAATGAGTTGCATGATTAGGTGATGCCACATAGATAATACATACCATATTGGGAGATCTTGTGGACCTAAGCATGTGAAGGTATAAATGTATGATCAAAACATGATTTGTATCACCAAAACTCATATTTTGAACTTAATTTCCATCATTAAAGCTTTGTGTAAACCTTAAAAAATACCTAGAACATATGAAAAGCCCTAAACTATTCCTTGATTCACTATGTTGAGCCGAGAGGAGTTGAATTATCAATTGTAAAGGGATAATTCAATTGGGATTATAGAAATGGTGATACATGGACATGTTTCAAAGCAAGTGGTTGAGTTATACCTATCATTATATGTAGAGGGATGAGTTTTCAAGGACATAAAATTTATTAAATATGGGGGACAATAATTACTCAAAGTTGTTCTAGACAATTGAGAACTGGGGAGTTACAACTAAAGAAGACGATAATATCCTCTTGGAAAAGAGACTCTATGGTGATATTGTGGCCATTCAGATGACTAGACTACATTATTTTATTGCTAAACCAAAGGTACTTCACTGTATCAATGTTCTTGGTCCAATTTTCAAAGAAATAAGGGTATGTTGATTAATGAACATAGTTTGAGGAAAATTACTTACATATCCCAAATTGCCTTTGAGTCTTAATATAAGCTACCTAAGCCCCATATTGACCTAATCTCCATTAATTCATGGGATAAGAATCAAAACATGATGGATATCCTAGCTAAATGGTTATAAGTAGGAAACAAAGTTATTGTAGATCCTACAAAGAACATCTCTATCAGTCAATTTAGACCTAGAGTTAGGATGGTCATGATAATGTTAAATAATTTATATGGATGTGCACATACGGCACATGTAGAACCAATGTGGGTACCTATGGTATAATTCATCATTGAATAAGTGTTGGTTCTTCCATTAGGTGAAATTATTAGTTTCCTCCTAAGAAAACAAATATATGGGATCAAGAATAAGAAGATGACAAAATTTTACATGATGTCCTATTTGTTAGATGCCTTATGTGTAACCACCAAGATCCCAAATAAAAGAGAATGGTCTCTTAACCTAGACTATTTCCCAGTATTATTCCAAATTACACATCTATAAGTATAGAGACCATATCTAATTTATTTGTGACTATGTTTACCCTACATTGAGCCAAGATATTGATGGTATTCCCATGATGAGGGTAATCCATTTAATAAAGAAGTCAATTGAGGTAATAAGGGACATATGGCTTTATCCTAATTGCACAGTCATAAGAATTGAAGGAACTTAAAGTGCTCCTCTTAAACTACCGATTCATGTACCCAATAAATTATCAGAACAAGAAGTATTCTACCAATTTTTCAATGTGATAGATGGAGTTTGTAAGACCAAGAGAAAGGGACTTATACACAATTTTCCTATGACAATTGGCAAGACTATTTTCAGACAATTGGATCACATTGAGGATAATTAAAAGCATAGACTATCTTTCAAATTGAAAATTTATGACCATAGACAATAGGACGCTTATGGAAGGGTAAAGTAACATCTAAGGATCATAGGTATTTTGAATATACCTTATGAGCATGAGCCCAGTGCATTTGATTTTATATACACTAAGGTATGTACTTACTATGAGGTCACTAGAAGATTAAAATAACATAATATAAAGCCTGAGTCTAGATTGAATAGAGATCAAAAGATGGAGGATAGGTGGAAAATTGGCCCAAGATAGTATCATTTGATAGATGCTGATTCTTCTAGTTTTCCCTTAGTTGATACACAAATATAACATAAGATTGAAGAGAGGAAACTAGGTGACCTTGTTTCAAGTTTATCAGCCCTTGAAACCTCTAGAGTAGTAGAGAAAAAGTTACCTCAATAGGAGGTTCATATGATAGCTCTAGATCCTCATGAGTCTTTTGAAGATGCATTAAAGATGATATCTATGGCATATGATATAGATTCAGATGTAGAAGAGACAAGTGTTGAAGAAACTAAGTAAGATAAGGAAAAAGAGAAAACTTTAAACTTAGTAGTCATTGACACTCCCAAGAGGAAAGATGAGAATACCATTGTCTCAAAAGCTAAGAAACCAAAAGTGTCCATCATACCACCTTTAGAGAAAGTTTGTTTAGTGAGGAGAACATCATATATGGACCACCTATTTCTGAATGGTTCATTTATGAGCCAATGTTAGAGAAACTACCCATTGCATATCATCTATGGGCTCTTGTAAAAGATAGTAACATCCATATGAAATAAGAATTAAATCCTTGGATCATTGCTTTAAAAGAGGAAGAGGCAAAGAGATTGGCTGCTCCAAGTCAATTAGTTGACATACAAATAGGAGTACCAAGTAAGCATATGCATCAATCTTTAGTTGGGGTCAGCTATGATCTAGATACTACTAGTTTACAAAGAGTGACCGAGATAATAGTCATGGAAGGAGGTGAAGAATAAAATTCAAGGCACCACTGGGGCAGATAATAAATGAATATTGGATATGATCTTAGAAGAGAAGATAGGCAATGCTAGAAGCATTAAAAAAGCCTTATATAGAGTCGATAAAGACTTCAAAGAGTTGGCAGGGAAAGAAGAGGAGCTTTTCATGGATCCAAATATCAACCTTAGGTTAATTGGTGAATAACATGATAGTGCCATGAAGATATTGGAGCAAAAACAACAAGCTACAACTTTATAGGCCACCTCAATATTAACTGAGTTGACTTAAAATATTTTCTTGTAAAGAAACCTTGTAAATAATTTTAAAGAATATTCTATTTTATAAAATCACGTGCAACTTGTAACACACATGAATTGTAGGTTATTCACACTAGAAGAGGTAATTGATTCTATAATGTTGTAGATGAACAACTATCCTTGACACTTGGATAATTATCATTTGATAGTGATTAACTGACATACCTCATAAGTCTTATATTAAAGGAGGTATTTTCATTTGTAAAAGGGAGGAATTTTTTAGAGAAAAAAAAATGTGTAAATTTTGGGAGCAAGTAATGCAATCAAGGGAATTTTGTAAAGATTGTGTCATTTTTGTTTGTGTGATTGTTATCATGGTTGCTTCCTCAAGTATTTGGTTTGATGTTTAGATTTAAATTACTTTCATGAATTCTAGATGTGCATGTGTTAATGTAGAGTTATCAATTTGAGCTTATGCTAGGTTGATTGAAAGGTTTTAGATTTATTTCATTTTCCTTGATTTTATTGAAGATGTGATAATGCAATTTTATTATGGAAGTAAATATTTAAAGTGAATTTTATTTCTTATTTGCATTATCTCAAATATTCTTAGACATTTTCCTGGTATATGATATGGCCTGTGCTTTTAAGAATTTCATTTCATATGTTGGTTTAATGCATGTTTTTGATAAAATTTAAGCTCTGTCATGATGTCTAGACTCAAAAAATAAACATCCTTATTTTCTACCTTACTCTACTTATTTTATCTTTTCTTTGATCAAATAACTATAGTTTATCTTTTCATTGTAAATATTCATGCTAGATTAGGGTTTAGACTTTAGGTTTTAATCATTATTCATTAAACTTAACTCAAATTAATTTCATCTTCACAGACAATATTTAAGATCACGGTTTCTCCCAAAAATCATTTACATATTCATTTTATGAATAATTATATATCTTGGCCGCTACTCCATCACAAATATCAAGAATATCAAAACCAACAACTCATGCTATAAATTATTTGATTCTAGAAATGAGAAGAGTTTTAAACACTATATAAACCCTGTGATACCATTTCATGCATCAATAGATTCTCACAAACATCTTTCCATAGCAAAAATTCAAAAGTGTCTTTCTAAGCCTTCACCACAAGATCTTGATCCTACTTGCACTACCGAACATTGGTATGACCCACATAGTTTTTATTGGTTCCATGAAAGTTAGGGTCATTCTGATGAATCTTGTTATCAATTATGTAACTTTGTGCTTGAATATATTTTCTATCCTAATTTTAATCATAAAACATTAATTCATGAGTGTCAACAATATTATAAAATGGTAGCCAAGGTTTAAGAAACCATAATAAAATATGATTCCCTTAATCAAGATAATGCACACATAATTTACAAGGACCCTCTTCCTAATCATCAACTAAGTACTTCTTATCCTCCCACCACTAATATTGTCCAAACTTCCATCGATACTAATGATGATAATGTCATCAATGTGAACAATATAAAGAGAGTAGTTTCTTATATTGATTATAACCCAAATTCTAACTTAAATAACTTTCCCACATTCTATACTATCCAAGATTCTTACCCATCTCATTTTAGAGAACTTGGACATATGGAAATAATCTCCACAAATACAACACAACCTACCCCTTCATCTAATATCCCAAATGCTTCTAATCAAGCACCACATTTATAAACTCATTCATTATCCCTTGATGAAACCTACACTTCTCATATATCATCAAATTCTTCTCAATTCAGCAAATCTAAAACTACAAATCCACTTACTTCTTCAATTTCTTCACCACCTATAAAATCTTCTACAATACCATACCTTACTCCAACTATGACCCCTGAAATATCACCCACTTCAAATCAATTAGATATATTTAATGTAATAACATTAGATAAATCTAAGTCAAATACCTCTTATCAACATCAATTTAAATTTACTTTCACACTTCCTTCAATATATTTACTTCGACACTATGAACCATTATCTGACACAACTTCCATTAGATATGATGAATGGGATTCCATAACAAAACTTTATCATCTCCCATATCAAATTGATTTTATCAAATTTATGAGGACTTCTCCTTGTCATTTTAATCATTTAGTGAAACTTCTATTTTAAATAAACATCCTTCGACCTCCACCTCTAGGGCATGGAGCCACTTTGTCTGGGTGTAATGCTAGTATTCTTCAATAATGTGAGGAAATGTATATATACGATGATGAAACCATTGATAATTCCCTATGAATAAAATTTCCCATCACTTCAATGATTCTTAATGAAATATTACTTCAATAAAATGATCTTACATTATTTATCAGTGTATAAATTAGTGATATACAAGTCAAGCATGATTTAATTGATTAAAGTTTTAGCACATGTGTTACTTCCCTTGATTTTATTAAAACACTTGAGTATTCTAAATTCAATCTAAAATCTACCCAAAGTATGTGTCAAGGATATGATAAAATAAAAATTCCTCCTCTAGGATGAGTTTGGATTCTCATCATGGTTCCTCCTATTATGGTTTGAATAAAGTCATGATCTTTAATTTTCCATTATCACATAACATCTTAATCAACTGACCTTAGACACACCACATGAGAGCTATTACCTCATCAACATGATGATATATTAAATTTCCTCATTATGATGCTATTTAAAAGTTTCAAGGAGATACAAACCCATAAAATTTTAAACAATTCCACAAACATGGTGTTTTTAAGATTCTCACCCTTGAACCTTTACCTAACATTCCTTTTCATGAATCTCAACAATTTAATTACCTCATCAACTCTACTAGAGGTTGTGAGAGGATAAATTTGAGTAATTAATTAAATTATGCAAATTATATAAAAATCACCCAAATTTAAAATTTACTTCATGATTCAAGACAAGAAAAATACTAAATGATAATGGATTGCTTATAGACTCATAATTTTATCATGATATTAGCTTGTTAAATACTTAGATTGGATGATCATTTGACAAAAAACTAATGGATTATGGTTAAGATATTGGCATGAAGCCTCATGAAATTTCTTATTTTTCATTATTTGGAATGGAGGGAAGCATGATTTAAATAGGCAAGGGAGAGAGATTTTCTAATGAATTAAAAATTCATTGGAAACCTCTAGAGAATAATACTTTAGAGAGGGAGGAGGGAATTCTAAGGAGAAGGGTGGTAGAGAGTTCTTGATTCCATTAGGAATATAATTATGGTTAGGGGAATATTAGATTAGTTAAAAAAAATGGTTAGGTGAGGAATAGGGGGTAGGCTCGTAGGAAATCCTAGGAGTAGGTATGCAGGTGGGTTATGGGAATTTTAAATTCCTAAATATTAGATAAGTGGGATTAGGTAGTAGATAATGGCGATTTAGGTGAATTAATTAGGCATGGGATGTTATAAGGTTAGTGTAAGATGTGAATGTTGAAATGAAGTTTTATAAAAATGACTAGGAGTATTAGTAAGATGAATCATATGAAATTAGATGGGATTAATGTAAAAATTAATAATAAGGGAAGGTGAGAAAATTTAGATGCATACATTTTGCCCTTATTTGAAATGGCATTGTGACTAAATGAAGTAGAAGGAGTAATGATATTTCAAATAAGAAAGACACTCATGGATGAATGTTAGTAAATGATGTTAGTGGACATGATGCCCCATCAGGGAAAAATATAGATAATAATAAGATAGATGGCTACTTAAAAAGAAATAATGAGGGGTAGGAGGTATGATGTGAGATCGATGATGAAGAAGAGGAGATCGACATGAGTAGTGAGCTATAAATGGATGATGCCTTTATCAAAGACCTATGCAAAGGGAGTGAAAACAACTATGTCATGGTTGTCAACACATCCTAAGGGGAATCAACTGTAACATGATGATGATAAGATAAATTTTTTCAATATTTCATTGTATCCCAAGTAAGAACACATGCCAAGGAGAGTTGAAGACCAAAATGATAAAGGCCATGATATTTTGACATATCCTAAGGAGAGATGAATGTTGGGAGAGCATCGGGCCAAAATAAGATAATGAATTGATAAGATTAACAATGAGTGTAGCTCAAAGTTTAAGTTGAGTGATATGATAAAGGAGATGAGAGAGAATAAAAGACATGATCAAGTGACCAAAAGAAAAAAAGGGAAAATCAAACTACAATGCATGATATCAATGAGCCACAATGTGATTAATAGAAATGATGTTCCTAGCAAGGACACATATAAGGGAGTGAGAGAAAGTAATAAAGTTATGGTCTGAGTCATGCCCTAATCAAAGGATGAAACCATAAACTTAAATGATGAATTGACCAATTGTTGATAATGGATGATTGATCTAAGAAAAGATGGATGTTGTGACTTGTTAGGCCCAATCAATAGGTTTGATAGATTGACACAAAGATTAAGGAGCTAATTATAGGGATATTGATTGATCAATAGAATGATTGATTAATGGTTGATATTATAGTTCAAGGATTTGACTAATTAAAGATCTAAGGATGATGAGGGACAAGAGAGATGTGATGATGAATGATGGGGAAAGGGAAGAGAGTTGATGACATGACCTTAGGCACATTATATGACTAAGAACTACCTACATAGTCTGAGAAGACCTTATGCCAATGTAGTTCATACTAGATGATAAATAACAAGATAGACTAGAGGAAGATGATGATAATGACTATTATACATGTTAGTTATTAGATAGAAGATGTGACTTATATGTTAGACATGAAGATAAAGGACTAGGAAAAATAATGGGAGATGAGATGTTAGATGTTAGTGACTAGAGAGATGATAGATGAGTAATATAGGATATAGACAAGATGATAAATAGATTGGAGAAATGATTAGATATTAGATGAGTGGATTGGGATGATCGACTTGATGATGGGATTAAGACGATTAGACATTTAGACATGTGAGAGAGGATAGGTGAAATGATGATTGTGTCTATTTATTAATCCATTATTACTATAATAAGGTATCATCATAGTCTAATAAATTTGATGTAAATATAACACTAGGTAGTATGACCCATGATATAAGTATGAACAAGAGGACATTATGCCAAAGTGCATGATTATAAAAAGGCAAATGATGAACTAGACATAGGGCACCCAAATACATTATTATAGATTTTTTTGGCTCCATCATAGCATCTTGTTCATTTCCCAATAGAAAATAATATTTTTTATACAAAAAAGATCAAAATAAGATAAAAAAAACATATACAAATAAGTGAATAAAGATAAAATGATAAATAAAAACACACATATCATACAAATAAACAACACAAATATATACACATTAAGAAAATAGGCTCTTGTCTATTGTCTAAATGTATAAGGATGGGATGAATGAGGATGATAATTTATGCCAATGAATGAGGATGTATAGACTTGACTTGATCAAGATTAGGATGGAATAGGATTGTGAATAGGGTGTGCTTGAGTAAATTTCAACTTAAACATAGGGGCTAGTTGAATTGTGGATTAACCATGTTTTGAACTTAGATGAGAGACTTAGGACTTTTCAGGCTAAAGTGAGACTAGGTCAATGCTAGTTCAATATTTTTCCTAGTTTGAAATAGGGGATGAAAGATAAGTAGGATGGCTGGATAATGAGAGGCGAAGGGCATGGAGATGGATGTGAATGGGGGAATAGGCATAAGATAATACATCTTGGAATATTTTTTTCTTTTTATAGATTTTATGATTTTTTTTGGATTTTTGACATATTTTAATTTTTAGGGATTTTTAGAATATGAATATACACTATACAAAGGACATTAGTAGTAAAGGAAATACTAAGCCTAACAACTAGGTTGAAGAATGATGATGAATGGATGAAATGTCTTAGATGATGATCAAAAGGAGGATAAGGGATGATGAGGGGTGGACTATGAATCTCTAAGGGTTTTAGGTCAAGGGAACTAGTTATCTAGTCCCTTGAATGTTGTTAAAAGGATACACCATGAATAACATATATAAAGACACCTTCCACTCTTGTGGCCAAGGTTGAAACATGACAAAATGGTGGATTAAAATGGGATGAAAAGAATGAAGAAGATAAGCTAGGTGAATACTAAATAGTTTAATCCTAAGTAAAATTAGGTCAAATCCCTTATAAGTTCAAAATTCTAGAGGGTCTCCTAGGCTGAAAAGTAGTCGACCATGGTCATTAGTGAGGTCACTTACCATGTTTTATCTTTGACATACTTTTTAAATTGTTCTTATATCATCCTAGGCCATTTTTGGGGTCTTTAATGAAATTTTATGATTTTAAACAAAGGAAAAGTGTATCAAGAGGATATATAGCATCCCAGATGTCAGATAGGTGTCAGTTGTTAGTTTTGGAACTAAATTTTATAGGTTCAATGTACAAATAAAATGTTTATCTAAAAACAAAGCCATTTTTAGTTAGTTGTGGAGATTTATAATAGTCATAACACATGTGTCTAATTTAAGGAGGTCTATTTATATCCCCATAGTTCAATTTTAGGATTGGGAAGCTTTGATATATCTAAAATTGAGCAAAACCGATCCCTCTCTCTCATCTCCCTCTTTGGCAGGTCAAAGAAGTCAACCAATTTGAAGTTAGTATGGACATGAGAAGCAAAGTTGATATGAATGATTTTCATGGATGAAATTAGTCTTCATGTCCTTCCATTCCATGTAAATGTTTTTCATAATGGTTTTTCATACTCTATGAACAAACACTAAGACTATTAGTGCCTCCATGTTTCTTGTACATTCCCAATACCTTTAGTTTTCATATCTGATTATAGTTGTCTGATGCTTCCAAGTGGTGTGGATGTACTTGCAGAGCTTTTTCATCCTTTCCATGTTTTTTTCATCTTATTTTTCATGTGTGAACATGGATCTATAGGAAAGATCACTTAATTATCCTAGAGGGAGCACTATTGGTCCACAAGACAATGTTTCATTAGTTGTAAAGTTTGATATTCATGCAAATAGCTTCATATCAAAGGTAGCACACCTATGTATCTCATCTCAAATAATGGAAGGTAGTTTATACATGACAAATTTTCATTGAAGGACTTGGAGTTTCATTTATATATGATTATAATATAATGAGTAAAGACTAATCAAAGACCTAATATACATAGTCACAATCACCTGTAAGTTTGTACAAATAGTTATAAGGCTTTATAAAACCTAAGAGATATTATGTGATTAGTTTGAAGGATTGAATAGATATCTCAAGTCACTCAAGGTTCACTATCATAGCCAAGAACAATCTCAAGCATAGTCTATATTCAGACCTAATGAGACCACAGGGCTGTGCCTGTGTAAATAATAGAGGCAGAGTGATAGGATGCCTTGAGAACAATATTAGGATGATAATATAGTGAGAGTACATTTTGGTAAGAATGGATGATAGTGATATAATATAGTAGGTTTGAAATACCACCTTAAATAACACCTATAATCTTAGAAATTAAGAAATTACTTAATAGGACCAATTACCTTAACTTCTTCGACTGAGGTTTTGCTCATATAATGGGTCATCTTTTGGTGTGTTTCTATGAAGTATGTACAAGTCTAATCACTTCATTCTTTTAGCCTAGATAGAGACATCAATTCTCAACATGAAAATAATTTTACTAAGTCAAGAGAAGAGAATGATAAGTGGACCTCCAATTTAGTTAGGTTTTTACTTGAAAAACTCAATAAAAGCTACAATGCACTAAGCCAAAATGAACATGGGACAATAGTTACCTATAATAGAATGGTAATAAGGTATTAAGGCATAAATGAAATCATTAAAGTGTGAGACATATTTAATAACTTTAGGAGATATTAAAGGTGTGGGACATAAAACTCAGGCATGGAACAAGCACCTATAAGAGTCCTTTAAATTCTTCCAAATTACCACCTATAGGTGACACAATCAACATAGGCTGTGAACTAGTCCATAAGAAAATGAAGACTTGGTAGGTTAGTAAATGTATTAGGTGAATGAAAATGTATAATAAAATATCAAAATGATATGTTACATCACCATGTGACCTTCATGGATAAGGGAGCCAAAGAAAAGACTAGGTTTTTGAACCTCAAAACTCAATCAAGTCAAGATCTTACACAGTCACTATCATAAAAGTTAGTCTAGAGGGTTTAAAGTATTAAGAGTTATATAAACATATTTCAAACTTGATATTTGGTAAATACTATCCTTATAACCTAAGAAATAATTACATAACCTCAATTTATTCATATAAATAGGGGATATACTCTTTGTTTTGTCTCAGATAGAGGGTACTCCATAAGCAATCTAACTTGCAGGTAGGGTGTATGGATGAGCAAAGAATGAGATAGTGAATTTTGAATAATTGTATAATATGTGTAAGTTTGGATTAATAAGGAACATATATGGATAAGCATCTACACTCATGAGAAACACTCAAGTGGTCATATACTTAGTCAAACACAGTTAGGCCTATTAGGCCTAAAACTAGGCCTAAACACTCAGGGTGCCTAAGTTGGTTAACAAGACCATATGACCTTAATAATTTATTTTATAACATTTATATGGGAGTGGAGGACTAGTGAGATGAATCATATTGTAGAGAAATAGCTAAAATTGGTCATTTTGGCCTTATTTGATCTCAAGCCTACTCAAAATGCCTAGAAGGAGTTCGAGAGCCATCATTAATTTCTCATATCTGTATGGATAGTGTACATGGTACCTCAAGGAGTTATGGATAGTTAATAGGGGTCCTTATATTATTATTAGAGGATTTTTTTTGGAGGTTTAGCATCTAGGTTTTATGAATCATTATTAACAAGAAAAACCTCCAAAAACCCTCCTACAACCCTCATTTGAACCTGATAGAGAAGGTATGGAGAATTATGCATCTATAAGTGGAAAATTGGCCTTGGAAGTTATTTTAAACTATTTATAAATCTCCCAAGATCCTTAAAACCTAATTGAATTGAACTATCACTTATATGGATAGACCTAATTCTATACATAAGGAGATTAATGAATGAAGATAACTATGGAAGGTGTTTAGGGACTTGTCCTAACTACATATACTCATTTATCACCTCATATAATAATTATGCATCTATAAGTGGAAAATTTGCCTTGGAAGTTATTTTAAACTATTTATAAATCTCCCAAGATCCTTAAAACCTAATTGAATTGAACTATCACTTATATGGATAGACCTAATTCTATACATAAGGAGATTAATGAATGAAGATAACTATGGAAGGTGTTTAGGGACTTGTACTAACTACATATACTCATTTATCACCTCATATAATCATGTAAAACTCTCAACTAATCCATTCATTATAGGTAATCTTGGACAAATAGTGAGAAGGCAAAATGACTGCCTAAGTGTGATGGTGAAGAGAGTGACTTTGAATCTCTTGAGGTATATTTGATAGAATAAAAGAAAAATAGGGATTTTATAGGTGTCATAACACCTCTAAAATTCATCTCCATGAGCAGCTACAAGTCACTTCGGAGATAAGTGTGAAGACAAACTTAGAAGGCTAGTGAGTAGTTACAAGCAAGTGAACAAAGTGTAAAAAAGAATGCTATCAGTTGAAGGCATATATGAATATCCTTGATCTCATTTCCATATTATCATTTTATATCATATGTTTCAACATATTCCATAGGAATTTCAAGAGAGATGGACTACTCATCATCATGAAGGTGGTTTTAAGTAAAACATTGAGGTCTCATCATGAAGGTGGTTTTAAGTAAAACATTGAGGTCTCTACGCCAACTTTAAGAAAATGATGCAATTCTAATGGACACTTATCCATGAAAAATTTTTGACCTATTTTATACTTCATTATTTTTAATTTAACTAGTTTTTAATTATTAAAACTTGTCCTTGTGACCCTTCCACTTCTCTTTTTCTCTCTCCTCTCCTATGTTCTATATATGCAAGCCTTTTTATCTTTGTAAAAGATCCACACTTGGTATGCAAATCCCTATTGGTTTGAATATTATATTTTCCTTTGAAATAAAGATTTCTAATCTAGTTTTTAGTTGACATATTCTTATATAAGTGTGTGAAGTAGTGCATAGTGGAATGACAATTGACAAGTATCTATCCTTGTGTTCTCTTTACTCTTTCATGTTTGGTGTAAGTAGTTCTCCCTATAATAGGTCACATGAAGTGTAGCTAGTATATTTTTCTATCTCTAAGTGTAAGGAGTATCATTTGTGTATGAAATCTGACCTCTTGTTCACTCACCTTGAGAAATTCAATACATATCACCTCCATGTTTGAAACACTTATGTTAGATCAATCTAGAGTGTTGGGACTAATATTTTGAGTCATGTTTCATAGTGCAAGTATATGGTAGTCTAGTGGATATCAATATAGTGTATCACCTCATTATAATAGGTTGATTTTGTGTCATTTTTAACCCTTTTTATCCAAGTAATCAATTAGTGTAGGTGATAAGCTATCAAAGACAAATATAGGGAGCTAGCCCTTCAACCTAGAGTTTTACCTTTACTATAGGCAAGCCATAGGCCTAAAGGTAATCCAATGTTTCAATAAATATAAAGAAGGCTTGAATAAGCTCTCTAGGGTGAAATATTGAGTGACAATATTTATAGCATGCTTGATGGGAAAAATGTCTAAAAGAGTGGAGATATTGTTGGTGTTTTCTTATTTTTATCAATTTTTAGAATCATCCAAGAAAACACCAATGGTGACTTCAAATGCAATTATCTAGCTGTAAGTATCCTAGGTACTTGTTATAAAATATTTTGATCAATTTTTGTGTTTCATGTGACTAATAAAGTTGATATGGCTGGTTATGTTGAGAAATACTACTATTCACCTCCTTATCAACCTTGTTATGACCCATGTTATACCCCTCAACAACCTTATCAAAGTTGTTATCAGTATTATGAGCCATAACAAACCTATGATCATCCTATTCCTTCTTGATATGAATATGATGTTCTTGAAAAACCTTATGAAGAAGCATATGAAAAATATTTTTAAGAAGAGTACCTAGAAGTTCTCCATATCCATCCCAACTTGATTCCCATCAACCTTATCATGAGGAATCAGATGGCACCATTGATTGGAAAACAAAGTATTTAGATACAAGATATAAATTACTATAAGCTCAAGTTAGGCAACTAACTCAAAAAATTGAATCTCACCAAAACCCTATTATCCTCCTCCTCCTACTTCAATTCCACCTTAATCTAAATCTTTGTTAAAACTCATGACAAACATGCTAAAATTAGAAAGGGTGATGAATAAATAAGATGAGAAACTTGATGTGATCCCTATTCATCTCATAGAGAAGTTGAGGAAGCCAGTTTAATTATTTATGAATGAGTGGCGGTTGGTTGAAAAAGAAGCCCACTATGTCATCAATGATGATTTGCATGAAATAAGATGCTATATCCAATGACGGGTAGATAAACTAGAAAGGTGGGAAAATCAAGAGCTTAAAGATGAGCTTGCATCTATTGAAGAGCCTCAAGAAGGCTATGACAAAAGTGAAACTCTTGTTGAAGAATGTGTCTCTCTAATTGCTCAATCCAACTTGTCTTTTCCCCATGAGTTCATTCAAGAATCCTCCATTCCTAAACCCATTAATTATCCCTCCATCATACCTCATACTCCCTCTCCAACCCATGATCCTATCCATCACCCTCCCACCTCATCCCTTATTCAAGGAGAACTTATCGTATGGGAGATTAGTAAATAAGAGAAAAATAAAGTTGTAGTTAATCAAGAAGATGACATGAGCATATATGATGAAGAGATCACCATAGGGACTCCCCTTGGTGAAGATAAGTGCAAGTAAATCTTTTTGAGTGATCAAAAAGATGTTGAATTTCATGTTGCAACTATCCATAAATATTTTAGTCAAGACATGAAAAAAGAGGTGTTTGAGAAGGTCTTCACATCTATTGAGTTGGTTGACATTTATGTGTATGATCAAGAGCTTGAACCTTAAAATACAAGATAAGAATAAGTTGTTGACTACTGTTATGGAACAAGATGAGTTTGTGCCAAAGATTCTATGAGGTATGTAGTGAATTTGAAGTCCCTTTAAATGCCTATACCTCATTGGTATCCAAATTGAAGATATCATTGAAGATGTTTTTCCCTATGAAGTATAACATGATAGTTTCTAAAGTAGAAATCTTGTTGAAGTGGTAGTTAATGAGCTTGTAAAATGGATAAGGATCATGATCTCACTCACAATTACCATAGAGGTCAAATAACCATGCTTGGATGAAGTGTCATTGGGTCAAGTTGTCATTTGAGGAGTACCATGAAGAGATGGTTGAGTCAAAAGAATAATTCACCTTCATAGGTGATATGTTTGCACCTACTATGTTGTTGCACTAAAGATCATGCCATAAGAGAGTATTGGAAAACATGAAGAAATTGAGAGACATCAATTCAAAAGTATCAAAAGGAAACATGCCTCTTGTCACTCCTTCACTTCATAGAATCAAACAATGCTATACACTTTCCCCTTTGATCTAGGAGGAAGAGTTCTATTTAGGTTTGTTTATCCATAAGTTAGTTTATTTAAGTTGTGTGTGTTTTCCCTAAGTGTTCATGAGAGCAAAAGTGTGTTTGATTTCTTGTCTTGTATTGAATTTTTGTTTCCCTATTGTCAATTTGGTCTGAGGTTTTGATGGTCCATTTTAGAAGGCATTTTAGTGTCAAATGTGGTGTATAGGTGACTCCATAGACCAATGGATAGGAGAAGGCAACTATTCCTTAGAATAATCAGGCTTTACTACCCCTAAGAAATCACCAAAATGTTTAATAAATTTGACCCCATGAGTAAAAATTAGGTAAACTCCCTTGTAATTTTAAACTTCCACAGGGTCTCCTAGGTGCTCAAAATTAGTTCATCATGGTCATAAATGAGGTCATCATATTATATTTTATCTTGGTCATACATTTGCCTAAATTGTTCATCTTATGTCATTTTATGTCCATATTTTGGGTGATCTTAATGAACTTTTATGGGTTTAAACTTAAGGAAAAAGTGTGTCAATAAGGTATCTAAAATCCTGTGGCATGTTAAAAAAGTGTCAGTTGTCAATTTTGAAACTGAATTATTGCAAGTTTAATGTAGAAATAATAGGAGATAATCTATAAATAATGAGGTAGTTTCTAGTTAGTTGTATGAGACTCATAGGATAATTTTGGCATATGTGGAAAGCTTCAAGTTAGTGTATATTTAGATCCCCATAATTAAATTTTAGGTTTAGAAAGATTCTAAAGATATAAAATTGAGCAAAAATGATCCCTCTCTCTCATCACTCTCTTTAGTAGGTAAAAAATGTCAACAAGTTTACAGTTAGTATGGATAGAAGAAGTAGAGTTGAGTTGAATGCTTTTGGTGGATGAAATTAGTCTTAATGGACTTAAATTCCATGAAAATGGTTTTTATAATGGTGGTATATGTTCTTTGAACAAATGCTAAGACTACTAGTGCCTCCAAGCTACCTATACATTCCTAACACCTTTGATTTTCCTATCTGATTATAGTTATCTAATGATTCCATGTGGTGTAGGTGTAATTGAAAAGATTTATCCTCATTTATGTGTTTTTTTTAATCTTATTTATCATGTGTGAACATGGTTTTATAAGAAAGATAACTTCATTGTGCTAAAGGAAGCACTATTGCTCTATAAGATAATATTTCATCAGTTACAGAGTTTCATCTTCTTGTAAATGGCTTAACATCAAATGTAGTACACCTATGAATATCCTCTCAAAACATGGAAGATAGTTTATCCATGATATATTTTCATTGAAGGACTTGGAGGGTAATTGAGATAAGAATCTAATACAGTGAGTAAAGATTGATCAAAGCCTTGATAGACACAGTCACCTATAGTCACCTGTAGGTTTGTACAAATAGTTATAAGGCTATAGAAAACCCAAGAGATATGGTTTTAGTAAGATAAAGGATTGAATGTATCTCTTAAATTAGTCAAGGTTCACTAGTATATCCATAAAAACTCTCAACCATAGTCTGCAGTCAGACCTAATGAGACCACAGGGCTATGCTTGTGTAGACAATGGAGGTAGAGTGATAAGATGCCTTAAGAATAGTTTGAGGATGATACATATAGTGAGAGTACATTTTGGTAAGAATGTATGATTATGAAATAGAATAATAGTTTTAAAATACCACCTCAAATAACACCTACAATCTAAAAATTGAAGAAATTGCTTAATGGACTGATTACTTTAACTTCTTCAAATGAGGTTTTGCTCATATAATGAGTCATCTTTTAATGAGTGTCTATGAAGTTTGTACAAGTATAATCACTTCATCATTGTAGAATATATGGATATGTCAATTATAAACATGAAAGGAAGTTTCTAAGTCAAGATAAGATAATGATAAGTGGACCTCCAATTTAGTTAGGTTTTTATTAGAAACACTTAGTAAAAGCTATAGTGCATTGAGCCAAAATGAACTTGGGACAACAATGAGCTATAGTGGAATGGTAACATAGTCTTAAGGCATGAATGAACTCATTAAATCTTGAGACATATATATTTAATTAAAGAGAGAGTAAATGTGTGGAACATAACACCCAAGCATGGAACAAGCACCTAAAGGAGTCCTTTTAATTCTTCCAAATTGCCACCTACATGTGACATAGTCAACATAGTCTATGAACTAGCCCATAAGAGAATGAAGACTTGGTAGGTTGGAAGATTTATAAATAAAATTAAAATGTATAATACAATATCATAGTGATATGTTACATCTCCATGTGACTTTTAGGGATAAAGGAGCTAGAACAAAGACTAGGTTTTTGAACCTCAAAACTTAGTCAAGTCAAGACCTTACATAGTCACTATCATAGAAGTTAGTCTAGAGGGTTTGAGGTATTGAGAGTTATAGAAATATATTTTAAACTAGATATTTGGTGTAGAGTGTCCTCATAACATGATAAGTCCTTCCATAACCTCAATTTGGTTAGACAAATAGGGGAGATGCCCTCTATTTTATCTCAGATAAAGGGTATTTCACATGCAATCTAACCTATAGGCAGGCTATATGGATGAGAAAAGAATGAGATACAAAATATTGAATGATTTTATTATAAATTAAGGTTATATTAGGAATTAACATAGATGGATAAGCATATAAAGTTATGGGAAACACTCAGGTGGTCATATACTCAGTCAAACATAGTTAGGCCTAGAACTAGGCCTAAACACTTAAGGTGCCTAACTTGGTTAAAAAGACCATAAGACCTTCCTAATTCATTTGATAACATTTATATGGGAGTGTAAGATTGGTAAGATTCATTATGTTGAATATAAATAGCTTAAATTGGCCATTTTGGCCTAATTTGGTCTTAGGCCTACTTAGAACACCTAGAAGGAGCTCGAGAGCCATCTTCAATTGCTCATATCTATAAGGATAGTGTGCATGGTGCCTTAAGAAGTTGGGGATAGTTGAGGGGCATACTTAGCTTATTATTAGTGGATGTTTATTTTAAGTTAAACATCTAGGTTTTATGAATCATTATTAACAAGCAAAACCTCCAAAAACCCTCATTTGAACCTAAAGGAGAAGTTATGGAGAGTTATGAATCTAGAAGTGGATAATTGGCCTTGCAAGTGATTTGAACATGTTTATAACTCTCCCAAGCCCATTGAAACCCAATTAATCTATACTATTATTTATATAGATAGACCTAATTCTAGGTTTTCTATAGGTTTTGATGTGTTTCATAGGTACAAAAGGGGATTGATGAATGAAAATCATTATGGAAGGTGTTTAGGGACTTTTATCTTCTCCATATACTCATATATCACCTCACATAATCATGGAAAACTCTCATTTATTCCATTAATTATAGGTAGTCTTCAACATACAATGAGAAGGTAAAGTGACTGCCTAAGTGTGATAGTGAAGAGAGTGAATTTGAGTCTCTTGAGGTATATTTGATGGAATAGAAGACAAAAAAGGCTTGTATATGTGTATTAACAACTCTTCAATTCATCTCCATGAGCAAATACAAGTCACTTAGGTGACAAGTGTGAAGATAGACCTAGAAGGCTAGTGAGTAGTTGCAAGCAAGTGAAAAACAAGTGTAACAAAAAAGGATATCATTTGAAGGCATAAATTACTATCCCTAATATCATTTCCATATTCTCATGTTAGATAATATATATAAACATATTCCATAGGTAGTTCAGGATATATAGACTAATAATCATGAAGGTAGTTGTTTCAAACTATTTTTGCTTTTCACATTCAAAAGGAAATGAGAAACTAAGATAAATGGTCAAGGGTTTGTACGTACCGGGATGAAATCTTGCGCACCAAATTCAGATGACTGAAGGAACTCCTCTTTGGTTGTGAAGGATGACACTTGTATGAGAAAGAGACTCAAACACAAAGGTTGTTAGCTAAAAAGTGGACTGCCAAGCAAAATCTTGGTCTTAGAAGTGCAAAGACTTCTTGGAGGGATGATAGTCCACTGATTGTTACAAAGAATAATGTTGCTTAAAAGAAATGAAATATTGAAATACTAAACAAAAGAAAGTAGAGATAGATGCGTACCGGAGTTGGGCAATCTATTTTCCATAGTCGCCAACATCGGTGGTTCTGTCGACGTCAATTAGTCGGGTTGCCGACATCGGTTAGTCTATCGACATCGGTAGGGGCAATAGTCCTGGTAGCCGACGTCGGTTGGGGTAATGAGACTTGGGACAAGGTCTGGATGAGTTCTTGGTCAATAGAATGGTCTGCAGAATGGTCTGTGGTAGTCTGAGAGTTTGTGTAGGGTGGTAAGATAGTAGATAGAGTCTTTAGGAGGGACTAAGGCAGGGGATATGTTGTCAAAAAAAGGGGTAAAGGGTAGGAGAAAGGCCTCTCAGCCTCTCGAGAAGAAATTTAGTCAGGTCTGGTCTGGTTGATGGCTAGGTCTGGTTTGGTCTACAATACTTAGAAATACTAGAATAGACACTAGTTACTAGTGCTTTCCAAAATACTAAAATATAAGAATAGAAGAAATACTTACCTCCTGCTTAGTTGGTGTAGAGCCAGAGGTGTTGGAGATGCTTGTCCCTATTGTGTCTGTAGCCAAAAAAGTGTTGGTTGAAGTCTGATGATTGATTTTAGAGAGTCCCTGTTGATGTCCAAGAGAGCCAAGAGAGAGAGGTCAAAGTTTGGGTGTAAGAGGATTTCTGCATTTGAAGGAAGAGGATTCGAGATTCGTGATTAGCCTAAGCGAGAGGTTAAAACTTGGTTTAAGTAAACTAACGTCGGAAATTTTGCTAGTGTCGACTGACATTTGATCAACGTCAGCGAGTGGAGAATGAGTAAAAGGGCTAACAAGCCCGTTCTCCATCCGCCAAGTGCATAATTTGTTGGAGATTTGTTAAAGGTCAGGCTAAATACGCATGAGAGTTGGTTAGGCAGTTGGAAAGGAGTAAGAATAGGTCTTGGGTGAGTCACTTAGTCTTAAGGTGAGTCATAGGGTGGGAAATGGTCCAAGGTGAGGTGTCCTAGGCGAGGTGTTATGGGTGATGTGTCAAAGGGGGTGTCAAGGGGGAATGTTATTAATTTAAAATAGATGATTATTTCAAATTAATAAGTGTGTGATAGGAATGCTAGGAAGTGGACTAGGGGAAAGATGACCAAGGGTTAGACATGATTTCGGTGTCTACATTTGCCCCTTTTTGTATTGTTGGTTGTTCTAATGAACTGCAAGACAAAAATAGGAGTTGATTGCCCCAGGTATGGGATGAGATTGTTTTCATCCTATTGGTTGTTCTGGAAAACTTCAAGACAAAAAAAATGAATGTAGGTTGCCCTGATTATGGGATGAGGTATTCCCCCTCAAAGCGGGATTTGAGGGAAGGAAACTTGAAATCGGGTGCCAATTTGATAGATAGTGGATGGATATGGTGAAGGTTGAGGTGAACGCTACAAAATTTGAGATTGCGTGCATACCACTTCACAAGATGGTTAGGTCAAATTGTTGTAGGTCAAGGTCGAGGAGTGCCAAAATTGAAATAACTAGGCCCCAGTATTTAGTCATAGCTGATTGGGTTATTCGATCCAAGCTGTAGCTCCAATGGTCATCGTGCATAAAGTATCCCAGGCTCAGGAAGTGCTCTTAGAAAACATGAAAATGTCACAATTAGTGGGGATCAACTTGCTCATGATCTTATACTTGTGAGGGTCAAAATGCGGGTTGTGAACAATTTGGCTAACCATTCATGAGGTAGCACACATACAATCAAAACAACTAAAGCAAAGTTGTCTCAAAAAAAATGGTCATGGTCGGAGGAGATAATTGTGATCGCCATGGTCTGAGGAGATAGTCATGATCTCCAAGGTCATTGGTCGAGGATGGACAAAGGAATGGTTGAGCTAACCTCAGAAGACCCCATGTCAACTGAGTGCTGCCTACATAGCCCCTGTTGTTAGGGCCTCAGGCCAATGTAGTTTTCCCAAGAGGGAGGAAAAGGGTCAAAGTGATTGATGTGTTTGGTTGTTTATGATAATGATGTAGCACTTCCCATATGTTTGAGGGTACATGCTTGAAATGATGAGGGGAAAGATGATGATACAATTGTGTAATGGTGTATTCTGTAACATTAGTCAGGGTTTTTCATCCCTAGCAATTGTCCATATTAAGTAATGGATGTATGCTCAAAATGAAATGGGTCTATTTATGCTTCAGCAAGTAATGGTTTATGCTTGACATAAATTTTGTGGTCAATAGTTTCCATATTTATTGGTGTCCATAGAAACTAGTGTGAATAAGTTATGATAATGTGAGTAGTCTAAAAAAGGTTGGGTTGGGTTGGATGGAAAATGATTGAGTTGAATGTGACCAAAGGTAAGGAGGAAGTGAAAGGCATTTTTGCCCTTTCATTGACAAGGACCATAATGATAACATAGGTAGGGGGTTTTTAAGAAACAAAAAGCCCTGTTCATGCATTATGTCGTTGACCATTGGTTGTGTTAGAGAGGTAATCAAATCACTTTGACATTAAAATGAGCTCGAAATCCCTTGAGTAGGTGAGGTGATATGTGAGGAGAGGGTAACCCTTTTTAGTAGGGATAACTTTGCCCCTTTATATAGGAGACCCTGAGATGACTACAAGCCAAGTCCATAACCCAATGTTTTTTTTTTTTTTAAAAGCAGACTGATCAATGTGGGAAGTCTACATAGAGATGTCATTTTGTTTTGTGGTCATTTGTGAAGTTGATCGATGCGAGAAGCTTCTTGAGAAAGTGCTATTTGTAGCAAGAGTTTAGTCATAGCCATCCTTCGAGGGAGTGGTCTATATTTTTGATTTATATATATATATGAGGGCTTTGAATAGCTATCCTTCGAGGGAGCAGTCTATTAGCTACAACAATGATAGTACAACTATCCTTCGAGGGAGCAGTCTGCCTTTAGAGTTTGTGACCTTTGATATTTTGACATCAATTTATTTTTTTGACAAAATTTTGAGTCATGGACAAGACTATAGAAGATCAAGGGCTCGCTTTTATTAGGACAAAGCATTCATACTTTATAAAAGGGTTACATAAGGCTTACTTTAGGGAAATAGGGTTGAAAGAAATGAGGGTTAAGAGGACAAGGGTTGCTCAAGGGACGAGCTCAAGTTAAATGTCAAGTGAGCGAGTACTCGACTAACAATAGAATGGTCACAGATGTAAGGCATTAAGGGGCTCAGGTTCTGGTTGGCCTTCAAGAGAAGACAGATGATAAGTCCCTGATCCATACTTGTGTATGATGATATAAGGTCCAAGCCAATTAGGATCAAATTTGCCTCATTTACTCCATTCCATATTGGTCACGTGTTGGTTTTCTTTGAGGATGAGGTCTTTGATGTTGAAATCTCATTCTCTCAGATTTTTGTTATAGGCTCATTTAATGTGATTTTGATAGACATGGAGATGGTTAAGGGCAGCAAGATGACGTTCATTGAGTAACTCAAGTTGAGCTAATCGATCTTGACAAAAGTCATCATTAGAAAGAATGTCATGTAGAGAGATGTGAAGAGATGGGATCTATACTTCAAGAGGTAGGATAGCCTCTGTTTCGTACACTAGAGAGAACAGGGTAGCACCTGTAGAGGTTTGAATGCTAGTGTGGTAGGCCCACAAAGTGAAGGGAAGGTGAATGTGCCAATCCCTTCCAGTGTCATTGACCACCTTCATGAGAATTTTAGTTAAATTTTTTTTGGAAGCCTCAGCTTACCCATTTGCTTGTGGGTAGTAAGGCGAAGAAAAGCTGAGTTTGATGCCAAAGGAGTCACAAAGTTTTTGGACAGTTTTGTTTTTGAATGACTTGCCATTATTGGTGATGATTTTGTGAGGTGCACCGAAATGACAGATGATGTGGGTGTTGATGAAGTTGACAATTTTGTTGGATTTTGTGGAAATGAGAGGAATAGATTCCACCCATTTAGTGAAATACTCGGTGGTGGTGATGATGGACTGATGACGAAGAGATGAATGAGGGTTAATCTTGCCGATGAGATCTAAGCCCCATTGTGAAAAAGGCCAAAAATCTTGAGCGACTTGTAGAGTGTGGCTTGGGAGGTGAAGCAAGTTAGCATGCTTTTGGCACTTGATACAATGCCGAACATAGTCGCTACAATCTTGATGAAGAATAGGCCAATAGTAGCCCAGATAAAGGATGCACTTGGCAACCAATTTACCACTGAAGTGTCCACCAAAAGTCCCATTGTGGACTTGTTTAATAGCATGAGATGCTTTAGTGGAGGTTAGACAATGAAGAAGAAGGCCATCGAAACCTCTTTTATAGAGAAGACCCCCTAGCATGGTATAACAAGTTGTGCGTTTGATGAAAGCCCACCGTGCATTACTAGAGAGGTTAGGAGGAATGATAGAATGAGCCAAGTAGTCCACAAGTTTTTTATACCACACATCCTATGGACTAGAGTCTATGGTGTTGATGAGGTTGATGTTAGTGGAAATGTATGAAGGCAATGGCATACGATGTACCATGATGTAAATTCTTGATGAGGATGATGAAGAGGGAATATGCGAGGCGAGAGAAGCCATGGTGTCAGGAAACTTATTCATAATCGAGGAACAATCTGCAAGAGGTAATGGTCGAAAGATGCTAAAAGGGTGTCAACACAGTGCTTGTACCTTTACAAAATTTCATTTTTATAAAGATATGAACTGTTGATTTGATTGACGATAAGTTGTGAGTCGCTGAAGATGTTGATGGTCTTGATGCTTAAAGAAAGGGTGGTTTGAAGTCCCAAAATTAAAGTTTCGTATTCAGCCATATTATTGGTACATTCAAAGTTGAGTTTGAAAGATAGGGGCATGGGCTCACCTTCGTGAGGGATGAGAATGACTCCCGAACCCCCACCGAGTTGACATTTGGAGCCGTCGAAGAACATCGTCATTTGGTAGAATGTGTCATCAGTCGAGAGAGTGGCGATAGATTCATCAGGGAAATCACACTGAGAAGGTTGATTGTCAGGAAGAGGGGCATCTACCAGTTGGTCAGTGATTGTTTGCCCCTTTATGGATTTATGCTGGATGAATTCCAAGTTGAACTCAGCAAGAATCACGAGCCAACGAGCCATACATTGGTTTTGGTATGGCTGGGAATGCATGTATTTAAGAGGATCAGTGTGAGCGATGACAAAATTTTTGTGATTGAGAAGATAATGATGGAGCTTGGTAGCAGCAAAGACTAATGCCAAACAAAGTTTCTCAGTATGAGTATACCGAGTTTCATAGTCAACAAGTGTTTGGCTTATGTAGTAGACTGCTTGCTCATGGTGGTGCTCATCTCGGTGCGCGATCATGGCACCTAATGAATGGTTGGTTGCTGAGATGTAGAGGTAGAAGGGTTGGTCATCTTTAGGTGGAATAAGGACTGGTGGAGAGACCAGAAAGCGTTTAAGGGCTTCAAAAGCCTCTTGACAGTCCTCATCCCATTTAAAGGAGACATCCTTCTTGAGGAGATGATGAAAGGGTTGGCAGCGATCGAAAAGCTATGAGATGAAGCAATGGATGGATTGGAGCTTCCCTTGCAGACTGTGAAGTTGCTTGAGATTGGTCAAAGGTGGCATCTTGAGTATAACCCAGATTTTAGTGGGATCTATCTCAATGCCATGGAGAGAAACAATGAACCCCAAGAGCTTCCCTGAGAGGACCCCAAAGATGCATTTCTTGGGGTTAAGGCAGACATTATATTGAAGAAGGTGAGTGAAGATGATCTTGAGGATGCTTAAATGGTCGCGACGAAGCTTAGACTTGCCAAAAAGGTCATCCATATAGTCCTCCATGATTTTGTGGAGGAGATCATGAAAAATGTAAGTCATGGCACGTTGATATGTGGCGCCTGCATTCTTGAGGCCAAAAGGCATGACTCGATAGCAGAAAGTCCCCCATGGGGTGATGAAGGTAGTCTTGTGCTGATCTTTCGATGCAATCAGGATTTGGTTATATCCTGAAAACCCATCCATGAGTGATAGCATCTCATGACCGGCCGTAAGATCAACAAGTTGGTCGATATTGGGAAGAGGAAAATCATCTTTAGGGCAGGCCAAGTTGAGGTCATGATAGTCCGTGTAGATTTGGATCCCCCCAGTTGCTTTGGTGATAGGGATGATGTTAGACACCCACTATGGATAATCAATGGGCTGGATAAAAGATACAGAAAGAAGACGCTGAATCTCCTCTTTGACAAGGAGTGCAATGCGAGGATGCATTTTGTGAAGCTTTTGCCTGACAGGTTTAGCCTTTAGGTTTGTAACGATGTTATGAGTGGCAATGTTAGGGTCGATGCCAGGCATGTCACCGTAGGTCCAGGCAAAGGCCTTACTATTGTCTAAAAGAAATGTGGTATAGTCGATCTGCTCTTGGGCGTCCAAATATTGACCAATTTTTAAGACATGAGGAACATCAGAAGATGGAAGGTTAATGTCAATGGTTGATTCATTTAACATAACCTGCATTTCAGAAGGGAGGGAGGACTAAATGAAAGAGTCATCGGCACCCATGTAGGTGAGAATGGCATCATCGTCTATGCAGTGGACAGTGTTAATGGTTGCCGATTCATCATCTATCATGTTGGGATAAATGAGAGGGAGAGACCTGGAGACCCCGTTGAGTTGATAGGTTAGGGGTTCCAAGCGGATGGTGTTTATGCAAAAAAAAACTAGGAGGGATGGAAACCACTGACTCCATAGGTAAGGATGGGGGAATAGGCGAGCGTGGTAGAGATTGGTCTATGATGGGTTTGGGACAAAGGTTTGCAGAAGCCTCAGTGGGTTCTTGGAAACCCAGACCATATCATTTCTTGGCATTGTCATCATTGGGTGGTTTGATGGGCTAATGGGATCCTTGTTCGTAGCACCCAAAGCCAAAACCCTTCCATGCACACTTATAAAGGTAGGTATGAGCAAAGGTGGGGTTGTCAAGAAAGGAGAAGTCAGATGTGAATGGTTGAGGTGAGGAGAAAGGATTCCTATCAGTAGGAGCTCGATTCAACCCCCCATAGATGAAATTGGTTCAAAGGTTAGGAGGACCATAAGGGATGACTATTCCGATTCGATGGTCATAGCTTGGACTGTGATGAAGCTGTCCATACTCTTGCAGAGTTTGGAACATGTCTAAGGTAAGTAAGCGATATTCCCCAAGTGAAAGTCGTTGGAAGATATCTTCCATAAGGTCCTTGGTTATCGCTTGAGAAGGTGATGTGAGGGCGACCACTGTTTGCATACTAGTTGAAGCTTCCACGAATGGAGGCGGTGTTTGGGTTGGTGTCTTGAGAGAAATGAAAACGTCATTTGGTTGATAGGTCGTGTTACAAGTCTTGAAAGGGGATGGGTCGGTAGGAATGACATGGACTTATCTGTCATGTTCAAATTTGACACAACGGTGAAGTGTAGAAGGGATGCAAGCCATGGTGCAGATCCAGGGTCATCTTAATAGCATGTTATATTGGAATTCTCCCTCGATGATGTAGAAGAGCTCTAGGATTGTGCGCAGGCCAATGTGAATATGGAGGATGATGGTGCCAATAGTGGTAGTGGTGGTGTCATTAAAGGATCAAAGGATTACGTCAGTTTTTGATACACTATTCTTGGGGAGGGCCAATTGATCAAAGGCATGGGTAGAAATGATATTAATGCTGGTGCCCCCATCAATCATAACTCGCTTAATGTGGGTTCGATCAACGTAGGCTGTGATGAAAAGAGTAGCATCTTGATCTTCCGAGGCAGAGGTAGGAATTTTAGAATCACTGAAAGTGATAGAGGCGACGGGGGATAAAGAATGGACCAGGGTAGCTAGTGGTTGGGGGTCTTTGGGTTGGACCTCCGCTGCCTATAAGGCACTGATTAGAGCTTGACGATGCTGGGGTGAGCTTTGGATGAGGTCATACAAGGTCATCTTCATGGGTGTTTGGTGAAGCTTTTTTAACATAGAGTCATGGATTGCCCCTGAAGAAGAGGGTTGGGATGCACCTAGGATGGAAATCTTGGGCTTTGGTGGTTGAGGTGGTTGGATAAAAGGGTAGGTCCAAGGAATAGCAGCTTTTTCTTTTGCCTTATCCTTTTGTGACCTAGTAGTTATGTGGATGGCGTTAATTTTGAAGAGAGGGGGCGAATGAGGTGAAGAGACCATAGTTTTTTGATGAGATGTCGATGACGATGAAGGGGTTTGAGAGATATGAGAGGGTGTTGGAGGTCTGTTGACAGTGTCCTCAAGAAGAAGAGTGTCTTTCTCCATGTATTGTTTGAATGATGACTTTGAGGGCACATCAATTCTCGATATCATGTCCTAGCATGCGATGATATTGGCAAATCTTAGTATCATCAAACCAAGAAGGTTTCGACCTGAGAGGTTGGAATGGCTTGATAGGTGGAAGGGTTATGCTTGAGGTTTGGAAAATTTGGTGCAATATCAAAGCGTATGAACCCACTAAAGGGTCCATGCTTGTTGATGCATGAGGTGTTGATGACTTTTTCTTGGGAGGTGTTGAAGGAGGCTTCCATACCACCTTTCGGGTTGGTGGTGCGGCCACGTGCATAGATGACACTTTCTTTGTGAGAGGTGCCAAATATTTTAGAGGAGGTAAGCTTGTGGTAGGCAAAGGAAGTAGTGGAGGTAACTTGTTTTGGTTAAGGGTTGGAGTAGGAAGTACTCCTATTAGGGTAGAGGGATGAGGGCCCAAAATGGAGGGCAATGGTGATGGTGGAGAAGGGGTTCGCTACCATGGTTTAGTAGTCTTATTTGGTTTGGTTTGAGGACTAATATTAGGCAAGGCAAGGTTCAAGTCTACCTTGACTTGTGGGTGAGTGAGGTTAGGGACGGGGCGAACACCAAGTGTTTTGATTGGTTTTGATGTGGTGAATGAGGGTTTTGGTTCTGATGTGGATGGTTGAGGTTTTGAAGGTTTGGAAATGGAAGTCTGGTCATTGTTGGAAACTTTTGGAGATTTTGTCACAAGAGGGTTAGTGGCAAGAGATGAGATGGGCTGGGTAGGATGAGGATCTTTGAGTTGCTCCCATAATGCCTGATGCTCCAATTTCTTCAATTGGAGAAGTCCTAGTTTCTCTACTAATCGAGAGAATGGTTGGGAAGATGTCAGATGAGGCTTTGGTCCTTCAGAAGATGTGGATGGTTGTGGGGTCGAAAATGCATTAGGTATAGCAGTCTCAGACCCAAGGCATGAGGGAGTCATAACTAAATCATCTTTGGTCGAAGAAGGTGGAGAGACAGGGTCTTCTCTTGGTGGAGAAGGAATCAGAGAATGTGGCTCCTCAAGAGGGTAGAGGGTAGGAATGATTGTGCCTTCTACCTGTGGTTGAGGAGTAGGAAGGGTAGGGTCCTCCATTGGTAGCAAAAAGGAGGGTGGCGGGGCTAGCGTTGTTGGTTGTATGGTCAAGGCATCCTCCAAAATAAGGGAAGTCGATGGAGAACTGACAGGAGAAGAAAGTTCATCTACGTGTGATAGACTAACGGGTTGACTAACCTCTTGAGATTGTGAGAGAGGTTGGTCAGGTATGAGAGGCGAGACCATGTTGACTGTGCATATATTATATTCTTGGGAGTCATTAGTCATAGTCTGCACATTGTTTTGGCTAGGAGGATGGTTAGGAAAGGGTTGTTTAAAGATGTCTATGCCTTGATTGGGTGGTGCATTTGGATTGTCCAAGACGAGGTCACCCTTATCTAGCATGTCTTGAATGATGTTTTTGAGAGTCTTACAATTACCCGTGTCATGGCCTTTGACATGGTGGTAATTACAAAAGTCGTTCTCCCTATACCATGCAGGGATAGCACATGAAGGATCGAATTGAGGAGGAAATTGGATTTGGGGGAGATTGAAGACTCCCTATTTGACAAGTTTATCCAACACAGATGCGTATGATTCTCCTAGTGGAGTATACTGATGCTGCACATATCTTTGCTAGAATTGTTTGGTGATGTAGTCTGATGTGGAAGGATGAGATTGGTTATTTGTTGAAGAAGATGATCTAACAACTACAACATTTGCTAATGCCTTAGATTTGGAATTAAAAGAAGAAGTTTTAGAGGAAGAGTCATTGGACTTGGTGTTGGGGTTTTTAATTTGCAACTTGACTTTGTTTTCCTCGATGGCACGTAGTTCAATCTTTTTAGCCATCGTGAAATCTTCATCAAAGGTGTGGAATGTTTGGATCTGGAGAGTGGAGGAAATATGCTTGGCACACGCCTAGGAGAAGAGTTTGATGAGCTTGGGTTGGGGTAAAGAAAAGGAGAGCTAATTGATTAGGCCTCTCCAGTGGGTAACAAAATTGGCTATGGATTTGTCATCAAACTATCGAATGGAGTATAGGTCTGTGATGGAGACCTTTTTGGTGATATTGATCAAGAAGTGGTCAAGGAAAAGTTGGGATAGTTGGGTGAATGTGAAAAGAGAGTGTCTGGTGAGAGAGCTGTACCAGTTGAGAGCAGCACTAGAAACTGACATGGGGAATGTGCGTAGTAGTAACGTATCATCATGGGCTATGAGATAAAAAGCATGTCTGAATGCTCGTAGGTGCTGTTGTGGGTCTTCCTTACTCTAGAAATGAGAAAATTTAGGAAGTTCCCACTGACTAGGATATGGCTGGATCGGGACTGAGGGATGAATGGGTTCATTACAAATTTGGTCATATGACAGGACATTTCTTGAGCCCAAAATAGAGGTCTCAAGATTAGACATTTTGTCCATTAGCATTTTGATAAGATCAACTGACGAATTTTTAGGTGGGGCACCCCCTAGGTTGTAAGGCACTTGGAAGGTGCTAGAAGGGATGTATGACGTAGTCGGTTGTGCTTGTATAGGTGCAACATATTGATAACTAGTCATAGGGATAGAAGTGGAGACCAAGGGGGGTTGTGTCATGAAGGTAGAAGGCATGACTAGGATTGATGTTGCCAGAGGTGGTTGAATTGTAGCAACATTAGCCAATGGATGAGTGGCCACCCTGGTGTTGATGGGGGTGAGAGTAGGCGGGATGGAGACAACTAGATTTTGGAAAGGGGTAGAGGTTTGTTGAATAGTTTGCAGTTGATGGGGGGTCGAAACCCCAATGAAAGTGGGCCCAAAGACAGAAGGAGAAGCCACATTTTGAAAGTTATTCATGGGCTGGTTATTAGTCAAGACGACAACTTGGGTGTCTATGGGCTAGATGATAGAGGTGGTGGATATGGCCACTGTCTCAACTAAGGAGGTTGGCATCCCATAAATTGGGTTGCCTGAAGAGTCTCGTATTTGGTTTTGCATGAGATAATGTTGAAGGGATTTGACATTGAGGTCAAGGAACCTTTTGAAGTCTTGGTCCCCCTCAAGGATAATGGGAGGCTGAGTCGGGGTCAGTTGGGTAGGATTTCATTCAGTTTCTAAATGATACTCCATTAGAGGACTGGTTATGGATGGTGAAGGCGGAAGTGGTTGATGCCTCGTATGGTCAAGAAGAGCCTTGGTTTGACTATGTGTAAAAACCATTCAAGGCAAGAAAGGGTCAGGTTTCAAAAATTATGTTTTTTAGTCTTAGAAAACTAGAATGGGTGCTGGACAGCAAGAAAGTCAGATTTTAAGCTTGCTGTTTAAGGAAAAGAATTCTGGACAGTGACTGACATTAGTTAAAAAAATGATGCTGATGAAATAGGTTGTCGATGTCGATCAGATAATCGATGCCAACAAAAAAAGGTTGTCGACATCGGTGATAAAACTGATGTCAGTTACTGTGTTTTCCAAAAACTCAAAAAATTTGAGAGTTTTTGGAAAAAAGAAGAAAACGTCCTCACTAGCTCAAAAAACCAGATAAAGACAGAAAAGAAGATGAAGACAAGCAGAACCTAAATATTAAATCCTAAGAATAAACTTTTAGAATCTTGTTGGCTTATGCCTTAGAGTGTGTTTGGGAAGTTGGCTTGTAGAACAGGTCTTAGAAGAAGCAGTCTAAGGTTGGTTTCAGGTTAGTTTCAGTGCTCAAGATCTGTATTAGGTTCTGTACATGGCCTAGTGTTAGGAGCTTGCTCCCCTCACTTCATGAACCCAGAGCTGAGCTGGGCCGCTTAGCTAGTATATACTTCCCCTAGAGTTTATCCTTTGCCAGAGAACAGAGTGGATTTTCCCCTTGGTGGTGAAGTCTAAGTGGGATTGTCAGGATGGGTAAGGTATCCGCTAGGTGATGAAATCCTAGTCGGACCTTGTCTCAAGTGAGTTTAGATGTTTAATTTTGTGCAAGTGATTTGGTTGTGTAACATAAGTGGACTATGATTAATTCATGATGCGGTTTTAATTACTAGATGTGTGGACTAAATATGCATGCAATCAGAAATGAAATGCAATTGATTTTAATCCCAAATAGAAATGTGTGTTTATATGCAGACAAGTGAGAAGAGGTTGAAGAGTATGATTTTGACTAGTCTAAGATGTAAGAAGAAAGAAAAAGAAGGATTCTTTTTAACTTTGCTAATAGTGTCTTTTGGAAGAGATAGAAGAAAGAGATGTAAGGAGAAACCTAATGCACCTCTATGAAAAGTATGCTTTGAAGAAAAAAGTATGAATCCAAGGATAATTCTTAGGGTCCCACCAGGCGTGCCAGAATGTTTCAAACTATTTTTGCTTTTCACATTCAAAAGGAAATGAGAAACTAAGATAAATGGTCAAGGGTTTGTACATACCTGGATGAAGTCTTGCGCACCAAATTCAGATGACTGAAGGAACTCCTCTTTGGTTGTGAAGGATGACACCTATAAGAGAAAGAGACTCAAACACATAGGTTGTTAGATAGCTAAAAAGTGGACTGCCAAGTAAAAGCTTAGTTGTAGAGGTGCAAAGACTTCTTGGAGGGATGACAATCCACTGATTGTTATAGAGAATAATGTTGCTTAAAAGAAATGAAATATTGAAATACTAAACAAAATAAAGTAGAGATAGATGCATCCCTGAGTTGGGCAATCTATTTTCCACAGTCACCAATGTCAGTGGTTTTGTTGGCGTCGGTTAGTCAAGTTGCTGATGTTAGTTAGTCTGTCGATGTTGGTAGGGGCAATAGTCCTGGTAGCCGATGTCAGTTGGGGTAATGAGACTTGGGACAAGGTCTGGATGGGTTCTTGGTCAATAGAATGGTCTACAGAATGATCTGTGGTAGTATGAGAGTTTGTGTAGGGTGGTAAGATAGTAGATAGAGTCTTTAAGAGGGACTAAGGCAGGGGATATGTTGTCAAAAAAAGGGGTAAAGGGTAGGAGAAAGGCCTCTTAGCCTCTCAAGAAGAAATTTAGTCAGGTCTGGTGTGGTTGATGGCCGGGTCTAGTTTGGTCTACAATACTTAGAAATACCAGAATAGAGACTAGTTACTAGTGCTTTCCAAAATACTAAAATATAAGAATAGAAGAAATACTTACCTCCTACTTGGTTGGTGTAGAGCCAGAGGTGTTGGAGACGCTTGTCCCTATTGTGTCTGTAGCCAGAAAAGCGTTGGTTGAATTCTAATGATTGATTTCAGAGAGTCCCTATTGATGTCCAAGAGAGCCAAGAGAGAGAGGTCAAAGTCTGGGTGCAAGAGGATTTTTGCATTCAAAGGAAGAGGATTCAAGATTCGTGATTAGCTGACTGGTGATTAGCCTGAGTGAGAGGTTAGAACTCGGTTTAAGTAAACTGACGTTGGTGATTCTGCTAGCATCGGTCGACATTTGATCGATGTCGGTGGGTGGAGAATGAGTAAACGGGCTAACAAGCCCGTTCTCCATCTGCCAAGTGCATAATTCATTGGAGATTTGTTAAAGGTCTGGCTAAATACACATGAGAGTTGGTTAGGTGGTTAGAAAGGAGTAAGAATAGTTCTTGGGTGAGTCACTTAGTCTTAAGGTGAGTCATAGGGTGGGAAATGGTCCAAGGTGAGGTGTCCTAGGCGAGGTGTTATGGGTGATGTGTCAAAGGGGGTGTCAAGGGGGAATGTTATTAATTTAAAATAGATGATTATTTTAAATTAATAAGTGTGTGCTAGGAATGATAGGAAGTGGACTAGGGGAAAGATGACCAAGGGTTAGACACGATTTCGGTGTCTACAGTAGTTTCAAGTAAGACATTGAGGTCTCTATACCAATTTTAGGAGAGTGATGTAATTCTGATGGACACTTGTCTATGATAACTTCCTAACCTCTTTTCTACCTCATTATCTTGAATTATAACTAGTTTCCAAGTCTTGAAACTTAGCCTTATGACCCTTCCACTTCTCTTCTTCTCTCTCCTCTCCTATGCTCTATCTATGTAAGTCTTTTTGGCTTTGTAAAGGATCCATACTTGGTATGGTGAAGCCCTACTATTTCAATATTGTATTTACCTTTGAAATAAAGATTTCCAATTTAGTTTTCATTTCATATCTTCTTGTCTAAGTGTGTGAAGTTGTGCATAGTGAAATGACAAGTGATAAGTATCTATCCTTGTGTTCTCTTTACTCTTTCATTTTTAGTGCAAGTAGTTCTCCCTATAACACATCACATGAAGTGTAGCTAGTGTTTTAGTCTATGTTTAAGTGTAATAATTAACATTAGTGTATGTAATCTGACCTCTTATTCACTCACCTTGAGAAGTGCAATACATATCATCTCCATGTTTGAAACACTTATGCTAGAGAAATCTAGAATGTTGGGACTAGTATTGTGAGTCATGTTTCATAGTACAAGTGTATGGTAGTATAGTGGAGATCTATCTATTGTATCACCTCATTATAATAGGTTACTTTTGTGTCCTTTCTACCCTTTTTCATCCAATCAAGAAAGTAGTATATATGATAAGCTATCAAAAGATTAATCTAGGGAGATAGCCCTTAGACCTAGAGGTTTACCTCTACCATAGGCAACCCACAGGCCTAAAGGTAATCCAATGTTTCACTCAACCTAGAGAAGGCTTGAACAACATCTCTAGGGTGTAATATTGAGTGATAAAGTGACTAAATAAATGAAGTAAGAGGTTTTACCTCAAGTGTCAAGGTACTTGTGGAAAAAATTTACTATTTATCATGACGTCAAAAACCAATTTTTAACATGGTACTTGCCCAAGGTGCTAGAATAATAGTTTTCCCCATTGGATGTTTTTTTTTTGGGCATCTTGATTTATTAGAGGTGAGCTAGATGCATTGATGAAAACATTGTCTTTATATTTAGCCAACACTTATTCTAGAGATATGTGATATTGGGATCATGTTGTTGATGTTAGATATAATGATGCCATAGTGACCTTCATTGACTCTTATTTGAGACCCCTCCAGACATCTAGACTAGGTGTCTTCATCACCCCTATAAGAGATAATACTGTCTAATATAGTGAGGTGAGGTATGAATGGATTTAGGGATTAGATTTGATGGTGAGTTATATGACCTAAATGGATGATAAGATCATGATAGGGAGGTATGATGGGTGATTGGGAAGTGGGACTAGCATTCCCACACACCATTGGAGATTATGGACATTAGGTATTTGATTGGTGTTATATGACAAAAGACTTTAAGAGTTACAAGATACTTTGACTTTTTATTTATATTTGATATAATTATTTGAAGGATTACCAGCCATCTTAATACTAATTTTGACATTTTTTTGATTTTTAGGCTTGAGTGTATCTGGACTACCCCCTGGTGCCTGAATTTGGGCTTCACTAGAGGACATTGATCTTTGACTTGATAGATGATGATTATTTTGAATTTGATGGTCCCCTATTGCCTCAAAGAGGGTTTCAATAGGGAAGACACTTTTTTATTAGGTTGATGATTTAAATTTTCTTAATTTTGACTTATTGGGTCAAAGATGATTTGATCATAATGTATGAATTTTCAAATATGGTTTGAAACCTTTATATTTGTGGAAAATATTATGTTGCTTGATGAAGGGTCCAATAATGTATCTTCTTGTTCATCCCTATAGAGGGAGGTGACTAAATAATCATTGATGGAAAGAAAAGGATCTATGATGGATGAAGGTGATGGAAATGGTATGATGAGGTAAATGAGTGGTTATGGGGAAACATGGTCCACATAGGGGTTATTGGGAGATCTAGTTTTGACATTAGAGAAAATCTCCTCAAGAGAAATAAAAGGATCACTAAGACTAACTGTAAGATATGCATCCAATGTGGTATTAGATCCAATTTAACTATATTTGAAATATAAATCTTATAAAAACTCTATCATTACTTCATCATCTTGATTGGGATCAAAATATATGCATTGTGATTGGTTGACATTTGGATTAGAGGTATCCTCAAAAAGGCAGGCATAGTCATCATCTACAACATTAATTAAGGAGGATGCTTTTGAAAAAGAATATAATTTAGATACTAATGTTGGACATGATCCTGATATAGATAAGACTTTTATTGAATCCAATACTGACTCTAATGTACATGATGCAATTATACTAGTAGAGGATTCTTTATTCATAAACAACCTCTCCAAATGGGATATTTGAAATGATGGGTGAGAGGAAGATGATGTAAGGATAATGGATTTACCAAAGATAAGTCTATGGAATAAGGTATCATGAGATAAGGGAGGATTAGGTTTATGGGAAATAGAATCATCTTAAATGGAGGATTTGTCTAAGATAGGTGGACCATGGAATATGGAATCAGTGTCTTGACCTTGGCTTAGAAAGGGAAGGGATTTATTATGATAAAAATGAATCTTGGCATAACTCTTATTTTTCATCTTGAGATGTAAACCCATCTGATTCATTATCAATTTTTATGTCAACATGGTTGATGAGATCTTGGACATAGTTTTGAAAATTGTGACATTGATTAATGGTATGCCCCTAGGTTTGGTGATATATATATATATATATATATATATATATATATATATATATATATAAAATAGTGGTTAGATTTATACCAAGAGGGCTTAGGATTGGTAGGATAAAATTTTTATATGGGTGGATAGACCATCATTTATATAATAAAAAGTTTGTGGAAGAGGGGTTCTAAGGATATAGGAAGAGGAGTATAGGGCCTCTCTTCACTTCATGACTTGGATGTGGAAGCATTGAACTTTAGATCAAATTGCTATTATCATGATTGGGTGGTCAAACTAGTAGATGATGAGGTGGCCATGATAGGATTCCATTTTATAGTGTAGGAAGGGGTATACAACTAGCTATGATTGGTAGATGGAAGGTTTGAATAGGACTAGGTGGTACTAAGAATTTATGGATGGTAATGGGTGTGAATTAGAGGCAATGTTGATTGAATGTGGTCAATGTCTATAAGATATGGGGTGTTCATCTCAAGGATGTGGGAAAGGAGTACATACCTAATCATAATGATGACATGATTGGATTCAAATTTTATTGAACATAAGTAAGTTGATAAAAAGTACCATGATGTTGAAAGAGTTATTTACCAACATATATGAAGACCAATATACAACTACAAACTTGATGAGATGACTAGTATAGACAAGGGGATGATAATGTAAGGATGGGTTGGACTATGATTGGGTTAGGTTTCAAGAGATAAAGTGGTGGACAAGGTGATTAGGATAGATAAGGTCAAGAAAAGTGATAGGTTATTGAATAAGGTATGGTGGGTTTTATGATGGGTAATATGGTTTGGACTGAGACTCTAAGGATAAGTAAGACAAGACAAGGTGATGTGAGGATATGGTGATAAAAAGGACAAGGATGTGACCAAGATTAGTTATAGATAAGGTGGATTTAGTCTTAAATATGAAACTTGGGATGATTAGTGCTAAGGCTAAGTGAATAATAGAGGTTGGATAAGACTTGATTAATGTATTTAAGTGATGGGAGTATGACTAGAAAAGATGAGATGATAAGATGATGGTGGGGGATAATGATGGGGTAGGAATGTATAAGATATGTAGGATTGAAAAATATTTTTAAGATGAAGGATAAGAATGTATAATATGAATAAGACAAGGATGGTTATATAAGATGATCAAGATTATACAAAATGAGGATATATGAAGAATCTAATATGGTATAGCTAGGACAAAATAGGAAAAAATATGATTAGGATGAAGGATTAATTTTTTGTGATAAGATGTAATATAAGGATGACTAGGGATGGGTATCATGAGTCAAGACTAGTATTGAATATAGAGCCTATGATAGGAATATGACCCTAAGGATGATATGGACAATGTTAAGACTAAGGTATAACTATGATATGATTAGGTTAAAAGGTGACTAGAATAAAAAAATATGGGTATATGATAAGGTCTAAAATAAGGTATGATGATGATGATTAACTTAGGGAATATGTTTTATTAAGGGATAAGGTTGTGTGTTTTGGTTTAAGGGATGAAAATAATACAAGCCTCCACAACACAAAATAAAATCAAGCAAGCCATAATCCTAAAATTAGTGACTGAATCGATAGTGTAACTTAATGATTTACCATCTAATAGCTTAATGGGTGAGGGTATAGGTTGATGACCCATTATGAAATCTTCAAAACCCTCTCAAACCCATCTTCACATAATGGTCACTATGGGATTTGATACTGACTCTGATAGAAAGTCACCTATTATGGATGATGGTATTATTCTAGGTTATATGGGCTCTTTAAGGGCATCCCTGATATACACTAGGTACATGGGGCTTGACTTCGTGTAGGGTGATTTATAATGTTTAGGTTAGAGAGTTAAATATTTTCTTTCATAAAAGACCTGTATGGGGTTAATCACTTGGCCTAATGATAACTATCCCTAATTTTTATACTCCAATAGAACATGGAGTATAGTTGAATACATGGTGATGAAATAAGTGTCCCCAACACCTAAGACTATGGTAAGTGATTTAAAATCAATTCCACATTATGTTGCCTGGTTCATTAGTGGTTTTTAATCCTCTGATACTCACTATTAGGATGTAGGGAGGAAAACATACACCATTATAGCCCTCAGGTATAGACAAATAAAAAAATTATTAATTGATTAATTAAGTGTGATATTTATAAATATATATACAAGATGGTTTTCAAAATGCCAAAATATTTAATAGGCATCATGTAAAACAAGTGATTAGTAGTTTAAATTTGGCCATCTCAAGAGGTAACCTGCAAGATAAGATGTTAGTAAAAAATAAAAATATGTCAAAATGTGACCAACAAGACAAGTAGTTAGTTTAGTAAAATCAAACAAGACAAAACTGCCACCAAATTTTCCCTTGTGAAATCTAAACCAAATGTCAGTCTAATAAGACTCCATAAAAATACTAAAAAAAAAGCATGGATTTTTCACTATAAATATTTCAATCAGGGGCCAAGATGTGGGGGTCTATGGGCAGAAACCCATAGTGGGGTCAAGGGGTAGCACCCCATGCAAGGTTAAGGGGTAGTGTCCCAAGAGCTCTCGCTATCATAGTGTAAGGTGGGGTCAAGGGGTGGAGCCCTTGATGCCAAAAGTAATTTGGGACTTGTGGGATGCTTGGAATGACTCAAAATTCATTGAAAATGATCTAAAAATGACACTTAAAAAGATAAATTTTAAGGCAAATAAAAGATAATTTTAAATGTAAAATCACTACTACAGTAATCAAAATCATAGATACATAATTAGTGTCATGTAAATTCTCATACAAAGAGTCAAAGTCATAGATGAATAATCAAAATAATAGATTAGGACAAGTGATTTTATATGTTACCAAGAACACTATCATGGTTATTGGTTGATTATTAGTTAAAAATCACTTATAAAATTTGTAAAATCATGACTAGGAAACAAAATCTTAGAAACACAAAAGCAATATTGAAATACCTAAAACATACTATATTAAAGCTAAATGTGCTATGTTATGTCTAATATATACAAAATTATAAATATCACTAACAAATTATGATAAGTAGTATTAATAATAATTAATTAAAAGAAAGGAATGAATTCTATGAAATATGATTGTCAAAAATGCATATACCAATATCAAAATTGTAACTACCAAGTCAATACCATGATTTACCAGAGGCAATTTTGAAAACTATATAGAAAATGAGTTATTTATAGATTAATAGAAACTAAATGATATTAAAAGGACTTGTCTGAGTATGATCTCACCGAATTATGATATTTACACTAGTTTTTAAGACTAAAGCAAGATTTAATTAATTTTTTCAAAATCATAACTAGGAGTCAAAATTATAACTAGCTAAATGAGATTTTGCTTAAAAATTTGAGAACTTATGATTTTAATTTGACAAAATTCTTTATTATTTCCTATAACCAACCAGGTTAGATAGAGTAAAAATTATAGAAAAACTAGATTCTAATGCTTGATACCCTGATTAGAGATAATTTATGACCTAAATCAAAATCATTACTACAATGTGCAAAATCGTAAATGGAAATCAAAATCACAATCAAAATGTTCAAAATCACAAATGGAAATCAAAATTATAATTTTAATGTTCAAAATCATAAATGGAAATCAAAATCATAACTGTCAATAAACAATTTTGCATGATTATAAAAAAATAGTTAAGTAACCTAACATCTAAAAGTTAACTTGTATAGTCAGTGCAAAATCATGATTATCAACGTCAAAATCGCTAGTGCAAAATTGTATTTTTTAGAGAAAAATTACTTTTCACCTAGAACTTGAAATTTTTGAAGATTTGAGCCCAAATTCTTCCTAAATCTGACTTGTAAGCTGAATTCACACACTTTATAAACACCAAGTCAGTCTAAAAGGAGTGCTCCCATTGTGGTCACCAAATGTGAGATGATAAATTTAAGAAATTGATTAAATTATAAAAATAATATCAAAATCACCCAAATTTATAATCTAATTCATAATTTAGAGCCAATAGATCACAATGCACATAAATAAACATTAAAAACAAGAAATATAAATCTAAAGCTAAATGCTCTAAACAAGATTCAAGGCAAGAAAAATACTAATTGATCATGTATTTATTATAGACTTAGAATTCAGGAACTATGATATTGACTTGATTCAAGACTTGGATTGGATGATATTGACTCGATTCAAGACTTGGATGGATGATTGTTTGACAAAAGACTAATGGATTATGATTAAGAGATTGACATGAAGGTTCATGAAATTTCTAGTTTTTTTATTATTTAAAATGGAGGGAAGCATGGTTTAAATAGGAAAGGGAGAGAGTTTTTCCAATGAATTAAAAATTGATTAGAATCCTCTAGAGAAGAAGACTCTATAGAGGAAGGAGGGAATTCTACAGAATTTAAAATTACTTATAATTCTCTAGAGAGAGGACTCTCTAGAGAAGGAGAAGGGTGGTAGAGAGTTTTAGATCTATTAGGGAATCTAATGATGGTTAGGGGAAGACTAGACTAGTTTAAAAGAAGGGTTAGGTGAGGAATAGGGGGTAAGATTATAGGAAAGATTAAGAGTAGGTAGGTAGGTGGGTTATGAGAATTTTAAATTCCCAAATATTTTACAAGTGGGATAAGTTATGAGAGGATCCTCCTATAATAATTAATAAAAATGCATAAAATAACAAGAATTAAAAACATGAATTAATATATTTAGATAATTAGTAGAACACTTGAAAATATTGAATTGATCACATAATACTTTGAGGGGGAAACCACCTTTGAGCAATCTCAATACAATAGATTTGTGGATGCCTTCCTTGGCCTCAACACTTAATTATATACTAAGTCTAATATAAACAACTACTACTTCCCTTAAATGTGGGATTAAAAAAAATGTTCACAAGATGACTTACAATGCATATGCATTCATAGAAACTATTACATTAATAAAATAAATAAAAGGGGTATCATGGGTTCCTAACATCCCTTCCCTCTTAGAAAAATATTTGTCCTCAAAGCTTCAAATGTGGGAATTGATGTTGAATCTAAAATAGTGGTTCTCATATTGCATCCTTTGGTTGCATTCCATGCCACTAAATTAAAACCTCTATGATGGAGTGGGAGTAAAGTTGGAATGTGCATCTATCTAGGATTGTAGCTGGCTTGAGAAGGATGGAAACTTCATTATCAAGTTATGGTAAAATAGTCTGGACTCTGATGTTTGTGCCAAAAACTTTTTTCAAACAAGAGACATGAAATATTAGGTAAAATCATAAAGAAGGTGGCATCTCCAACTTATAAGCAACAAACCCAATCTTTTGGAGAACCTTATAGGGCCCATAGAACTTGGGAGTTAGCTTATGATGCCCTTTGAGTTTTAGGGAGGATTGATTATATGGATGTAGGCAAAGAAAAACCATATCACCTACTTGAAAAGTGTGCTCAGAATGGTGCTAATAAACCTATTATTTCATTTAATTTTGTGTCATATGAAGATTGTCTTTGTAGACACCGCAAATGTGTCTGCACCTTGGTTCTCCCCCTTGTCCGCCTCAAACCCATATCCTAACCCTTGGCCTTCATTTGATTAAAATAACTTAAATATTTTAATTAAGTGGCCCCCTTTCCACCCCACCCTTGCCACCTTGGATCCTCCCTTGAATCCCTCCACCTTCCTCTTAGCATTTATTATGCCAAATCTCCTCATTATCTTCCCCCCACGCCCATTTAAGCATCTTCATAACCGTTCTTCCCACAACCCCTCATCCGGCGGCGTGCAAGAATGGGCAGAGGCTATTTTTAGTCTCTGTCCCCATTCTGACACTGCCAACGTCGGCGACCCTTCGGCCGATGTTGGTGAAACTGCCAGCATCGGCAGCCTTCAAGACTCCTTTCTGCATCCATTCCAGCCCCTGGACCCTTGAGCTCGCAAATTGAATTCTCTTGGCATTTTTGGCACTCGTCTCTTCTCCATCTGGACCTCATGCAATAGCAGCAACAGGTGCAAAGACTCTTGATCAGAGATTTCCTCTTGAAAAGTCTTCTGTGGCTTCGACAACAGCTCTCCCACTCTTCATTCAACAAGCAAAAAGGTAAGCAGAGTCTGTTATTTCATTCTTTTGTTTAAGCTTTTAGTTATCTGGCATATTTGCTGTCTCCTACTCCCTCTGTCCTTCCCCCTGAGAGGCTGAAAAGCCTTCTCAGGCCCTATCCTCTATCCATCTTCCTCTCACACTGTCCCCCTTTCTATACAATCCCAGACAACTCCCTCATCCCTCCTGCCAACAAAGACCCTGTACAGGGCACCTAATCAGAACCTGACCATTCCCCAGTCCATTCAAAGACGTCCCTGAACTCTGTCTCAGACCCGTCCACGGACCAGACCCTGACCGGACCCGTCCACAACCCAGAAACCAAACCAGACTCGACTACAGGCCACTGCCCCGACTGACACTGGTTACTTCCCCGACCGACGTCGGCAGGATAACCGAAGTCGGCAGACCAGATAACTGACGTCGGCAACATTTCTGACCTCGACGAATGTCATCAGCCCGACAGCTCCTTTCAGGTCATCATTTGTCTTTTCTTTCCTTTCTAATTTGTTTATCACTTCTGTATTCTAGCATTCTATATTTCCTTGGTCTTTTATCTGTCTGTTATCAGTGGGTTGACCTCCCTTGAGGAAGTTTTCACACTTCCAGGAACAAGCTTTTGCTTGGCAACCCACCGCCTATCCATCTAACATTTTCTTGTCCAAGTTCCTTTTCTTTGCAGGTGTCATTCCTCCACAGCCAAAGAGGGGTGCTCACAAGCGTCTGGATTACGGTGCGCAGTCTATATCTAGGTACTTCTAGCCTTGTCCATTTCTTTAGTTTCTTTATTCATCTTTTGAATGTAGAAAGCGAATTAGCGATAGAAACATTCTGGCACACCCGGTGGGACCCTAGGTTCCTCCTGGATTCCTTTTCTTCTTCATTCATTTAGGAGCATTAGGTTCTTACCTTTCCTCCTCCTTCTTTTCTTCTCAATGACACTATAAGCAGGAATTTAAAAGGAATCTTTCTTTTCTTTCTTGCACATTCTAGACTAGTCCAACGTCATACTCTCAACTCTTTCTCAAACTTGTCTTCATAACAAACATCACATTTCGACTTGGGCATTAAAACACTTTGCATTCATTTCTGCTTGTGCTTGCATCTTCTTAGTCCACATCTAGTAACTTAAACGCATATTGATTAAATTGTAGACACTTGATGTTACACTACCAAACCACATGCACTAAAACGAACATAAAACTTACTTGAGACAAGGCCCGACTGGGATTTCATCCCCCAGCGGATACCTTACCCATCCCGGTGACCCTACTTGGATTTCATCACCAAGGGGGAAGCCCACTCCATTCTCTGGCGGAGGATAAACTCTAGGTGAGGTATATCTTGGCTAAGCGAGACCAGCTAACCACTGGAATCATGAAGTGAGGGGAGCTTGCTCCTTAGCACCAGGCCACGTACCAGACCTAACACAGATTTTTGAGCACCTAAAACAAGACCCGAAACCAGCTCTAGACTGCCTCTTCTAGGACCTTTCTTACAGCCAATCTCCCCAAACATTCATCTAAGGCATAAGCCACAAGATTCTAAGGTTAATTCCTAGGATTTATCGCTTAGGCTTGTCTGTCTCTCTCAGTTCTTCTCTTCTCATCTGTTTGTTTGAGTGAGTGAGGACGCTTTCTTCATTGTTTTTCCAAGAATCTTAAAATCTCTTAGTTCTCTGGAAAACACAGTCACCAGCATCGGTTCTATCACCGACGTCGGCTTTCCTGTCTTACCGGCATCGGTTATCTGACCGATGTCGGCTATCTTCATTACTGTCATCGGTTTTTCAATCGACGTCGGTCTCTGTCACTGTCCTTTTTTTTTTTTTCAAAACCAGCAGCCTAAACCCTATCCCTTCTCTGTCAAAAACCACATTCTAGTTTTTTGAGACTACAAGAACACAGTTTCTGGAACCAGGACTTTCTTCTTAACCACTTTAGCCAACAACCGCTTCCGTCTACCCCGTCCCTAACCAGTCCTATCATGGAGTTCCACTCGGACACTGAAAGAACTCCTACAGGACCGACCCGGACCCCGACTCAAATTCCCATCATCCCTGAAGGGGACCAAGATTTTGAAAGATTCTTGGACCTCAATACCGCAGCCCTCCAAAACTATCTCGTGAGAAACCCAACGCGAGACCTTTCGGGTGACGTGGCGATGACATCCACACCATTCACCACCCAACCCTTTATGACTCAGCCTTTCACCTCAACTATTAACCCAACCATGGCCAATACGCAAAGTTTGGCCTCCCTATCTATTTTTAGACCGACCTTCATCGGGGTTCCATTACCCCCTCAACCACCTGCAATTCAACCAAGTTCTACATCATATCAGAACTTGATTATCTCGACCCCTCATACTCTTGCGCCCACAAATGTAGGGGTGCCAACCTATCTTTCTACCAGTGCCGCCATTCAACCACCTTTGGTGGTGCCCAGTCAACTTATACCTTTGACCTTCATAACGCAACCACCTTTAGCCTCCGCTTATGCCCTTGCGACTAGTCATCCATACATTGCACCCTTACAAGCGCAACCAACTACGTCGCATACCTCTTCTAGCCTCCTTCAAGCACCTTACAACCTAGGGGGCGCTTCATCCACCAATCCGTCAGCAGACATCATTAAGATGCTGATGGATAAAATTTCTAGTCTCGAAGCTTCTATCTCCAGTTCAAGTAATGTCTCTTCATATGACCAGGTTTACAATGAGCCCATCCATCCTTCTGTCCCTATTCGACCATACCCTAACCATTGGGAGCTTCCTAAATTCACTCGCTTTCAGAGTAAGGAAGACCCACAACAACATCTACGGGCATTTAGACATGCCTGTTATCTTATTGCCCATGACGATGTGTTGCTTTTACGCACGTTCCCTATGTCGCTTTCTGGCCCAGCCCTTGACTGGTATAGTTCTCTTGCCAGACACTCTATCTTTTCATTCATTCAACTCGCCCAACTATTTCTTGACCATTTCTCAATCAACATCACCAAACAAGTCTCAATCACAGACCTTTACTCCATCAGGCAATTTGACGATGAATCAATAGTCGACTTTGTCGCTCATTGGAGAGGTCTGATCAACCAGCTCTCCTTCTCTTTGCCTCAACCCGAACTCATTGAGCTCTTTTCTCGAGCATGTGCCAGACACATCTCTTCTACCTTAAGGGTTCAAACCTTCCATACTTTCGACGAGGCCTTCACCATGGCTCGAAAGCTTGAACTCTGCGCCCTTGAAGAAGATAAGGTCAAATTGCGTAATACCAACGCAAAATCTACTGACCATTCTTCTTCCAGACCCTCTTCTTCTGCCAACTCTAAGTCCAAAGGAGTGGCCAATACTGTGGTCGTTAGATCACCATCCTCGACAACAATGAATTACTCTCAACCTTAGACATCTTCAAGCATCACCAAAAAATTCCAACAACGGTACATTCAGCGTTCTTACACTCCACTTGGAGAACCATACGCTTCTGTTTTGGAAAAACTACTCAAGCAGGGGGTCCTCAATCTCCCTCCAATCCGACCACCTCAATTTGACCCTTCAAAAGCCATCCCTACATGGTATAGGGAGGCCGACTTCTATCCCTTTCATCGCGTCCAAGGCCATGACATTGACAACTGCCGAACTTTCAAAAACATCATCTAAGACATGATCGACAAGGGGGATCTTATTTTAGATAACCCGAACGCCCCTCCTAACCAACATATCGACATTTTCAAACAACCATTTCCGAATCATCCGCCTACTCAAAACAATGTCCAGACTTCAACCAATGACCCTCAAGACCATGACATTCACATGATTAACACTATCTTGCCTCTTGTCCCTGACCAACCTCCTTCACAGGTGAAAGACCCTTCTTCCCCTATTTCTCTATCACAGGATGAAGAACCTTCTTCTCCTACTAGTCCTCCATCTACCTCTCTTATATTGGAGGACGCTTTGACCACATCAACGCCATTAAGCCCACCTCCATCCGAAGACCCTACCTTGCCTACTCCTCAACTACAAGTAGAAGGCACGATCATCCATGCCCTCTGCCCACTTAAGGAGCCACACTCTCTTATTTCTTCTCCACCAAGAGAAGAACCAGTCGCTCCACCCATTTCAACCGAGGAAGATCCAGTCATGGTTTCCTCTCGCCCTTTGCGTGAGATTTCTACATCTCGCGCACCTCCGTCCACATCCAAACCCAAACCCACATCTAACCTCGCCTCGCACAACGGTGGCCCTCAACCCAAACCAACGAAGACCACTAGACCACATCGGAGGACTCATCTCCCAACTTCATCATTGCCCTCTATCTTGGGCCTGCATCCGTCCACTTTAATAGGAGTGCTTCCCACTCCCATCTTTCACAGAGGCAATTTGCCTTCATTACTCCCTCATCCCGTCAGACATACATCTCATCCAAACCCCTTGACCTATGCCTCCTTCACCTCCCAAACCAACGTCACCAACTCTCACTGCAATAAAACATCCCGACCCGTTAGCAGGTTCATATGCCTTGCTCTTACGGCAATTATTGCAGTCATCTCATATCAACCTCCCGCCTCTTAGACAATATAAATCTCTCGAACCAAAACCATCATGGTTCGATGACACTTGCATTTGTGCATATCATCGCACGCCTGGACACGACATGGAGCATTGTCATGCCCTCAAGGTTGCCATTCGCCGATGTTTGGAGAATGACACCTCTCTTTTCAACCACGTTATCAACAAACCTTCAACACCACCCCACTCATCAACTCTCAGATCAAGGCCATCTTGGTTTGACAACTCTAAATTTTGCCACTATCACCACACTCCAGGACATGACACTAAGCATTGTTGTGCTCTCAAAGCTGTCACTCGTCAACACTGGAAAAAGGATTCCATTCTCATCAAGGATCCTCTTGACCACCTCTTCGACAAAACATTAACCCCGACTCATGCCTCTCCAACCTCATCACCTAAATCAGGATCTCCACGCCAGACTGTGGTCCCTTTACCACCTTTGACCCCCTTATTCGAAATTAATACCATCCATCTGACCACTAAACCTCAACCGACCTTAACCAATCTTTCAAACATTCTCCCTACCCACTGGGGGAAATCATCTTTCATCCAAACCTCGACCAACTGTTCAACCCAGTCTCTACCACATATCAATCACTCATTTAATCTTAAATCTCGACCAAGTATCCATCGACCCAACCCCCGACCAATTATTCGACTAGTCTCAACCAAACTTCAACCAAATATCAATCAACCTGACCGCTCGACCAAACATTCAACCTTTTTCAACCAACCAACGACAATGTCAACCAACTTCACATCCATCAATCAACACTTGACCAATCTCGGAAGAAGCAAATTGGGGCAAGTTTGCTCCTAATTGACTTGGACCTTATCATAACATACAAGCATGGCCCAGGGACTTATTAGACCTTGAACCCCTTTTTATGCATTTCATCTTCGACCATTCTTCTGTTAGTCGAGTACTCGTCTACTTGACACGTAACTTGAGCTCGTCCCTTGAGCAATCCTCATCCTCTTAATCCTTATTCCTTCCAACCCTATTCCCCTTTAACAAGTCCTCTACAACCCTTTTATGATGCATGGATGCTTTGTCCTAATAAAAGGGCGTCCTTGAACTTCTACAGTCTTGTCCATGACCCAAAAAAAAAAAAAATAAAAAAAAATCAAGATGTCAAAACATAATCCAAGGTCACAAAATCAAATCAAAAAAGATAGACTGCTCCCTAGAAGGACAGCTGTACTATCATTGCTGTAGCTAATAGACTGATCCCTCGAAGGACAGCTATTCAAACATTATAAAGCAAAAATATAGACCACTCCCTCGAAGGATGGCTATGACTAAATCTTGCTACAAACAGCAACCTTTCTTAGAAGCTTCCCGCATTGATCAGCTTCGCAACATGACCATACATTAAAAGACATCTCTATGTAGGCTTTCTGCATCGATCAGTGTGTACCAAAAAAAAAAAAAAAAAAAAACGGGTCATGGACTTGGCTTGTAGTTGTCTCAGGGTCTCCTATAAAAAGGGGCAAGGTTATTCCTGCTCTTAAACTGGGTTACCCTATCCTCCTCCTATTACCCGCTCAAGGGACTTCAAGCTCACTTTAATGTCAAACTGATTCGATTACCGCTCTAACACAACACTAGTCCACGACGCAATGCATACACGGGGCTTTTGTTCTAATAACCCCTATCTATGCTCCCTTTCTGGTCCTTGTCAATGAAAGAACGATTCGCCTTTCACTTCTTCTCTACACTTTGGTCACATTTAACCACATCAATTGTCGACTTGAACCAAGCTATTTTCATCCTCATGGCATCAGACATCATCCTCGTCCATTTCACATAGTCCCAATACACATGGAAACTATCAACCAGACCCAATTTATGTTAAGCATAAACCAATACTTGCTGAAGCATAAATAGACCTCCATTCATTTTTAGCATACATCCATCACGACTATGGAAACTTGCTAGGGATGAAAGACTTTTGACCAATTCTATAGAATACATCATCTTATCTTCGTCTTCCCTCATCATTCCGACACTTGACCACATCCAATCATCGACCAATCTTCTCAAAAAGTCTGAACTACATTGGTCTGAGGCCCTATGACCAGGGCTATGTAGGCAGCACTCAGATCACATGACATCTTCTGAGGTTAGCTCGACCACCCCCATTTGTTCGTCTCTTTGATGGACAAACCTTCTCTTCTATGACTTTGACCAAGACCAATCAATCTCTTTGACCATTCCTCCCTTTTAGGGAGAACTACATCGGCCTGAGGCCCTTCACACAAGGGCTATGTAGGCAGCACTCAGATCACATGACATTTTCTGAGGTTAGCTCGGCCACATCCTTTCGTCCATCCATCCCCTTGACCAATGACCATTGGAGATCATGCGTATCTCCTTCGACCTTCGACTACTTCCAAGCCAATGTTGCCTTGGTTGTTTTTGCATGTGTGCTACCTCACAGCTGGTTAGCAGAATTGTCCACAGACTATTTTTGACCCTTCGCAAGTATAAGATCACAAGCCAGTTGATCCCTACTACCTGTGACTTTTTCGTGTCTCTGGGAGCACTTCTTGAGCCTGGGATACCTAGAACATGATGACCATTTGGAGCTTCAGCTTAGATTGAGTGACCCGATCAGCAGACGACTAAATGCTGGGGCCCGGTTACTTCAATTTTGGCACTCCTTGACCCTCGACATGCAACAATTTGACCCGACCCTCCCGTGAAGTGGACTACGTGCAATCACGACTATTGCAGCATTTTTGCTCACACTCTTCTATCTATCTCTCTGTCAAATCGACACTCGATCTTCGGTTCCCTTCTCTCGACTATCGCTTTGAGGGAGGAACACCTCATCCTTTCCCTGGGGCAACCAACTCCTGTTTTTGTCTTGCAGTTCGTTAAGAACAACCAACAAGACAAAAAGGGGCAAATGTAGACACCGCAAATGTGTTTGCACCTTGGTTCTCCCCCTTGTCCGCCTCAAACCCATATCCTAACCCTTGGCCTTCATTTGATTAAAATAACTTAAATATTTTAATTAAGTGGCCCCCTTTCCACCCCACCCTTGCCACCTTGGATCCTCCCTTGAATCCCTCCACCTTCCTCTTAGCATTTATTATGCCAAATATCCTCATTATCTTCCCCCCACGCCCATTTAAGCATCTTCATAACCGTTCTTCCCATAACCCCTCGTCCGGCGGCGTGCAAGAATGGGCAGAGGCTATTTTTAGTCTCTGTCCCCATTCTGACACTACCGACGTCGGTGACCCTTCGGCCGACGTCGGCAAAACTGCCGGCATCGGCAGCCTTCAAGACTCCTTTCTGTATCCATTCCAGCCCCTGGACCCTTGATCTCGCAAACTGAATTCTCTTGGCATTTTTGGCACTCGTCTCTTCTCCATCTGGACCTCGTGCAATAGTAATAATAGGTGCAAAGACTCTTGATCAGAGATTTCCTCTTGAAAAGTCTTCTGTGGCTTCGACAACAGCTCTCCCACTCTTCATTCAGCAAGCAAAAAGGTAAGCAGAGTCTGTTATTTCATTCTTTTGTTTAAGCTTTCAGTTATCTAGCATATTTGCTGTCTCCTACTCCCTCTGTCCTTCCCCCTTAGAGGCTAAAAAGCCTTCTCAGGCCCTGTCCTCTATCCATCTTCCTCTCACACTGTCCCCCTTTCTATACAATCCCAGACAACTCCCTCATCCCTCCTGCCAACAAAGACCCTGTACAGGGCACCTAATCAGAACCTGACCATTCCCCAGTCCATTCAAAGATGTCCTTGAACTCTGTCTCAGACCCATCCACGGACCAGACCCTGATCGGACCCGTCCACAGCCCAGAAACCAAACCAGACTCGACTACAGGCCACTGTCCCGACCGACGCCGGTTACTTCCTCGATCGACGTCGGTAGACCAGATAACTGACGCCGGCGACATTTCTGACCTCGGTGACTGTCATCAGCCCGACAGCTCCTTTTAGGTCATCATTTGTCTTTTCTTTTCTTTCTAATTTGTTTATCACTTTTGTATTCTGGCATTCTATATTTCCTTGGTCTTTTATCTGTCTGTTATCAGTCGGTTGACCTCCCTTAAGGAAGTTTTCACACTTTCGGGAACAAGCTTTTGCTTGGCAACCCACCGCCTATCCATCTAACATTTTCTTGTCCAAGTTCCTTTTCTTTGCAGGTGTCATTCCTCCACAGCTAAAGAGGGGTGCTCACAAGCGTCTGGATTACGGTGCACAGTCTATATCCAGGTACTTCTAGCCTTGTCCATTTCTTTAGTTTCTTTATTCATCTTTTGAATGTAGAAAGCGAATTAGCAATAGAAATAGTCTTATTGGGTGCTAAGGATCTGATCCTAGGTGTTAAAAATCATGTCGACCACTTGAACTGATGAACTACTAGGGTGTATGGTAGGAGAAATGGTGGTGCTTGACCATAGAGTACTTCATATGGAGTAATATTTGTTAAAGTGTTGTAGGAGGTATTGTACCACCATTTGATGAGGGGGAGCCACTTAGTCCACTGATGTTGTTATTCTAAGGTGAAGAAATGAAGAAGAGTCTCCAAACATTTGTTGGTAATTTCAATCTGCCCATATGTTTGGGGATGATACCCAGAACTCATCTTCAGTTGGGTGACAGTGTAGTGAAGTAGTTCTATCCAAAAATGGCTGGTGAAAATTGCATCATGATCTGGGATAATGGACGAAGGAATGCCATGAAGATAAAGAATTTGTGTAACTATGGAGGTGGTATAAGGATGGATTAGGGGACCAAAATGACTATATTTTGAGAGGTAATTAACCACAACCAAGATAGTTATTTTCCCTCTATATTTAGGAAGCCTCTCAATGAAATCCATAGAAATATTGGTCCAAATCTTGGCAGGGATGGTTAAGGGTTTAAACAATCTAGGGATGAGTGTTGTTTCACCCTTATTACATTAATAGGTATCACATTCAACCACCATATATTGAATTGCATTTTTCATTCCCTTCAAAAAGAATTTTCATCATGCCAAATCATAAGTTTTTAGGAACCTTGAGTGCCCTACTATTGAAGAAGCATGGAGTTCATAGAATATAACTTGCTAAAGATCTGTGCTTTAGGGAAGCACCAAATGAGCCTTGTATCAAAAAGAATCACCATCCCAAGAATAATGTGGTATAATAGAAGGGTTATTGGAAAACTATTGAATGATTTAAGATAATGAGGATTCATTAACATACCCCTATTGTATAGTATCCAACCAATGTGGAATAAGCATGGAAATAGTTGAAAGGGAGTCTTGGTCTATGAATGTGTGAGATAGAGCATCAACCAAAATATTGTCCTTACCCTTCTTATAAGTGATATCATAGTCATAACCCATGAGTTTACTGACCTATTTATATTGTGATGGGGTGGAGACCCTATGAAATATTTTAGACTCTGGTGATCAATTTTGATGCAAAAATGATACCCCAATAGGTATGGCTGCCACTTCTATACTACATATAAAATAACCATCATTTCCTTCTCATAAATAAAGAGTACTAAATTATTTCCAAAAATTAATTTATTGGTGAATGTAATGGGGTGTCTTTCTTGGAGGATAACATCACCAAGTCTATTGCCACAAGTATTACTCTTGATAGTGAAGGTCTTGGCAAAATCTAGCATAGCTAGAACAAGTGTAGTACACACAACTTGTTTCAATTTTACAAATCCACACTCAACATCTTGTATCCATATAAAAGAATATTTTTTCAACATAGCTATTAGTAGATCTATAATATTCTTGTAATCCTTGAAAAATTTATGATAGTATCCAGTCAACCTAAAAAAACCATAGAAGATCTTGAGTGTCTGAGGATGAGGCCAATTTATCATGGCAACTCTTTTTTTAGGATCCACATAAACCCTTTGGGATAAAAAAACATGCCTAAGATACTCCACTTTTTCCTTGAAAAAATCACATTTGGACTATGTTACACAAATATGATGTTCAGAGAAAAGTTGTAGTGTGAGTTCTAAATGTTGGAGATACTCAGACCATGTTTTACTATAGATGAGGATATCATCAAAGAAGACTAGAATGAATATCTACAAGTAGGGATGAAATATTTTATTCATTAATGCCTGGTATGTTGAAGGAGAATTAGTGAGTACAAAGGTCATGATCAAAAACTCATAGTGGTCATCATGCGTGCAAAAATTTGTCTTAGGGATATCATCCTCATGAAGCTAGATCTGGTGATATCTAGAGTGGAGATCTAACTTGGAGGAAAAATGAGCACCATGAAGCTCTAAAAGAACCTAATAAATAATAGGGATCAAAAAATTATCCTTGATTGTGATGTGATTAAGTGCATGAAAGTCAATGCAGAGGTGTTATGACCCATCTTTTTTCTAAACAAGGAGAACTAGAGAAGAATATGGGTTGGTACTGGGGTGAATAATGTCTTGCTACAATAAGTATTGAGTGAGCATCTCAATATTAATATTTTATTGAAATAGGTAGTGATAAGGCTAGAGGTTGGGAGGAATGCTTCTAGGAAAGAGCTAAATATGATGGTCCTCTGGTTATGAAGGTGGTTATAGACACCTAAATCTGGCCACCAATAACCTCCAACTAGGCTTTTAACTAATTTACACTTAAAGTGTATAATTTGGCCTAAAAACACTAAAATGCATTAAATGAGATGAAATTGATATATTCAAGTGTTAATTTTAGCTAGGATATCCATAAACAAGGTAATGTAATTTATGGGTTAGCTAACTTTGATAAGATCATTTTGAGTCAAAGTACTAATTTTGCACCGAGGTGCTCTAGATTTCTCTTTCTTATCAAATATCTTGCACAAGACATGTGCCTTAATTATTTTATATTGATAATATCCTAAATGGGATAATGGATCTAACACATCTGACATTGCCTTCCAATTCTAATCGAGTCAAATTTTAGATCAATAACAAGGCATTCTGATCAATTTGAGTAATTTGTCCACAAAGTGCTTAAACATCCATAAGATATAATTAAACCAAATTAGAGCCTAATTAATAATTCCATGGAAAATTGTTGAATAATTTATTTTGGAAATGAATATTAAATATCTACATCATTAGGTGACCTCATTTCTTGAGAAGACATCTCTAGGCCATAAATGCCACAAATATCAAGATTCATGCCCTCCATGCCTCTTAATTGCCCCTTTTTCCAATGTCATAATGAGGATAATTATAAACTTAATTCCAAAAAATTGATTTAATCCTCAATCACACATATTCATCTCAGGATGGATGGTTTAGGTTGACTCTAATCAATCTAAAAAATCTATAAACAAAGAGGCCATGAACATCATTTTTAAGCTTAATTTGTGAAAATTTATAATGCAATATTGGTTCCAAAAGCTTCATGCAAAATAGTATTACCATGCCAAATTGATTCCAAGCTAAGCCAAATCTAAAGGTGCTAAGGAGAGGTGGAGGATAACCAAACTTCCATTGACAAGGACTTCATTAGCATAAATCGAGAAAGCCAATCGAATAATACTTTTGGAGCATCAAGGAAGGTAAGGAATGTTTGTTTTCTTGTATTTTAGTTGTGCTTTGTTCATTTGTATTTCTTCACTAAGCTCACCCTAGTAAATAGGCATGAAGATGTTAGTTTAGTATGTTTTTTGTCAATTTGTTTTATTCATTTTGTCACTAACACAATACTAATCTCCTCTTCTTAGTCAAATTCATAATTCACATAATGGCATGCCTAGTGGGACCTTTCTAGCTTCATAAAAATGATCACGAAGCTCTTTCAAGCAACCTACTAATATTTTCCTTGTAGAATTTTGAAGTAAGATGCCAAAAAGAGTGAAAATTAGAGTAAAAACACATTTTTCTAGGAGTCATGGGTTTGTTTTGACATAGTCATGGTATTGTTTCTTTGAGTCATGGGATTGTCCTACAACTCATGGTATTATGCTAAGATTCTTTTTTGTCGAACTAACTTTGTCTTTCTGTGTAGGTTTAATAATAATGCTACTATCTTAGTAACATGATTGTTTTGTAACTCATGGGGTTACCAAAGCAAGTCATGGTATTATCTAACTACAAGCAAGTTAAATGAAAATATCACTACTTTTAAAGTGGGCTGATTATCCTACAAGTAGCGGGATTGTCACTGTGAGTCACGGTATTGTAGTGTGCAAAAAAGGTCATTTCTCAGCGCTTCATTTGGGGTCATCTAGACTTTATTTTTGATTATTTTTTTTAATCCTTATTTTTTTCTTGAATTTTCATAATATGTAATTAGTTTATCCTAAAGTTGTGTATTTTTTTTCAAAAAACCTCATTTTACCCTAAGTAGCAGGATTGTGACCCTAAGTGGCAAAATTGTTGTTTACAATACTACAACTTTGAAAGTTGTGAGATTATCTTGAAAGTAGTGGTATTGTCATTCACAGTGATGGTATTATGGTTAGTTACAATACCACAACTCTTAAAGTTGTGGGATTGTCCTGCAAGTAGCAAGATTGCTCTATCAAGTAGTGGTATTACACCACTATGACAACTTGAGAGCTCTTTTTTTACTTCATTGTTTCAAACCAAAATTAGCTTCAAGGCTAAATGACATACTAATATTTTTTTGTAGGACCAAGCTTGAAATTTGGTAAAAACATATTAAGATCATATTTTGCATGTTTTAAAATGAACTAGGAACATTATTTTAGTGCATAAGGTAACATTTAGGTACTTAAGTAAGTGTTTTTGAACATTAGTTTTCAAAGTTCACAATCTTAAGACCAAGGGGTCAAATGAACACCACCCAATATTTTTAATTTTGTGCCTAAAAATGAACTCACTTTCCCCAAGATTTATATTCACTTAGTTGTTTTAATTAGATTTTGGTTGGCAAAGAAAGGGATGCCACATGTATGCTCTTCCACTTGTCCCCTTTAGGGAACCCTTATAATCAAAATTGACATTCCTATTGTAAAAATCCTAGTCCAAGGTTTAGAAAGAATGTTGTCTAAAGCACTCCCCAAAAACTTTTCATAAGTTTGACTGACTTGAAAATGACCCTAAAGTCTTTCTTTTTATGTCTTTCATTTCATTTCATCTTGGCTTGTGAGGGGGATGTCATTACCTCCCATGAGTTTTTTAGGGAATATTTGACCTGGGGTTTCATCTCTTGGCATGGAATTCACTTACTCCTTTTGAGTTACACATGAGATGTATCTACATTTGGACATCACACTACATTGAGCAAACAATAGAACATAGTGGTTGTAAAAAAGACTAGACCTTTTTATAACTAGCCAATGTTGTGGTTACCCAATTTATGTGCTTATATTTTGAATAATTTGACATGAAAGTCATTGTGTAATTTATTCCCCTAGAATGTTTAGAAACTTGTATATCTTATACAAAACCCCACTTGCTACAGAAATATTGTTGGTGCAAGGTGCACCTCAAGGTCCATGTCACAATACTATCATTTGAGAGAAGGGGGGTGTGAAAAACCTACTATATAATACGCATTTAATTTTGGATAAATACTTAAAATCTTCTCAATTGATGTATATTAATGTATTCCAACAATACCAAGCAACCTTGTCAGTATATAGTTTAAGAGTGACTAATCAGTTGAGTTTTATCCTAGATTAAAGTCTTCTTTGAAGTCAAAACTTGGTGTAAACAAATAATACATACCAAAACACATGGTCCTCATTTTAATTTGAATAAAGAGGTGTTATGCTTCCCACATGAAATCATCAATTTTTCTTGTTCAAAAGTTCATCAAAGCTTGGGAGTCATATCATCCACTTTGGCACAGTTATGCTACCCAATTGAGTCTAGACCTTTCCCAAAGTTGTTCAAGTCTTTCATTTATAATCTAAATTCAAAATTGCACCTTTATAAGTTCATAGGGCTGATGTGTTAAGTGGATTGTCCATTTTCACTAAACTTGAGGGAACTTAGGTTCAATTTCTAATTTAGGTTGAAGGCCGTTTAAGACTAATGATCATTACCACCACTTGTTAGACTTACGTCATTTTGTACTAAACACTTGCACTTTAAGTCTATTCACCATAAAATTTTAAATCAAGAAAGATAGTGTTATGCTATTAAATTTGTGGAAAACTATTTTTCCCTTAGAGATTGTTTGAAACAAACATTTTATCACATATTTTGGGTAGTCGAGTGTTGTTACGCTACCCAAAACATTTTAGATATTATTTCATAGACCCTCTTGCATAGAGTCAAAATTTGTTCCTACATTTTTAGACCAATCTGAGTGTTACTTTTGTGAACCTTTGTCTAGAAAGTTACATCATTCAATTTTTGTCTAGCTTATTTGTCAAAAGAACCAAGTTTTGTACTAGTATTTATGAGAAAAAAATAAACTATCTCTAAAGTGCCTTTTGTTTCATACCTTATACTTATTTGGTCAAGTTTATATCCAAAAATCAAATGCCTAGTATTTGTTAGAAGTGTTTCAAATATTTTAGATTAAAAATAATCTTTATTTCAAAGTCTAGCTTTTGATGCCGTTTGGCCAATAGTCTTAGCACATGCCTTGTTTGAGCCTAGATTTTTATGCTGAATTTGGCCAAAAGACCTAGAAAATTTTTCTTTTCCTAGATTATAATTATTTGAAACACTTCAACCTTAGAGTTTATCATTTTTATTTTCAATCTATTTACTTTCTTATCTTTGTGTGAACAATAAGGCATTAGATACTTAACACTAGCTCGTTTCCTCACAAATCTTTGCATAAACCTTTTTGATCCTTTTGACGAATCTAGACCAAGTTTGATCATAATTTTTTTTAGACATTATCCTTTTTAGAGTTTGTAGAATTATCTTCCTTTTCTATCACCAAGCATTGACTATGTATCCCAACATGTATTCCTACACTCGTAGTGGACTCATATATAATCTGGGGATTAGTAATGTGGTTGCATAGGAAAAAATGGTGAAAGACCCTTACATGGATAATATTTATTATGAGATGGATCTTTATCCTTCTTATAATACTTAAGTAGGGGCATAAATCCAAGATCTATTGGCTAACTATTTGGTTAATACACCACCTTATTTAGAATAAGACCAAGAACAAACCACACAATACCTAGCTACAATACTCACAATTGATGAACCGGTTCCTCAATAGTCATGCTCTACTAATATGCCTTAAAAATATGATCCAATTTTTTTTAAACATCATTTTTTGGAGAATAAAGATGAGATTTTTGTTTGAGCCATAGTGGTAGGGGCCAAGTTTCTAGTAGACTTCCCTCATGAGAATTTACCAAGCCTAGTAAGAATGCCCCACAACATAATTTATAATTAATAGGCTTCTTCAAGAAATCCTTTGGATCTAGTCCAAACAATGTATTAGGAACCTAATATGCCTAATAAAGGCAAAAACATCATGGAATACCACTTTAGTCAAATATAGACAACATATCAAACCTACCTAAATCTAGCATGCAATTTTAATCAAATGAGCATGGTGAGCAAACCTCTTATTAACTTAGTTCCTTAAATATGAGTTTTGATAGAGTGAATTGGTCAAGAGAATCAGAGTTCAGACCCATTCATAAAAAATACTTTGGTAGACAACTTGATGCATATGCCCATTATTCAAGAAGTGCCTTCTGCATTTATATAAAATAATGAGCAAAATATAGTAGATAATGTACAAACAACATCTAATCCCAATAAAATTAGTACTAATGCATAAAAAACTAATCAAAAACATAGGCCTATAGTTAACACCATGAGTGGATCATCATACCAAGGAATAGGAGACTATGTACCCCAACCTTCACCACTTATTTCCCAACCTCAACTGATTGCTTCCTCAAGTGTGTAACCTACAAGATTAGGTAGTCAACCAATAACCAGTGTCACCATCACACCATTAGGCATAATATAGTGTACCAACATAGCTAAGGCCAAATGTATTACCACCTTAGTAAGGGGTAACTAATGTTCCACCTCACCAAGTAATAACAAACATGCCTCTTCAATCGTAGACTAGTGTACCAATCCAAAACCAAGCGATGCCTAGTTAACAATGTGTAAATATTAGTCAGTGATATATGTTGAATATTTAGCTTGATTTAACTTCCCCACAAGGATTCATGCAACAAGGAGGCTCCCATGTTTCTCAAGTACCTACTAGACAACAATTGGTTCAAAATGTGGCACAAGTTTAGAGACAGGGTCTTGGTCCACAATTTTTTACTCAACAACAAGGTTTGATTAGTCGCTAGCATGTCCATTTTAAACCATAACATAGTATAGTTATATCCCTTCATCCCAAAAAAAAATCCTCCAAGTCAAACCTTTATCGGTAACCCAAACTAGAATATTACATAACCAAATCTACAATTCTAAGTACATCCTATTCCATGTATGCATATTCCTGGTCCATTTTCCAACCAAACCAATATACCCCAATAGGTATCTCCATCATACTCTAGTCAAAGTATCCCACTTATAGCCTCCCAACCATCTACCCAAACCAATATTCTCCCTCAAACCAATGTTCCTTCTAGTTTCTTATCCCAAGGATTGTAATAGATGAAGGATGCAATTACCACCATTTAGGCTGGGAAACAAACTAAATTTTTTAAGTTAGATGACATGTGTTCTTATCTATTCAACATGGATTACTTGAAAATACCATTTCCTCCAAGATATGAACCACCAAAATTTGACACATACAAAGGGAAAGGTGACCCTAAGTGTCATTTAATAGAGTTATTTATTGCATGTCAATTAGTGGCATATAACGATATATACCTTTTATTGTTGTTTCCAAGGAGCTTGGCTGGATAAGCTTTGGAGTGGTTCTTAAGGTTACCTAAGAATTTAGTAACATATTTTGATGATCTTTCTGATAGGTTTGTGCAACACTTTTCCTATAATCTTGAACATGAGATTTCATTTGTTGACTTAACACAAGCAAAGCAAAAGGCTGGTGAGAGTTTTGAATATTATCTATAGTGATGGAGATCTCTTGCAAGGCAATTCACCCATAGTTTACCACATAAATAATTAGCTATTGTGTTTACTAAAAATTTTCATAGTGAGATAGATTATCATTTAGAACTACAATGTGCACATACTTTTAAGGAGATAATCAACAAAGGCTTGTTGATTGAGTGAGCTCTTAGTAATAAATGGATCATCAAGATTACATTAACTAATTAGAATCAAGGTACTAATCAAGGAAGTGGTCAAAACTAACATCCAATTCAAGCACAAGCATCACAACCAGCACATGCCAATAACCAAAAAAGACTAAAGCAATTTAATTGGAATAAGAATGTTGTGGGTAATAGAGTAATCAATTCACATCATGTCTAAATGGTGCAAACATCATCTACACCACCTTTTCAGTTTACTCCTACCCAACAACCTCTCCCATAAATACTGCAAGCACAAAAACTAAGACCTATGCAATAAATATAGTAACATTTACCATTGCAAACCCCTCCTCCAAGGGAAACTATGCCTACACATCATGTCTTTAGTGACCTAGGAGAGCCTTTTGAGTTTATATTTTGAAAACTTACCATTTCTAATCTAATTAGTTGGCCTGTACCAAATCATTATCCACAAAGCATTCCCTATCCTGATTGGTACCATGAAAATGAATTCTATGAATATTATCAGGTCCATGGACATAATATACAAAGATGTGTGAAAATTAAGCATTTAATTGAGAATATGTTGAAGAATGGGGAGATAACATTGGATAATGGTGCTTCCACTTCCAATAAAAATATTGAGATTTATCAAAACCCCTTTTCCCAACATAATAATCAACAACAATAGAATAACCAACAACAACAACACTAGGTAGTGTAATAATAAAATCAACAGTATCAAAATCAAAGGCCAAACCAATAGAACTAGTAGAACCAACAAAATCATTAGAATTAACAAATGTCAAAAATATAACCCACAACATCAAAATAATGGACAAAACCAAGGTCAGAATGGTCACAACAAAAAAACCTACCATGTAGTCACACATGACTACAACTAGGTTGTAGTTCATATTGTAGGGGGTAGAATTAATACCAATCCATTAATCCTAGACTAAGCATTAATAAATATAGACCATCGTTAAACAATAACACTCAAACACATTACATGGATAATCCTTCTTTGACCTGGGACTGTACATAGACAAACCAACAAATTGGGATTCCCACTTCTAGACTATATATCGACAACTCACCCTTGCCACATGACAACATATAAGTGCACCAGTAACTGAGACTTGTCCTATCTGGTCCCACACAATTCCAAACATTTATTAGTAATTATGATTTAGTATCTAATCTTGATTGTGTAATCATAACTCAAAGGTTGAAGATTACTATCCTAGGCCCATAACCATCTGCCACTTTACGTATTATCCAACCAACCATTCAACTTTAGAATAAACCATTCACTATTGACCAATATAATAAGTTTGATATTATGGAATAATTGTAGAAGACACTAGCACAAAATTATATTTTAGATTTACTACAAATGTTAACAATCCACAAGAACATTTTGAATGAGTTCTTGACCCAATCTATTGTTTCTAGTGACATATCCCCTGATAAATTTCAAGCTTTGGTTGGACACCTACCTCCAGCCCAACAAGTCACATTTAACCAAAGTGATATGTCTTCTCTTGACCCACTCCATAATAATCCATTGTACATAAAATTTTATATAAAGTAACATAAAGTGAAACATGTCATTATAGACAATGGATCATGCCTCAACATAGCGTCTTTAAAGCTCATCAAGCTTCTTGGGTACACACTGGTAGATCTCTAGCCATAAATAATAACTATCAAAGCCTATGATAATTAGGAAAGAAAATTATAAGGCACCATTATCTTACCAATTATCATTGAGACTTTAGCCCATGATACACTTTTCCATGTGCTTGATCTTGAGTTTTTATATAATATGCTTCTAAGTAGGATTTGGTTACATGAGATTTGTGCAGTCCTATCAATGTTACACCAATGTATCAAGTTCTCCCTCTCAGGGATAGAAGTGAATATTCTAGGAGATTTACACCCATATGAACACTACAAACATCTTGAGGCTAAGTTTTAAAGCTATAATTACTAATACGACATGAACCCAAGTTCTAAACAAGATAAAGGAAAGGCCATACTTATTGATCCACCATAGGATAATTATATAGATCCTAATACCTTGGATTCCCTTTCCCACATGCCACCTCCTAAAGCTTTTAATTATTTCACCATTTTAGATAATAGATTAGGGGAGTATGTGATCCATGATACCTTCCATATTTCCAATCTTACTCAAAATTTGAAGACCTTTGGGTAACCTAAAGTCACCCCACACATGCATTGGCAATAAAAGAACAAAGATAAGGGACCTATCATATTTGTACCAACATCTAGCCTAAAACCAGATCCTCTTGAAGGGGATGAATCATGGTTGTAAAATGTAAACCAAGCTAATTATTATAAAAGTAAAAAGTACCCTATTCCTAATAGGATCATGGAACATCAAGATTATGAAGGAATAGGCCTCAGATCGAATCAACAAGGAACAATTGAGCCTATTTTAATGACTAAGTTCAAAAAACCCTATGGACTTGGATTTAAACAAACTGGGGGTGACCCCACATATCTTATTCAAATTTTATCACCAACAGATAGTGATGATGATGTTGATAGTGAAGTAGAGTTTGATCATAGCCTCACCTTTGATGACTTAGCTAAGACTAACCTATTTGATAAAAAATCCATTTTTACCCTTATCTCAATCATTCATCACAACCCATTTATATTATAATATCCCTAATTGATAGATTGGGACTAACAAGAATCTAATTTATCAATTGATGAGTTTTAAAATGATGAGGCATTATATGATTTTTTAGGCCTTAGGGACAACATTCTATTGGGAGATAATTAGTTAGGATTCTCAATTACATTAGATCCTGAAGCTGATTTTGGAGAGTGGGTGAACACCCTTAGCCAAAAACAAATAAATAAAACATTGAGGTCCCAAAGTGAAAACCTCTTTGAGATGCTCTCTGACTAGGGAAAAAGTAAAGATAAAGGCTAGTCTAGTGGTGAAAACCTATTTTAGGTGCCATTAGATAGGGTTGTTCATTCTTCTTCAAATTTAGACTAGGAGACCACCAATGATGAACTTGTCTATGGATCTGAGTTTAGTTTTGTGAAAAAACAAGTATTTGATCACAATTTTCAAGAGTTTCTAATTATTTTTATTACATGGCTAGATCTCCCATTAGGGGACTCAGATTCATCATGCCTAGGAGAAGTTTAAGATCAAGTTCTAGTAGAGGATCCTAATATAGTCTAATAGTTCAAGTCTTTGTATACTATCCTAAAAGATGGTTTGATCCTTCTAGTCAAAGATACAATAGAGGTAAACATCAAGACTCCATCCAACCCAAAATGGATAAAATTAGGTGCATCCCTCACTAAGGAGGAATGTGAAGTCTTTACATCTATATTAATAGAATTTGTAGATATCTTTGTATGGGCTTATTCTGACATGCCAAATTTAGACCCCACCTTAGTTTTGCACCACATTGTGGTTAAACCTGATGCCAAACTAGTAAAATAAAAACTACGTAAGATGCATCCTCACATTGCTATCTTAGTAAAAAAAGAGTTTGAAAAACTCTTAGAAGCAGGATGTATCCAATCCATTGACTACTCAGAATGGAGATCTAATGTTGTACCTATTAGTAAAAATCCTAAAGGAATCAGAATCTATACTGATTTTTGAGACATCAACAAAGCTTGTCTTAAGGATGAATTTCTATTGCCTAATATTGACATGATCATCAAATCCATGATAGGTTATGAAATGATTGCACTCATAGATGGTTTTTTAGGATACAACTAGATCAAAATAACATCAGAATACCAACACAAAATAATGTTCACCACTCCATGGGCAACATTTATTATTAGGTAATATCATTTGGTCTTAAGAATGTTAAATATACATATAAAATGGCCATGATTGTCATATTCCATCATATGATGCATGATATTGTTGAAGACTATGTCCATGACATATTAGGAAAGTCCAAAACCAAGGCTGACCATCCAACAGTGCTACATAAGATATTTGAAAGATTGTGAGAGTACAAAGTTAGAATCAACCCAAATAAATGTGTGTTTGGTGTAACCTCAAGTAAATTACTTGGATTCATCATGTCTCATAGAGGTATTGAATTTGATTTAGCTAAATTCCATGATATAATTGACATGCCATAACTAATATGCCACTATCAACCAATTTGAAGCAAATCCATAGTTTGTAGAGTAAGATCTAATCAATCTGATGCTTCATCTATTAGTTAGTAGAAAAGTGTCATCCATTTACACATCTTCTAAATAGGGGAGTTGTATTTCACTGGGATGATTACTACCAAACAAATTTTCAATAACTCAAGGACTATTTAGCCAATCCACCTATTTTATTACCTCCTATGTTGGGAAAACCATTCTTGTTATACCTATTAGCTACCAATAATGCTTTGGGGGAACTCTTGGCTCAACATGATGACAATGGAAAAGAACATGTCATATATTACATAAGCCATACCTTGGTCACATATGAACATAACTATACACCTATTGAAAAAGCTTGTCTAGCTATGGTCTTCACAGCTCAAAAACTATGCCATTACATGTTTAATAATAAGACCATGGTCATTTCAAAAGTATATTCACTCAAGTATATACTATATAAAATAGCTTTACAAGGTAGAATGGCTAAATGGATCATGATTCTTAGTGAGTTTGACATAGAATATGTCAATCAAAAGGTAATCAAGGGACAAGTCCTTACAGATCAACTTGTTGAAACACCTCTTTTAGACATAAAGCCACTCACATTTCATTTCCCTAATGAATCCATAATGATCATCATTGACACACCTCTTGAGGAGCAATAATGGAAGCTATATTTTGATGGTTCATTTACTACATAGAGATCAAGGGTAGGCCTCTTATTTATTACACCACAGGGGGATCTAATCCCTAAATAATTCAAAATAAGCTTTCCTTGTATAAACAACATGGCTGAGTATGAAGCACTTATTTTAGGACTTTAATAGGTAGTGCATTAGAACATATCTCATCTCCAAATTTATGGTGATTCTTAGTTAATCATAATTAGGTCACAAATCATTTTTAAACCAAAGATGACAAGCTGATTTCATATAAAGCCACAATCGACACTTTTAAGCAACAAATGGCCAACATTTAGTTTGAGCACATACCAATGAATAGTAATAAAACTGTAGATACCATGGATACTATTGGCTCTCTGATTTGACAAATAGATAAAGCTAGAGAGTATCAGTTTTTCATCAATAATTTATTAGCACCAGCTCATGAACCTTCAACTATTGTAATGATTTGTGATATTATTGGTCCTAATTCTATCTACTACTCAGACCTTTAAAATAACCTTCATGACCAAGTTCTACCACCTAACCTATCTCAAAAAAAAATGAAAGCCTTTATTCATCATTTCAATCATTATACTCTACTTGGATCCACCCTTTACCACCATAGTTTTGACAAAACTCTGCTTCATTATTTAACTTCAATAGAGTCTACACTATCATTAAGAGAAGTTCATGGAGTATGTAGAGCTCATTCTAGAGGGGAAATCCTATCCAAAAATCTCTTACATACTAGTTATTATTGGCCCATGATGGATGCAGATGTAGTTACATATGTAAAGAAGTGTGATAAATGTCAATGACATGCTAATCTGATTAATGCCCCAGCTCAAACTCTAAAATTGATCTTGACACCAAGGCCATTTGATACATAGGGACTTAACATCATTAGAAAGATCAACCCCACTTCATATAATGACCATAAACATATCCTTACCACCATTGAGTATTTCATTAAGTGGGTTAAATCTATACCCCTCACTTATGTGACAGGAAAACAAATTTTTAAATTCATCTTCAACCATCTCATTTGCCACTATGGTATCCCCTTTGACATTATATTTGATAATTAAGGATCATTCAATAACAAAGATGTAGACTAGCTATGTACCAAATATAACATCACACAACATTTTTCTAAAGCATATTGCCCTCAAGGTAATGGTTAGGCTGAAGCATCAAACAAAACCATTATCAATATTCTCAAAAATATTGTCAATGATGCCAGTCATGATTAACACCTACATATATTATTTTCCCTTTGCGCATACCATACCAATCACAATACTCCTACAAGAGCTAGTCCATACTCATTTATTTATGGTATTAAAGCCATCCTTCCCATTGAGGTTGAGTTTCCTTCACTGTACATCTCTTTCAAGCATGTTCTAGATGATCATGACTATTGAGTAGCTCGCCTGTAAGAGCTAGACCTACTTGATGAAAAATGTGTAGCAATGCTCAATAATATTTAGGCATATCAGAACTAACTCAAAGGCCACTATAATTGATGTGTCAAAAATAGAAACTTTGAAATTGGTGATCTTGTTCTTAAAGAAAACCAAAAGAATACCACAATTGAGAAAAAGCATAAAGGAAAATTCAAACCAAACTAGATAGGGCCTTTCATCATTACTACAAATTATGGATCAAGGGAATACAGGCTTGCCACACCAGATGGAGACAAACTTCCTAAGCCAATGAATATTATTCACCTTAAGCGGTACTATGCTTAAGTTCTAAGGTGTATTATCTATAAGGATCATTTCAATCATACCATTTTATCACTATTATTTTTTATACAAATATCATTCTTATCTATCCTCTTAGCCATATCCATTTTACATTTTTGACGTATCGACCCAGTGTGTTCTAAAGCCTAGCCCATTTGACATTGGTTTTTGCAATTTGTTATGCATTTTTAGCATTGAGGAATTTGATCAGTTTTAGTAGTTTGTTCAAGTACTTCAGACAAAGATCATATTTTATAATAATGTGATAAAAGTTTTGGCAGTTACATCCTTCATTTGTTATTCCTTTCTTATCACCAGTATCGCTACTAATTATAACTACCTTTGGGTAAATTAGTACCATTGATCTATGATGTTATGTCCTAGTTATAACCACCTATGGGAAAACTAGGGGAAACATTTGTTTATTAAGCCTTGATGTACCAACTTGCCACTTCTTATGCTGTGTCATGCCTTTTTACCAACTATGCTTGTGTTGTTTAAATTGATTACTACACTAGTTAAATTCCTCTGCTATAGGGAAAAACTACAATGAACTGAGGTCCTACTCTAGGACTATGTCAGTAGTGCTCGATACTTGTTAAGGTAATCTCAATCACCCTTTTCATAATGCTCTCACCATTTTACAAGCAACCTAAGCCATGCTCTCACCATTTTGCAAGCAACTTAAGTCTAAACACTCTCTCCATTTTGTGAGAAATCTAAGTTTGAATGCTCTCTCTATTTTGTGAGCTTAAAACATTTAGTGTCTCATCATTCTCGATTGAGTTGAGATACTCCAAAACAATTCTAAAAACATTTATAAAACTGCTAGAAAAGAACAACAAAAACATGGACCACTTCTTTGCCTTAAGGATTTTGGGAACCCTTACTAAGTTTCAAGCAAACCACTTGTCACTTAGTTTCCCCATCCTCTTTGGCCTTTTCTCTCATGCACTTTCCATTTTTCAAGACTATTCCTATTCTTCTATCACATCCATTTTGTTTGTTTTTACTACTTATCATTTTTCTTGCCATTCCCTAGAGAACTACATTTGACATGAAGTTTTTGTTGGATATTACATCCATGGAACTATGTAGGCAGTGTCCACTTGCTTAGTGTATATGGAGACAACTTATCCACCCCCTTCCTTTTCTTCTACTCCCCCATTTTGTTTATTTGTTAAGTTGTCACCTATTTTCTAAGGGAAATGTTTGTATGATTTCTATTAAGTGTTTATTTATTATTTTGTTTGTCTACCTATTTTTTTGATTTTAGAATTATTGCCTTGATTTAGTTTATGTGTGTTCATTAGGTGATTATTTTCCCACGCTTATACTTGAATCCATCTATATTCATATGTTTACATTATCATCATGTTTTCTATCATTGGTGCATTATTTTCTATTTGAGTTTTGGATTTTGGGAGTCAGTCTTTATGCATATTTTGGCCAAGTCCTCATGATGTTATACCATGATGCTTACCAACACATGATACAATAAACCTCAACTTCAAGAAGTTTATTCAGTAATGGCAGCATTAACATCTCTTCAACATTGACATCTTGATTCAATCATATCCCAAATAGAGCAATTAACTGTGAAAGAGTTGCAACCTTTATTAGTTAAAATGAGCATCTCCCTACTAGAAGGTTGTTACAATTTATAATTACCCTCTATGTTAACTTATCATCATCCTCAACCAAGTTTATCATGTTTTCTATAATCGAGGTCCAATGATTACAACCACTTATGGTCAAATCATTGCACACCATACCACCTACATTTTTTAATGATTATAACCACCTTTGGGAAAATCATTGTATTTCCACCACTTCCATTTTTTTTCCCATATAGGGGCATGTTATTATCTTTTTTGTCTATTTTAACTAGGGAAAATCAATCTTATGAATGATTATAACCACTTTTGGGTAAATCATTGTGTTATCATACCATGTTACCATTATTGGGATATAATGCTTATAATTGCCTTTGGGCAAACCATTATATACCATCCCACTTACATTATCAATGATTTTGACTAATTTTTCAATATCATTGTGTTATCACCCCATTATCTTTCCTTCCTTTGGTCCCCTTGTTTCACTTCTTTCTTTTTGAGGGACTGTTTGCCAACTTAATTATGCCAACCATTCCCTTGAGGGGGCATCATGTAGTTAGTTTATCATCATTATAGTTGTAGGCATACATGACCTTTTCATTATTTGAGAAGATGTTACTATGCTTATAGCTTACAATGCCTTCCCAAATATGGGAAAACTATAGACACGTAAATCTAGCCACCAATAACCTCTAGCCAAGATTTTGATCAATTTCCACCTAACATGCTCAATTTGGCCTAAAAACACTAAAATGTATTAAATGATTTGAAATTGATATATTCAAGTGTTGATTTTAGATAGGGTATCCATAAATGGGGGAATTTCATTTATGGGCTAGCTAACTTTGATCAGATCATTCTGAGTCAAAATGCCAATTTTGTACCTAGGTGCTCTGGATTGCTCTTTCCTATCAAATCTCTTACACAAGACACATGCCTTTGTTATTTGATATTGATAATATCATAAATGGGATAATGTATCCAACACATCTAACATCACCTTCAAATTCTAAACTAGTTGAATTTTAGACTAATAACAAGGTATTCTGATCAATTTGAGTAATTTATGCACAAAGTGCTTAAACATGGTTAAGAGCTAATTAAACCAAATTAGAGTCGAATAAAAAATTCCATGGAAATTTGTTGAATAATTTTTTTTGGAAATGAATATTGAATATTTTCATCATTAGGTGACCTTATTTATTGAGAAGACATCCCTAGGTCATACATGCCACAAATATTAGGATTCATGCCCTCCATGCCTCATCAATACCCTCCATGCCTCTTAATTTCCCCTTTTTCTAATGTCATGATGAGGATAATTATAAACTTAATTCCAAAAAATTGAATTAATCCTTAAGCACACATATTCATCTCAAGATGGATGGTTTAGGTTGATTTTGATCAATCTCAAAAATCTATAAATAGAGAGTCCATGAACATAATTTTTAAGATTAATTTGTGTAAAGTCATAATGCAAGATTGGTTCCAAAATCTTTATGAAAACTAGTGTTCCCATGCCAAATTGATTCCAAGATAAGCCAAAGACAAAGGTGCCAAGGAGAGGTGGAGGATAAACAAGCTTCCATTGATAAGGAATTTATGAGCACAAACTGAGAAAGCCAATCAAAGAATACTTTTGGAGCATCAAGGAAGGTAAGGAATGTGTGTTTTATTGCATTTTAGTTGTGATTTATTCATTTGTCTTTCTTCACTAAGCTCACCCTAGTAACTAAGCATAAATATTTTAGTTTAGTGTGTTTTTTTATCAATTTGTTTTATTCATTTTATCACTAACACAATACTAATCTCCTGTTATTAGTCAAATTATTAGTTCACAGTGGTAGTCCCATAGGTTTAGCAAAGACACTTGCATACCTATGTACAATAGTTTGTAGATCAAAAGGAGTAGTGGAGACCATTGATGGTTGTACTTGAATAGAATGGAGCTGGATAATGATGTCATGTGAATTCTTCTTAAGAAGGTTTTTCATGTGATGTGAACTTATGATGTTGAAAGATATTGGTTGTAAGCCTTTCAATGTGTTCTTTTTCCCATTGTTTGAAAATTTCATCCAAAGTTTAGTAAAATCCCATAAGATGGGTCCAAGTGTGCATAACCATTGGGATCCCAAAATGACATCACATCCACCTACGGGTAAGGCAAACATATCAGAATGAAAGTTATAATCTTTAATAGAGATACACACATTACAACACTTTCTTTTACAAGGTAATGTGCCCCATTGGAAATCATGACTTCAAATTTAGAGCAAGGATAGAAAAAATAATCAACCTATTTGGTGATCTAAGGGTCCATAAAGTTATGAGTGCTAATAGAATCAATGAGTATAATGAAAGGGAATTTATTGAAGTAACCCATAAATCACATGGTTTGTGGGGAGGTGACTCTTGCTAAAGTGTGGAGAGAGGTATTTGGTTGGTCTTCTTGAGAAGTAGGTTTCATAATTGACTGGGCTTATTTTGAATCATCTGTTGTATCTTGAACATCTTCCTAATATTTAGTTTCAGGGGGAGAGTCCACATCTAATAGGTAGAGCTTTTGCTTGACACATCGATGTCCCTGAGTGAATTTATCACATAATTATAACATAGTCCTTTTTCTCTATGGGCTTACATCTCTACTTTAGTCAAATGCCTAATAAAAGTGGTTCTAGGGGTTGGCATTGTTTGAGTCACTGTGGAGCTATATTTTTAAGTAGAGCAAAATTAGATTTGAATCATTGTTGAGCTATGATCTTGTCCTCTGTCAACTTATACAACCCTAAGGCTTCCATCATCATGTTGAGATAGAAAATTTTGACTTTAGATCAAATTGTATCCTTCAGTCCATTGATAAATTAACTCCTAAAGAATTCATCAAAAAATCCCTCTATGTGATTAGTTAGCTTTTCAAATTTTAGTTGATATTCTCTCACAGTTCCTATTGGCAAAGTTTAGTGAGTACTCGAGTGAAGTCATCAAAGAACTAGGGCCAAACCATTATAAAATGAGGGTGAAGAAATTGGTCCATATTAGATCATCATAAGCCTTGGTATACCAATGATACCATTGAAGGGCTCCGTGTTCCAAGTGAAAGGATATAAGTAGGACCTTATTGGCATTAAAAGTATTATGTAGACCCACATCAAAGGTCAAGAATTTTTTCATCAAGATCTTTGATGTGGGTCTTGAGGGCAACAATTTCATCCTCCATATTTTTATGTCCTGTTAGGGTTACTACCATGACGAAAATAAGAGATTTATTTTTTGGAAACGGGTAGGAAAACTAGAGTTAAGACACATTTAGTAAATAATTTTTTTAATTTGGGTAAAATTGAAAGGGGTAAAGGTAATTTTACTAATTTTTTTACACAAGGGGAGTATGATTGATGAAGGTGAGGGCAATTTTAGAAGTGAAAATAAAAAAAATAGAAAATTTATCAAAGAGGGACAAAAGAGTAGAAAAGGGAGATGAACATCATGGAATTTTTCTGAGATAAATAGACAAAAATAATGTTATGACAAAACCTGAAAAAAAGGAAAATTGTGATTTGCAAGAATTCGGAGTGGAATTGGGATATGAGACCTCAAGGAATAAAATGTGGGGAATGGAATTTCAAGTGTTTATATAAATTTTGAGGATCAACGGGGCTATATAGGAAGAGATATGAAAAAAATATGGTTTTTTTATCTCTTATTTTGTCTGGTGATAAGTCCTCTGAGAGTCTACTGATAATTTATAGATGGTTTATGGATATAGTTCCTATATCTACCTACAAGTCTAAAAATCTATGGATACTCTATTGATTGATGTTTTTGAGTTTTCTAGAAATATTCTAAAATTAATAGAAATGGGCCTCGAGTTTCAATGGCTACCTAAGGTTTTTAAAAATATCACTTTGGACACTGATGCTATTTGAACAAGTACCACTCTCCAAAAAAAATTTTGGCCATGGATTTACCTCTAAGCGATAACTCTTAGTTTTCCTCATATATGGGAACTACTCAATTGGGAAGGGGTTTTTGCTTGTTTCATTGACAGGTCCTCTCAATGGGCCAACTACTTTGGGGTTCATGTGGTACTCCTCATGATAAGTTTTAGGGATTTCACCCAAGCAGTTCCCATAGTTATGCAGTCAAGTTTTTACCCTGATCCAAAATAGATTACAAAAAATTACTTAATTGAGTTATTAAATAGAATAGAGTTAAGATTTTGTAAAAAGTTACTAAAATGATGTATGCATTAGAATAGAGTTAAGACTTTCTCAAGGGGAAAAAAATTATGGCCCTAAAAAATGCTCTGATACCAGATGAGAGGATCCTCCTGCAACAATCAATAACAATGCATGAAATAATAAGAATTAATAGCATGAATTAATAGATTTAGATAATTAACAGAACACTTGAAAATATTGAATTGATTGTAGACCACTTCAAGGGGGAAACCTCCTTTGAGCAAGCTCAATACAATAAATTCATGGATGCCTTCCTTGGCCTCAACACTTACTTATATACTAAGTCTAATATAAGAAACTACACTTCTCTTGAATGTAGGATAAAACAAAATTCTCACAAGATCACTTACAAAGCATATGCATCCATAAAATCTATTAAACTAACAAAATAAAGAGAAGGGGTATCATGGGTTGCTAACAAGTTAGTAGATAATGGGGATTTAAGTAAATTAATTAGATATGGGATGTTATAAGGTTAGTTTAGGATGTGAATGATGAAAGGAAGTGTTATAAAAATGACTAGGAGGATTAGTAAGATGAATTATATGAAATTATATGGGATTATTTTTAAAATTAATAAGCTAGGGAAGGCCAACAAATTTAGATGCATACAAAGGCTACAATGGCTCCCTGAACTTATGGGAAATATCCTACTTAACCTCTTATATTTTAATGATGATGAACTAGATGAGATTTTTTAAAAATTAAAACATATGATCTCCCTTCATACATAATTACTCAATTAATTCCATCTTTATGATCTTAGTCTCTAAAAAAACCAATCAATGAAATTCTTGTTATTCTAACCAAGACTAAATAATCCATTTCTCATGTATATTTGACTAATAAAATCATTGATGATTTCACTATCAATATTCATTCTCATGATTATGATGATGAATATTCATTAGATGACCCTTAATTATCTAGTTTTATTCAAGATAACAAATGATGTCATGCTTAGATAATGTTCTACTTTACAACATTCCTTTTATAATATTAGTATTACTTATGTAGTTCTTGTTAGAAACCCAAGTTTTACCCTTTGAAGGAGATTTTTCAATTCTATTTCAAACATGGACTAACATGAGAATGGACTAAAAGCTATGGATGACCTTATACTTAGACTAAACCTTGAGATTATGGAGATATCTCTCGAGTACATCACTTGTGGCTCAAAATCACTAAGAACTACTAATTTTAGGGTGAATATGGATATAAGTGCATAAAATAAACCTAATATAAGGGGTGGTGATGTACCAATATTGCTTATCCACTCAAATTGAACTCCTAACAACAATAATAGATAATGCATATAAATAAATCACTATATTTAATAGATTCTAGGTAAAAATGTTTCATATAGAGGTTGGATTGAATGACTAGAGTATGAGGGTGATGAGAAGAAGCCCTGGTTCAAGGCATTTATAATTAGACTTCCACTCCAAACTAAGTCATCAACATCATAACACACTAGATGACTTACTCTGTATTCTTGTTAGTACCTAGGTGAGACTTGGACCTATAAAGGGGAATATTACCCCTTTATTCATATCAGAACAAGCATGCACACACTACAAACTAATCATGAAGAAGCTGCAACATTATATTCATTAGTCCAATAGGTTTATCAAGTACAAAAATAGGTAGAGTTTCCTCATACCTAGGTGAGGGATATAAATCAAGGCCTTAAGGCGTAAATAAATATAAGAATGAAGAGATAAGGGAGGGAAAATGGAATGAATCTATATATTAGGGGTAATAAATGACAACAACACACTCATTCTATAGTTACATCAACATAACAATCTTCACCAGTCCTTCTCCATGAGTTGGTATCTTTAATGACTCCTTAGGCATTGAGGTGGGGTAATGGAGGCTATAACTAACTTGTTTTATTCATTTAAAATCATGAACATAACCAAGAAAGGGTTAGTTAATTCATTATATGGTAGTTACAAAGTTTAATAAGGTGTAATTAGCCTACATGAGGTGTTGAGAAGCCCACTAGTCCTTCTCATGCATAATGACCAAACTAGAAAAATACCTTGAAACTATCATCATGTTATAGAGTGTATTTTCTCACCCTTATCATTAGTTATAGGGGTAATTTCCCTATATTAACTCCCCCAATATCCTCTCTATGCCATTTTTCAACTTTCCTTGTCAATCAAGTAGGCCTAGTAGGCCACTAGGCATAATTACATAGTGTTTGTGCTTGAATAGCCATGGAAAACCTACACAAGACCTTGAGATCATCTAAATAGGTGATATTTAGGTCTAAAACCATGTTTAATATCATGACATGGGCCTTCTTAAGTATCTCACACTTGAAAACTTGCCAAACTAGGTGACTAGGTCACCTTCTCTTTCATATCTGCAAACTAGCTATTTGGAAGAGGCTTACAAAGGCATTTATAGGCATATTTTTGGATATATAATGACTTGAGGAGATGAAATAAGTCCCAAAATTTCATTTCTAATTATTTTCAACTTTATAAATAGATCTATACCTTAAAAATCACACAAAACCTTAAAAAATTACCATTTTCTAACAATTCTGAATAGTGTCTATATAGACCAGTACTATGGTCAAGCTATCCTCTAAGTTTTCTTTGTGGTTCAAGTGTTAGGGTCATTTAAGAGTTTTTGAGTGGAATTATCTCAATTTTTCTTAGGTTGGGTCTATATTAGGGTTTTGGAGGTCTACCATCTTAATTATAGTTCATAAAGATCATAACTCCAATCCTAAACTTATGGTCATGGATGTTTAGTCCATAGACCCCCCTAAAACTATTTAAAATATTTGGTTCCCATACAACTTGTGTGTGGAGATACGAGGAGTATATGGTGGACCTTGCACTCCTTACAAGCCTTCTAGATAGGTTTGTAGTCTTAATAATGATTTATAAACATGGGATTCTCAACCTAGCTCACTAATCAACTAATTTTGAGCCCATAGGGGTTCTAATTTATAATAAAATCATCTACCTTAAGTCTTTCTATAATGAAATATATGAGCATCTAAAGGTATAACTCGAATTGACTACTTGTGACTATGTAATTCAAGTAGGGTTTTAAGACCAAGTTTAGAAATTCATTTATTTCCCCTATTTGAAATCACCTTATTAGGATTTGTATCACTCTCCTACAAATTTTCAAGTTCTTATTTCTAATTGGAGAAGGTCTGAGCATTCCTTAAGATGATGTGAGGTTTCCAGGCCTCAAGACTAGCTTTTAGGCCTATAAGGCTTGAACTAAGTTTAAGGGTTTTATATGACTTGTAGATGAGTTGGGGGTTAAAAATAATCATGATAAATAATTATTACCTATTCCCACCTCTAATATTACCTTCATCTATTTAAAATTAAACCTTTTTCTCCTGTTTCTCATGAGATTGCATGTAGGTCTCACTATTTTACCTATCAGTCTAAGAGTGCTTTGACATTAGTATGGAACCTGAGTAGTTTAAATTTAAACTATATATTTGAGGGAGTTTAACTCTTATAAAACATTTAAAAGGTTGAAAACACCCTTAGGTCTAGGTTTTATTTCAATTCTATTCTTGCATACCCTTATATAAAAGTCTTATGGTTTGGTAAAAATCATGCCTATGTAACGCTTGGGCTGGGTTTAGTGATTTTTCTACCTTATTTGATGATTTTAGAATTCAATAACCTTGGTTTTATTTCCATAACATCCCCCTTAGTATGTTTATATCCTTAAATATCCTTAAAATAAATAGAAGCTTCTAATTCAAGCATAGGCCTAAAATGCCTATTTGAATAATTGGATTCCTTCCCTCAAAGGACAAAGATATATTAGTGTGGGAAAAATAAAGTGGATTTAAGGGAAAATTATAGACTCATTTTCTCATATTTGTTCTTACACTTTCACTATCTTGTTGATGACCCTATCCATAGATATAAATCTTGTATTTTTGTTGTGTGGTGATTAGGTCTGCCTGCTAGTCTAGGTGTTTGGTAGTAGTGGGGGTATATGTATTCATTTCATTCCTCATATAAACTATTTTGGAGTGTTATAAGTCATATATCATGACTTAAAGGTTATAAAAATTCTCTTACTTGAGACCTCCTAACTTTGTTGCCTACAAGCATTCACAAAGTTAGGTCTAGGGTTAGTGCACAGTTAGGCCTGTGTAACCCTTAGGCTTGATTTTAATGATATATATGACATAATTTGAGGATTTAATTCCTAAAAAACCTATCATGTATCTTATATTATATTTTTACATCTTTATATCACTTCAAAAGCAACTGACTTTTGTTTGATGTATACAAGTTTGTTTAGGCTTGAGTAGACCATAGCATTCAATTGAGTATTCATCTTTTAAAGTTGAGGATTTCATGATTATTAAAACCATATTTAACCTTTATTATGTAAATTTTAGGTATATAATCTTAAAAAACCACCTAACATATGTAGATGCCATCCACCCTAGTGCACAAGCCCATATGTCTCAGTTTTAGGCCTAATGAGACTAAATGGGCCATTAGACCTTATCTTATTTTTGAAGACTTAGTTAATAAAATGAAAAAATAATGATTATAAATAAAATAATATTTTAATACATAAATTATACTTACCTCCTTTCACTTTCTTCATTAATCACAATCCATCACATTTCACTTTCTAAACCAAGACCCTGGTTGTAGGGGACGACTGGGTTCTTGACTGTGAGTAGGTGTGTTTCATATTTAATTTACCCATTATAGATATTAATAATAATTAATACCATTTTTAACCTCTCCTAATTTCTCTTTAGATACCCTTATGCCTTAGACACTCCTTTCTACATGGCTTCATAGTTCAACATTCTTTCTAGTAACTTTGCTTGTAGGTGACTCTCTTACCTATCAGGATTATAAGTGTAACATTTGGAGGATAGACTGTGAACACTGTATTTTTGTAATGAGTTGTATTTTTATGTTCATAATATCCATATTATATTATTTATCCTCAATATAGGATTCCTCATTCAAGTTCTCCTCACCTACAGTCAGGGCTGTAGGTGGTTTTTTAGGCCTAAATTGCATGTATACCTCACTTGAGGGGTGACTTGATGCCTATTTGAAAGAGAGTAGTGTGATAATGGATTTTTTATTTATTTAATAACCTCCTTAATATTTTTAAAAACCTATTTACCATTAATATTTATCCCATTTCACCACTACAACATTATATATACACTTTGAGGTCCTTGATTGATCTTGCATTTTCTTTGAGTGAGTCTAGTGTGTGGTTCTTGATGTACCATGTCTACCCCTATTTTATTCATTTAAATTATAATTTATAAGATTATATGACTCATTAAGTCCTCTTAATTTATTTAATAATTTAACCTAATAATGGCACATCATTCCCTTAACTTGCATAATAGGCTTGATGTGGCTAGATGAGGGTTATTTTGCATAGTGGTCTGAGAGTGAGGATGGTTGTTGTGTAGGGAGAATGATGAAGATAGGGAAAGTTATTTTAGAGAATATTTAAAATATGATGCCTATGTATATTCCTCTAAGATGACTTAAAGGTTCTTTATAGGTACCCTATCTTTACTTGCAAAGGAGGTCACTCAAAAATACAAGACAACCACCTTAGAATATGAATTAAAGGGACTATTTTAGCTTAATGGTGGCTAAAATTAATGTTGGGAAAGAAATATAGGTTTTAGTATATTCTAAGGGACTATCACACAATCATAACCACCATTCAATATTATCAAGCTTTGAATACACTATAATATATGGAAACCTGTCTATAGTCTGCAAGTAAAGAGAACATGGAGATTTTATTATTATCACACCCCAAAAAATGTGAAAAAAATGTGTAAGGTGATGGATATGGTATATGAGGACCTATAGATCACTCATCAATCATTGATTTGTAAAAATTTCTCCAAAATGAACCAAAACCATTGCATTTCTAAACCCTACATAGATGAAAAAGCTCATTGGAGTACCCAAATTATTATCATTCATTAATAAAGTATGGGAAATGAATTATTATAAAAATTTAATGAATTATAAGTTCAAGGAAACCCCTTACTCTACCTAAGATACCAGCTCTTGATCTTCTCTCTCTTGTATGGAATGAATGGAAACCTAAAAGGCCTACCTGGACTACCAAGAAACTTGATGGAGAGAGAAGAATTATTTTGGCATGTACTTTCATCATTTTTAATTTAAAATTATCCCAAAAATCTAACATGAACTCACCTACAACCCTTAACTCCCCTCTCTATGGACTGACCATATAGGTCTATACAATCTCTAGAAAACACTTGAAAACCCTATCTTTTCTACATTTTTTCCATGTTTCAAGTTTTGAACCACCATTATAAGATGAATAAAGGTAAAACACAAGTTAAAATAATTTTAAAATAAGAGTTACATGAGGGGGAGATGAAGAGACACATTTTTACCATGTGTGGGACCCATTTGGTGAGTTGGAAGGTGGATTTTACCCCTAAAGTGACTTTTTATGATGTGAAACTTCTTAGTGATGGATATAAGATGAGGATAGGACATTTTACACCCTTATAAACATATGAAACACTTGAAATATCACCCTTACAAAGTTATTTAGTACATTATAAACTTATATGAGGCATTTGAGGGGTATTTGATGGCTTCTAAGGGTGAATTAAGGTGTGAATTGGGCTTAGATAGTAAATCATGAATAATGACCTTAAACACACTATTTTATCTCATGTCATGACTTAAAACAATGTTTAGACACCCTTACATCCCATTGGTAAAGTTTCCCCTTCTTTAAATGGATTAAACAGGTCTAAAACTATAAGGATTAAAAACCTCATTTTCTCCAAATTACCTTAATATTTGTTAAATGACCTTAATCTTGCCAAACACTATTTAGACCATAATTCTAGACCTCCAAATAATTTTTTACTCTTTTAAATTACACAATGACCATCATAAGGACCTAGTACACATCATAAATAAACTAAAGACAACCATGACACATGAGTTCATAAGCAGATTCTATGACACATCATGATACTTCTAACAAGGCTCAAAGACTTATAATAGACATTTATGAGAACATGCTAATTTAGTCACTATAGATAAGCTTAGAGGGGTTCTCATGCAAGTATTTGATGGTAAGGGTTGACATTTGGCCTATGAGGCCAAAATGTCAAAATTTTTGGTGACTTTGAGGGGTGACTAGCATGCTGGTCAAGAGAGCCCACTGACTCTCTCTTGAAAATGATGACTCAAACATTACATCATAACTTGAAAGAAACTATCTTAGAATACAAAAAAAATAACACTTAATAACACCTCTAAGACTGTGGCAACAACTACAACACACACAAAGATAACCCAATAATTACATCTAACACCTAAGAAGAAAACAATAAAGATACCAAAATAACTAAGGTAACAAACTACAGACTTGTGTATGACACACTTGTTGAAACATGACAATAAACTATTAGAAACAACTAACTATTACACACCTCATTCCTCCTTCAGGATCAAAAGGGAAGTTCCTTTGATCAATTTGGTTCCATGAAGTTAGATTACACATGATGACTAAAGTGTAATTGGTTACTATTTGATGAATGAGGACCCCCACTTACAGCTAATGACAATATCATGTTTATGTCCTCTTAGGAAAGCAACTAAACCTTCTTGCTCTATTCTTAGGCATATAGATTGGCTAGGTGAGTCAAGCACCCAATCGTAATCATCCCATACTTGTCCTCCTTGCATAAACAATGTCAATTATACCTTAGTCATGGGTTACTCTTAATAATGTTGGAAAATTTGAGATTTCCCTTGTGTTAGGGCTACAAGGTTAGCTTCTAAGGGAGTTGCATCTAGTTTCATGATTGCTTGAGGCCACTTGAGTTTATTTCCACCATTTAAGAGTGAAGAGGCATATGTATATGGGGTGAGGAGTTGATAACCTTACTTGAAAATCTCAAACAAGTCATCTCCACATGAAATAGTTTCTTGAGAAGGAAGGTTGAAGGGTTGTCTTCATTTTGTTTGATAAGACCAACTTCCTCAATCTGATCTTGATCATAACATGTTTCAAGAAGGCTATAACCTGAATCAATGATGGCAAACAAATATCTTGATTGATCCTCACCTAGCTAAAGTGTGATAGGGATTTATTCAAGTTAAATAGCAACAAATGAAATAATAGGTATATCATAGTTTGAAATGTCACCTTATTGATCTTTTTCATGAGGATGCAAGTAATTTCCTTATCCATCATCTTCATTGGTTGGTCTACACTTGTCTTTTATAACTATTGTAGGTTCTTATGACTCACCTTATTCTTGTATCCTATTTTATTCTACATCTTTGAAGGCCAAGTTGTGATCTTTATTTCCAAGAGGTATCCCAATGACAAGCTCCTCTTCTAGTTTACTCAGGTCATCATCACTAGCTACTAACTCAATTTGACTTTCTTTTATGACCTCTTTAAGAATAATCTCTCTCTCAATGAGTGAATGATAAATACTTGGAATGATTCTATGATAAAAGTCATGTATGTCTCACTTCCTTCATTTAATTTCTTTCTCCTAAAAATCATCATCTCTTCCTTATTGTGCACATTGCTCTGAATGGATTTCCATGAGGAAAATGTCCTAGACTCTTAATGATGAAGGGGTGGGGATTAAATGATCTCAAGTTTGCTTTCCAATTTGACACTTTGGCTTATGCTTGACTTCTCTTCTCTCTCCCTTGATTTCAACATTTATTTCTAAGTTGGAAACTTATATGTAGGAGTTACTTCTTTTGCATGGGTTAAATATTTGGGCATGAATGAAGGAACTTCCTATTGGGATGACATTGATCTTCTAACTACCAAGGACCAATATATGTGTTAGTTTGCAATTTCAATTTATTTATCAAGGTGAGTCTCAAAGTCAAATATCATCTAATTAGAGGTTTATTCATGTTGATGAGAAGGTGAATGTCCTTACAAGGTTTGTTTTGAATCATGAAACTTAGTCTTCTCAAGACATACTTCTCTCCTCTTTTGGACTCTCTCTTGGATATACCTCTAAGTAATAAAAGGTTGTAAGGATTTTGAAGGATTTGGGAGGTATTTAAATTAATTTACTTAGGGATTTTGAGGGAAGATGGATATTTAAATGGAGGATTAATATGGGATGGAGTAGGGGAGACAATGTTGATGATGGTGAACCTACTACCCCTCATATACTACAAACCTCTCCTCAATATTTGAAACTAAACCCTCTATATTCAACATGTTGGTATTGACCCTTTAATGACATTTTATCATGAAAAATTCCCACTCTTCCTTGGCCTACTAAAAATAATTTCTCATGCTCTCAATCACATGCCTAGGTATTTCTTGGGCATATCCTCTCAGGGTGTCAATGCTCACCATGTCTATTTCATAGCTCAATAAGGTATATTTAAGGATTGATATGGATTGGTTTGGGACATGGTTAGGCAGAATAGGAATGTCATGATGTATCCATGATTGATTAGGTTGATAATTATGCTTATAATAAGGTGAATAAAGCTCACAAAGAGGGTTAGAATGGTGTCCTTGGTATAGAAGAGAATCATAGGCCTTATAAGGGCTCTCATATTGTTGACAAAGGTGAAAGTAGGGATGATAGGGGTCAGAATAAGGTTTATAAGAATCATAATGGAGTTATAATGGATCATAGAGTTGTTAAAAAGGAAGTGTGTGACATAATTTTGCCCCATATGTAGCCATCACTTATCATAAGAGACATGAAAATCAATGCAAATATCAATAACAATCATTCTTACTGTGAGATGATGACCCTCATCATGAATTTTTGAAAACAACCTAGCATGTGAGTGCTTGAAGATGCTACTGTGAAGGATCTAATGCTTGATTTTCATCCAACTAGGCATGCCATAACTATTAATAACCCAAGCTTCACCCTTTTAAGGAGATTGTTAAATTATACTTCAAACTTGGACTAACATGGAAATGGCCTAAAGGCTATGGGTGACCTTATACTTAGACCAAACCTCTAGATTATGGGGATATCTCCCCTCGTACATCACTTGTGGCTTAGAATCACTAATACCTCCTAATTTTGGGGTGAAAAGGAATAAAATTGCATTAAAAAAACCTAATCTAAGGGGTGGTGATACACCAATATTGCTTATACACCTAAATTAAACTCCTAACAAAACTAATAGACAATGCATAGAAATGAATCACTATATTCAATGTCTTCTAGGAAAAAATATTTCATATAAAGGTTGGTTTTAATGACTATATCATGAGGGTGATGAGAGGTTGGCCTAGTTTAATGCACTTATAGTCATACTTCCACTCTAATCTCAGCCATCAACATCATAACACATTAGATGACTTGCTCAACAAACCTATTAGCACCTAGGTGAGACTTAGAATTGTAAATGGGGAGATTTCACCACTTATTCATATGAAAACAAGACTATACACAATAGACATTGATCATGAAAAAGTTATAACATTCTATTCATTAGTCTAATAGGTTCATCAAGTACAAAACCAAGTAGAGTTTCCTCATACCTAGGTGAGAGATACAAATCAAGGCCTTAAAAACTAGATAAATAGAATAATGAAGAGATAAGGAGAGGGAAAATGGTGTGAAACTATTTATTATGGGTCATAAATGATCATAGTCCACTCATTCTATAGTTACATCAACATACAATCTTCATCAGTCCTTCTCCATGCATTGGTCTCTTCAATAACTCTTTAGGCATTGAGATGGGGTAATAAATGTTGTAAATTAATTATTTAATTAATTTAAAATCATGAACACATCCAAAAATAGGTCAATTACTTCCATATATGGTAGTTACAAAGTGTAATGAGGTGTAAATAACCTCTTTGAGGCATTGAGCAACCCACTAGTCCTCATGCATATTGACCAAACTAGAAAACTACCTCCAAAATATAATTATGGTTATGGAGTGTATTTGATCACCCATGTAATAATTTATAGGGTTAATTACCCTATATCAAATCCCCCAATAGCCTCTCTATGCCATTATTCAATTTTCATTATTGACTAAGTAGGCCTAGTAGGCCACTAGGCATATTTACATAATGTTTATGCTTGAATGGCCATGGAAAACTTGCATGAAACCTTGAGATCATATAAATAGGTGAGATTTAGGTTTTATAAAATGTCCCATATCATGACATGAGCCTTTTTGAGTAGCTCACACTTGTAAACTTGCCAAACTAGGTGACTCGATCACCTTCTCTTTCATATATGCAAATTGGCTATTTGAAGGAGGCTTAAAAAAGAATTTAAAAGAATATTTTTGGACATATAGTGATTTTAGGAGATTAAAAAATTCCCAAAATTTAATCTCCAATTATTTTCAACTTTTCAAATAGCTCTGCACCCTAAAAATGTCATAAAACCTTAAAAAAATACCCTTTTCTAATAATTTCATATAGTGTTCATATAGACCAATACTCTATTAGGGTATCCTCTAATTTTTATTTATTTTTTAGGTTGTTTTAGGGTCATTCAAGGGTATTTGAGTGATATTATATCTATTTTTCTCAGGTTGAGTCTGTATTGGGGTTTAAGCAGGGTTTTGGAGGTCTACCATCTTAATGATGGTTCATAAAGATCAAACCTCTAATCCCAAACTTATGGTCATGGATTTTTAGTACATAGACCCCCATAAAAATCTTTAAAATATTTTATTTCCATGTAACTTGTGTGTGGAGATATGAGCAAAAATTATGGACCTTGCACGCCTTATAAGCCTTCTGGATAGGTTTATAGTCTTAACAATGATTCATAAACCTGGACTCCTCAATCCATATAAATCCTAAAATGATGTTGAGCCCATATGGGTTCCAAAATTTCCTTAGGATTATTTTCATTTAGTCTTTTTTTAATGAAATATATGAACATCTAAAGTTATAACTTGAATTGACTACATGTGATTGTGTAATTTGAGTAGGGTTTTAAGACCAAGTTTGGCACTTCATTAATTTACCATATTTTAAATCACCTTATTATTATTTGTATCACTATAATAATTTTTTTTAAGTTCCTATTTATTCTTGGATAAGGTCTGAGCATGCCTTAAGATGATGTGGGGTTTCTAGGCCTCAAGACTAGCTTTTAGGCCTAGAAGGCTTGAACTAAGTCTAAGGGGTTTAAATGACCTATAGATGAGTTTGGGATTAAAAATAATCATGATAAATAATTATTACCTATTATAACCTCTAATATTACCTTTATCTATTTAAAATTCAACCCTCTTCTCCCTTTTCTCACGAGATTACCTGTAAGTCTCACTATTTTACCTATCAATCTAAGAGTGCTTTGAGAATAGTATGGAACCTAAGTAGTTTCAATTTCCACTATATAGTTGAAGGATTTTTAAATAATATAACACATTTATAAGGTTTAAAAAATCCTTATGTCTAAGTTCTCTTTCAACTATGTTCTTGCATACCCTCATACAATAGTCTTAGGGTTTGGCAAAAATCATGCCTATGTAACCCTTGCACTGGGTTTAGTATTTTTTATTCCATATTTTATGATATTATAATTAAAATAAATTTATTTTGTTTCCATTACTCCCAAATTATGATGTTTATATCCTTAACTACCCTTAAAACAAATAGAAGCTTCTAGTTCAAGCACATGCCTGTTTAGGCCTAACAGACCTATTTGAATCATTAGATTACTTACCTCAAGGGACCAATATATTAATGTGGGAATAATAAAATTTATTAAGGGGAAAATTAGAGACTAATTTTATCATTTTTATTCTTATATTTTCACAATTTTTTTTATGACCCTATCTGTAGATATCAATCTTGAATTTTAGCTATGTGTGGTGACTAGGTCTGCCTACTAGTCTAGGTATTTGGTAGTAGTAGGGGGTCTATGTATTCATTTAAATATTTATAGAATTTATGTTTTATTATTATAATTCATATATAATTCATTCAAGGTTATCAAAATTCTCTTACTTGAGACCTTCTCCTAATTCTGTTTCTTGCATACACTCATAGAGTCAGGTCTAAGGTTAGTGCACAGTCAGGGCCTATGAAACCCTTAGGCTTGATTTAAATGATTGAAATGACATAATTGGAGTATATTATTCCTGAAAAACCTTTAATTTATCTTCACTTATAGGTTTAAATCTTTAAATCACTTCAAAATAGCTATCTTTAGTTTGATGTATACAAGCTTGTTGAGGCCTATGAGACCTAATAGGCTTGAGTAGACCATGATGTTTAGTTGAGTATGCATATATTAAAGTTGAGGTTTTAATGATTATTAAACAAATTTAACACATTTATTACCTCAATTTTATGTATATTATCTTCAACAACAACCTAACATATGAAGACACCATTCACCCTAATGCACATGCCTATATGTCTTAGTTTTAGGTCTAGTAAGACTAAATGGGCCATTAGGCCTTCTCTTATTTTCAAGGAATTAGTTAATATAATGGAAAAATTAAAATATTTTTTTCATACATAAATTATTATTATGTACTTTCACTTTATTCATTAAGCACAATCCATCACATTTCACTTTATAAACCAAGGCCCTGACTGTATGGGACAACTGGGTTCTTGACTTGAGTAGGTGTGTTTAGTATTTAATTTACCAATTACAGATATTAATCACTATGAATAAAATATTTAATCTATCCTAATTCATCTTCAGATATACTTAGGCCTTAGACACTCTTTCTGCATGGCTTCATAGTTTAACCTTCTTCATAGTAACTATGCTTGTAACTTTCTTGCTTGTCAAGACTATGAGTGTAACATTTGTGGGAGAGATTTTGAACACTTTTTTTTTCTCATGAGTTACATTTTTATGTTCATAACCTCCCTCTTATATTATTTAACTTCAATATAGGATTCCTCATTCAATTTTTCCTCACCCACAGGCAGGCCTACAGGTGGTTCTCTAGGCCTATATTACATGTATACCTCACTTGAGGGGTGAAATGATGCCTCTTTGAAAGAGAGTAGTGTGATAATGGAATTTATTTATATTATAACCTAATATAAATTATTCAAAACCTCTTAACCATAATTATTTATCCCATTTGACCACTATAACCCTATGTATACACCTTGAGGTCCTTGACTGATCTTTTCATCTCTTTGAGTGAGTCTAGTGTGTGGTTTTTGATGGACCATATATGCCCCTATTTTAATCATTTCCATTATCATTTATAATATTATATAAATCCTTAGGTCTTATTAATGTATTTAATACTTCAACCAAATAGTGTCACCTCATTCACTTAGCTTGTATAATAGGCTTGATGTGGCTATATGAGGGTTGCTTTGCATAGTGGTATGAGAGTGGGGATGGTTGGTGTGTAGGGAAAATTATGAAGATAGGGAAAATTAGTTTATATCCTAGTTCAAATATGATTCTTATGTATATTCCTTTAAGAAAACTTAAATATTCTTTATAAGTACCCTTTCTCTACTTGCAAAGGAGGTCACTCAAAGATACAAGACATCCACCTTAGAATATGACTTGAAGGGAATATTTTAGATTTATGGTAGATAAAATGAATGTTGGTAAAGACATATAAGTTTTATTATATTCCAAGGGACTATTACAAAATCATAACCATCATTCAATATTATTATTCTTTGAATACCTTGCAATATATGAAAACTTGTCTAAAGTATGCAAGTAAAGAGAACATGGAGATTTTCTTGTTCTCACACCCAAAAACATGTGAATAAGGGGTATATGGTGATTAATATGGTATATTATGACATATAGATCACTCATAAATCATTTATTTTCAAAAACTCCTCCAAAATACACCAAAATTGTTGCATTTCTAAACCCTACATAGATGAAGAAGCTCATTGGCATGCCCAAATTGTTAGAATTCATTGATAAGGTATGGGAAATGAATTAATATAAAAATTACATGAATGAGAAGCTCAAGGGACCCTATTCATCTTACCAAGATACAAACTCTTAATCTTATCTCTCCTATATAAAATGAATGAAAACCTAAAAAGTCTACCTAGACTACCAAGGAACTCAGTGGAGAGAGAGGAATGGTTTTGGTCTGTCCTTGTAAAATTTTGAATTAAAAATTTTCCTAGACATATATAATTAAATAAAATACAAACCTTGACTCCCATCTATATGGAATGACCATATAGGTCCATACAATCTCCAAAAAACATTTGAAAACTCTATCTTTTCTGCATTTTTCCAAGTTTCAAGTTTTAAACCACCTTTGGAAGATGAAGAGAGGGAAAAAACAAGATAAAATAATTTTAAAATAATATTTACATGAGGGGGATATGGAGAGACACATTTTAACCATGTGTGGGACCCACTTGGTAAGTTAGAAGGTGGATTTTACCCCTAAAGTGACACTTTATGATGTGAAACCATTTAGTGATGGCTATAAGATGAGGATGGGATGTTTTAAGACCATTATAAATATATGAAACACTTGAAATATCACCCTTAAAAAGTTATTTAGTGCATTTTAGACATATATGAGGCATTTGAGGGGCATTTGATGGCTTTTAAGGGTGAATTAAGGTGTGAATTGGGCTTAGATGAGTACATCACGAATAATGACCTTAAAGACACTATTTTTTCTCATGTCATGACTTCAAACAATGTTTGTACACCCTTAAATCCCATTTACAAATTTTATCTTTCTTAGAATGGCTTAAACAAGTCTAAAACTATAAGGATTAGAAACCTCATTTTCTCTAAAATTACCTTAATATTTGTTAAATGACCTTAATCTTGCCAAACACTATTTATACCATACTTATAGACCTTCACATAATTTTTCACTCTTTTCACTTACATAATGATCATCATAGGGACCTAGTACACATCACTAATATACTCAAGACAACTATGACATGAGTTCACAAATTGATTCTATGCCACATCATGACACTCCTAACAAGGATCAAAGAATTTCAATCGACATTTATGAGACTATGACACTTTAGACACTATAGATAAGATTGAAGGCATTCTCATGAAAGTTTTTGATGGTAGGGGTTGACATTTGAACTATTAGGCTAAAATGTCAATAGTTCCTTCTTCTTATTTTACACCTAACATTATATCTTATTTACTTGATGTTCACAGGTTAGAGATGGAGTGCACACACACTAATTCTCACCTAGTTAACTCTAAGCCTTTTAAGGTTAAGCTTATTAATCATACCATGACACTTTAGGTACTATAAATAAGATTAGAGGGGTTCTCATGTAGGTTTTTGATGGTAGGGATTGACATTTGGCATGTGAGGCCAAAATGTCAACATTTCTTTCTACTTATCTTACACCTGACATTATATCTTATTCACTCGATGTTCACAGGTTAGAGGTGGAGTGAACACACACTAATTCTAACCTAGTTACCTTTGATCCTCTCTAGAGTATTCTTCTTGATAATGCCATGATATGACTGTACTAGTTCACCAAGTTTTTTGATATTTCAAGCTTTTTATCTCCTGATATGTCTACCACATTATGCCAATCCACATTGAATACATGTAGCACAATTATTAATACAAAAATAGACTCTATTATGAGTTTTATTATTGATGGTAATAACATACTACCTTTGCCTAATCTTTATCCTTTACCTACATGATGGGCATATGAGCAATATTACAAATTCCATAAGATTATAGGTCATTAGGCTAAGGATTATCATGCATATTAGAGGTTTTTATCACAACAATAATCTTTAAGTTTCATTCCTATTACCAATAGTATAAATCAAGATTCAACTACTCCTCGACATGTTGTTTTCATGGTACAACCATGCATACCTCTACACACTATAGACAACTTCAGTAATATATTGATACACATTATCTAGAGAAGGCTCAATCTACTGATAAGACTCTATATCCTCCTAAGATCCTTATATAATACATCCCTAAGTATGGGGAAGTTTAGAGTATTTTAACAACACTTATATAATTTTACATGACCTACACCATCACCTTCTTAGTAGTATACACAAGGTCATTCATAAGTGAAGGCTACCCCTTATATACCACCTTCATCATCCTAAATATTAGAGGCTTTCAGTCACATTATGGAACTAGTTCCTCACATTAATTACATTCATAAGAGATGACACATATGCAACCCTCTTCTTCTAGCATCCCTACATTATCCATTGAGATAGTGTGATAATAAGGCCTCACATGTCTCTCAATGAAGATAGATGATACTATGGTTAAAGTTAGATTCAAGAAAAATTAGGACCTAAAAATTGTTATTAAATATTTATGTCATGAAATCTATTAGTATTTATGAGAACACTATTTTTCAATGGCATATTATGCCTCACATTCCTAATTGATTAATTTTTGATATTTTTACATCATTAAAACATTTTTGATGCATTACTTATCATTTGTTTCTTTAATTTATTGTTGTACATTGATACTCTTACATTTTATGATTATTTCTTTATGAAACTTTCAAACATTTCTACATTTAATATTCATGCCTTAAACTTAGTTATTCATAAAATTTGTATATACTTGATTTTCCCCTATCTTGGGATGATTTCTCATTACTTGGATGTTTATGCTAGCTCACATGTTAAATAGTATAGTTATTTATGTGATTTGGATATTTAGACCACACCTTACACTATGCTAGCTCACTTGTTGAATAGTATAGTTATTTATGTGATTTGATAATTTAGACCACACCATAAACTATCTTATTCTCCTTATGATCAATTATGAATCATATCCATCATTGTACCATTATTTACATGAATCTCTCATGATCCCCATTTCCCATTTTATATCCCTCATCTTAAGTACAAATAAGGTTAGTCTTGAGATTACATATTTACTTGTGGGCAAGTCTAAACACTGTTAGAGACAAAATAACTTTTAATTACCCCTCTCTTGTAACCAAGGTATATGCTTCTTTGTGTTACTAATTTATCTCACTCATGTTTGGTTCTTATGAATCCATGTGTAGGAGGAATAACAAAAATCATAAAAATTAAAACCCAAATCATTAAAACAAAAGGCAATGATCAAAAGGAAAAAACAAATATTTAAATGTCAAAATCACACCAAAATATATGATAATTATTTGGCACATATCCTATTCTAGCTAAAGATCAAAATCCAAAATTGGCATCATAATAAAGCCAAAGTACATTTGGGTGTGGAATACTAGTAGATTGGGATATGAGGTCTCTTTATTACATTCTATACCACCTACTTTTTCACGTAAATACCCAATCTTTACAGTAGACTGATAACTCTATAAGGGGTCCTGAGGAATGGGGAACATGTCCTAGGAAGGTAGGCCCATTTTACTCTTTGTATATAAATAACCATTATGATATGATCTAGGTACCTCAAACATTAGCCAACTAATTTTCATGTGCCAATAGGAGTATTTTAAGTCTCTGTTGTCCAAAAAAAACTTAAAACACTTCCACACTTGCTTACTGTGTCTCATTTATACTAAGGATTTTTACAACACCTATGTTCAATATTTTCATTTCATGTCTTCATAACATCATTCCCAAAAAAACTCCCCTTGATGCATATTGTTGCTATGCTGATCATACCCTTGTAGTTAATCTTTTATGAGTTGTAATGTAAGACCTTAGATAGCACTAGGCCTTCCTCAAAAAATTCCTTTCTCTCTAAACTCTTTTCATCCATTTTTGGTAATCCATTCGTGAGTTGTAGTGTAAGACCTTGGATAGAACTAGGCCTTCCTCACAAAATTACCCCTTTTTAACAAATAAATACCACTTGGTTATCCATTTCTGACTTATAGTGTAAGCCCTTGGATAGGACCTATCTTTCCTCATAAAATCATTATTTATACTTCATACACTATGTGCCATATCTTGTCACATGATAAATTTATTCTTCCACATTATTGGCTAACACAAACCCTAAGTTTGGGTTTTCATTCCTATAGCTACTTTCATTTTCACACATTTCATATCCTACTTATTTACATATTTTAATTTTATTTACATTGATATTACTTATTCACATACTTTGGTCTACATTGAAATTTCATCAATTACCTAATTTTGATTTTATTTACACTAAGATATTTCTTTTATTTACATCTTTATTATCCTCTTTCTATTTACTTAAAATTTCCTCATGTTTTCACATGTGTTTACATTTTTTTACTAATTTGTTCTCTTTTTCATTTTTATCTCTCATTTATTTCCATATCTTTTTTTACATTGTTATTTATCACATATATATCCTATATTAATTTACATTTTATTTATGATTGCTATTTGTTCATTATATAACTTCAAAATTTAATTTCATCCTCATTATTTTTGACCACGCACTTTTTCACATTTTAAGAAAAGAATAAACACATACATCATACATTTTCCCATATCATTTATAAAAATGAAACACATGTGCTAAAAATAAAATAAGAACATCCATAACATCCATGAGTCATTAAACACACACACACACACACACACACACACACACACACACACACACACACACACACACACACACACACACACACACACACACACACACACACACACACACACACACACACACACACACACACACACACACAAACACACACAAATTTCTCAACAATGTTTGATACAATATCACATGATATAAATCACATTACATCAAATCACTCTATAGAGGGTGTCTACCCTACATATCTGGTGATTATCAAGATACACTACCCATATAAACCTATGACTTCCCTTAGTGAATTAGTCCACTAAAGTAAATTTATGCATGTTCATATTCCCTCTTCCTATCTTTGGAAATGGGCCACTTGACCTTGTACTTGGGCCAAATGTCTAGCTATATCTAAATGCATAGCTCATTATGTAACTAAAAAATACCATGCATATAATGCTTCATAACCAACACCTAGTGGTGATACCACTTGGGTTGCATCAGGTCATCTACATAAATCTTGAGTGGCCACTCCAACCAAATAAAACTGACTAGCATACATAAATGTTGAGGATACCATAATATCAATCATTTGTGTCATATCATGATCAAACAATACATCATATGATATATTATGATGCACTCTTTCCACCATGGATGAATACCTAACATCCTTAGTTATAACATCTATAAAATACAAACCAAACAAACATCAGATCTCATATATATATTGGATGATGTATGAGATCTCATATATATACTAGATGATGTATAACCTCCTATAATATATATATATATATATATATATATATATATATATATATATATATATATATATATATATATATATATATATATATATATATATATATATATATGAGATAAGATGTTTACTTGGCTTGAATTTTTTAGATGTTACGACTGAGAAGGCTAGGTGTTCATCCTTGGTGGAGAGAGTACATAATATACTGGATGATATATTTCTTGATCATGATATGACATAGGTGATTGATCCTATGTTACCCTCAACATCTATGTATGCTAGTTAGTTTTATTTGGTTAGATTGGCCACCCAAGAGTTATGTAGATTATATATATATATATATATATATATTATGTAGATTATATATATATATATATATATATATATATATATACAAAATATAAAATCTATCTAATATGAAAATTAAATCTATCACAAACTCAATAAATTACAAATTACTCACCAAAGATAGTGCCCTGTAACTCTCTCTTGAAAGGTAACTATGAAAGTGGCCCAAGTATATGTTGTGCCCTAATACATTTAACAAACAATCTCTCATTGTGTAATCATATATAACACTCATACATGAGGTAAAACATAGAACATATGATCCTGCACCCATCATCACACACATGGTAGGGTGACACCTACTACATGTGGCAATCCCACATGTCGATACATAGGGAAAATCTCATAGATAAAAATACATAATAAAATAAAAGGGCCCATCATCATCTACCTTTGTGACAAAATACTATATAAATCATGTACCAACTGTACCCAAATCATAGATCTTAAATCATAAATTGTTCCCTATTCCAATATGGATCAACATAATATAATTATATATAATATCATTATTGTCTCAAAATATTGCACCCTAGAAGAGAGTGTTCAATCCTTTTCTAGATTTGGGTAATGTTGGAACATTTATAGGCATGTGGGTATGCTTATAGAGGAAATGAACCTTTAGATTTAAAGGGCTAGTTCCCTAAATGTATCTCTGCAAAATAACTTTTATCTAAACTAGTTTTCTTGAAAGGAAAAGAGTTAGAGATTACAGAAAAGGAAAACCTAATCTAAGAGTGGTGGTATAAAAAGATCATCTTCCACATTAATATAATATTCTAGTGCACAATACAAAAAAATGCACAAACCATTCCCAAGCTCTAAGGATTTATAACACAAGTATTTCAGTATAGAGGTGAGATGCATAAAATGACACAAGGCAAATAAATTGAAAGGAAAATTGCACATTCAAGAATAGTTATACACTTACAATAATTTAACACACTTAAAAACACTCTATATGACCTATTAGACTAAGAACTTTTGCTCAGGCATGAAGGATAAAGGAAAAAAATATGGAAAATCATCACTTACTATCACTATACATCTCTTACACACCTAGACAATTATTTAGAAAACTTGAAATAAATAGACTAGTACCTAATGCTTAAAGGAAAAATGTGACATCAATCCAGTAGGGCTTTGCCATACACTATGTGGTTATTTTTACACTAGCCCAAGGGTTGTATTTATAGTAGGAAGGAAGTGAGAGGAGGAGGCCTTTTATGCTAAAAAAGAAGAATCAATCTGTTAGGAGTCTCCATCTTCAATTACAACTATCTTTACAAATGATGCTCATTTGGGCCATTTGATTGATCCATGTCACCTCAAGTGGCTACATAGCTATCTTGCTCTCTCAAAGATGTTTCCCTAATGGTTTCACTAGAAGAAATAAGATATTTTGAGCTGAATAATGGAATCAATCAGTTATGAAAATGAGAGTCCACTTGTTTTAGATTTATCCTGATGCTAATATCTTCTCACCAGATTGCTGAGGTGTGTAACAGTGTAGGGAAGAGTCACTTTCATTCTGTTGGCCTTGGAGAGGCATCACTTGGATTATACATGTACACAATATTTTTATTTTAATTGGCCAATAAAAAAAAACTTGGATCATGACCTGTTCAATGGTGAAATGAACCCTCTAATCTATTTTGGTAGATGAAGAATGTGAGCCCTTAGATCTTTGAGCATTTGAATGAGGACCATCAGTCTGCCTGTGACTCATTGTTTAAATGCTAATGGCTAGCTCATCACCTTGAAGTTGACATACATATGATCATCATTCTACTGGGACCATTCCTTCAAGGTTTTTGTTTTATACCTTTGCTTCAACATTTTCCTAGACAATTTTCCCATGGATCCTTTTCTCTAAAATAAATAACCTTTTGGGCCCCTTCTTAAACTTGTAAGTGGACTGTTCCTTTGGTAGACATCCTCTTCAAGACTTTGAAAGTGCCATTTAGAAGGCTCGAACATGCCATTTGGAAATCTTGAATTGGACACTTTCTTAAGAAAAGACCCTTCAAACTTTTTGAAAGTGTCCCTTCACTTGAAAAGAAGCATCCCTTTATTTGAAAAGTATCCCTTCAAACATTTTGAAAGTGTCCCTTTGGAAGAGAAAAGAACCTTCGACAAAATTTAAAATGTCCCTTCAAAAATATTACAAAGGACACTTTCATGAGAAAAAGACCTTTTGAAAAGATTATTTTAAACAAAATCTCTGAAACAATTCCTTCGAAATAGTTGAAAGAGCCAATTCCTTGAAAGAAAGATTTATTCAAAAAGATTGTTTCCAAAAAAATGTTTGAAACAATTATTTTGTAAAACTCACAAATTTCCCTTTAGAAAACATGAAAAGGACCAATTCCTTGAAATAAAAAACCCTTTGAAAAAGTTGTAGGGACATTTCTTTTAGAAATATTGTAATGTACCTTTTAGAAAACCTAAAATGTACCCTTCAGAAATATTGAAATGGACCAATTCTTTGAAAGAATAAAGCCTTCAAAAAAGTTGTCAAAGACACTTTTCCTTCAGAAATCTTGAAGATACCTTTCAAAAATCTTGAAATGTGCCCTTCAATTTTTTTAAAAAGGACACTTTCATGAGAAAAACCCTTCAAAAGTTTGTAAGTAACCCTTCAAAAAGCTTGAAATGGACCAATTCCTTTAGAATTTTTATTTCAGACAAAAAGTCTGAAACAATTCCTTTGAGACTTAAACAAAAAACCTTGAAGTAAAACCTTACTAAAAGAAATAACACTTGAGTAAAAAAATACCAAAATAAAACTCGCAAAATACCAAACAAAGGCTTCCAAAGGAAACAACACTTGGTCTTTTTGCTATGGGGATAAACCAATAAGGATGCTTCACTTAGCCAAAAAGAAAGATGCAAAACTTGGGTGTGAAAATTGACTAACATTCTTCATGATTCTAAGGGGAGGCATGCCTACTATGCCTAAGACCAGTTGCCTAAATCCTTCCATTGGGCATGGAGTCACGCATATAAGCACCCAAAAATTGAATTGAAGAGACTTTTAGATCAAAAACATAAGCTATATTTATTCACATGCTCAAAGGGAGAGACACACACCAAACAAAAGGAAGGAAACACACTTGTGCTACAAAGCACTTAAAGAACACAATAACAAACTAAAGGAAACACACACCTAAACTACTATTTACAAAATAAACTTGAAAGGACTAATAATAGAACTTTAGATGTATCCCATTCATAGGGATAGATAACTCTCTTCCATTCATCTTGGTTAGCTGAAAGGAGTTGCTTTGCTTGCACTTGCTAATGATGTAAGGGCCACTCCAAAAAGTGTCAAACTTTATATGTCTGCCTAGTTTTGCTCTATCCTCATACCATTTCAAGACCAAGTCAAGTTATTTGAACACTCTTGCTCTTGCTCTCTTATCAAAGGACTTCTTCATGAGTACTTGGTGGTGTTTCATGGCCTTGTGTGCATTGTCTCTTGCTTCTTGCAACTGCATTAGTTTTATCAATCTAAATTCCATTTGAGCATTTTCAAGTAGTTCCAGCTGATGTGTAAGTTCTAGATTAGGGAGTTCTTGAGATATGGACAACCTAACCTCTCTACCATAAATAAACATAAAGGGAGAAGTACCAATTGATCTCTTATGAGTAATATTGTCAGCTTATAAGGCTATCTTCAACTTGTTATGCCATGCTCTTTGATTATTATCCAATGTCCTCTTGATGATCTTGAAGAGATTTTTGTTAGTAGATTTAACCAACCCATTACCTTGAGGGTAATAGTTGGATGAGGTACTCAAGTAAAATCTATTCCTATTTACCCAATCAAATTTTTTAGCACTTATGAAAGTAAGTGCATTATCATAAATGATAACATGGGGAACTCCAAACCTTGTTATAATGCTCTCATAGAACTCCAAGATAACATTCTCACTTGTCTCCTTCAATGCAATAGCCTCTACCCACCTTGTGAAGTAGTTAGTAGTAGTCAATATCCATTTGTGTCCAACACTTGATAGAGGATTAATCACACCAATGAAATTGAGACCCTATTGCATGAAAGGTTGGTTTACTTGGATAGGATTCAATAGAAGGTTTGCAAATTTCTATTTGCCTACAAAGAAGGCACATTGAGGACACTTTTTAGCCTAGTGGTAGCAGTCCATAAAAATACTAGGCCAATAGTAACCATCCCTCATTATCTTTGTAGTTGTCATCTTAGGAGAGAAATGACCTCCATCTACACCATTATGAAACTTTTCCAATAGCATATCAAACTGATCACTGTTAACACACCTCAAAAACACACCATTCACATCTTTCCTAAAGAGAACACCATCTACAAGATAGCAGGGAATGGTATAAAATCTAAAATACATCCTTTAATACTTGTTCAAGCCATTGGGGCACCCACCACTTTGAAGAAAACTAATTATGTCTTGTGTCTAACTTCAAACTTGTATGTGATCAAATAGTTGGGGTTGAACCTTGTTGATCAAGACTTCCTCCTTTGGCTCCTAAAAATCTGAAGCTAAATGCTCACATAACCCTTTTCCTCTTACCAAGTTTGTCACCTTAATATCCACATCATACTCCATCACCTTTTTAATCCACCCAACTCTTTTTTCATTAAGGTCTTTGCTTAGGAGAAACTCTTTGGTGGTAGGATGAGAAACCATGATATGTATCATATTATTTGAAATCATGTGTCTAAATTTTTTCAATTCTCTTATCATTGTTAGATCTTGCTTCTCAATAAATGTATACTTAACCTCATAATCTTCTAATCCTTAGCCAAAGAATGCAATTGGTTGCTCTACCTCTTCATCATTCTTTTACATAAGCATAGCTGATATTGTATCAAGGTTAGAAAAGGTATAGAGTATGAAATATTTGGCAAGTTTGGGTTCAAGAGAGTAGGAGGTTTTACAATTTCTTTCTTGATTACCTCAAAACTACTATTACCTTCCTTTGCTGAAGCAAAAGTTTGGTTCTTCTTGAGCATGGCTGTGATAGTCTTTATCATAGTTGTAAATCCTAGAATAAACCTTCTTAAAAAGTTTATTTTCCCCAATAACCTTTGAAGACATTTCTTGTGTTGAGGTAAATACAAGATTAGAATAGGCTCAATCCTCTTGGGGTCAATATACAAGCCTTCTTTTGAAACAATATGACCCAATAACTTACCTCCATAGACAACAAAGATGCACTTTTTTGGATTAAGGGATATTCCATACTCCCTAAATTTCTCAAACACCTACCTTTGATGTTCCATATGATTAGTAGAATCCTTTAAAAAAATAGTTTTATCATCAATGTACACAAGTAGAAATTTATTGATCAAAACTTTAAAATCCATGTCCATTGCTCTTTGAAATGTAGATCCAAAATTGGATAAACCAAAAGGCATATTATTAGAGGCAAAGGTCCTCCATTTTATAGTTAAGGATATCTTGAACTAATCTTCTTCATTCACTAGTATTTGATTGTAACCTGAATAACCATCAAGAAGTGAGAAGCATTGAGAACTTGAAACAACTTATAGAATTTGTTCCATGGAAGGTAGTCATGTAGAAATAATTTTAGACCTTTGACCAATACCATTATCTTGGTTGGAGTCCCATCAAGCTATAACACACCTTTACTATGTGGTTCATACTTCAATCACAACTTATCAAGCACCACCTTAGGTATGATAGTGGTACTAGCTCTACTATCTACAATATAATTATAAACCAATTTGTCTCCCACAATGAGTGTGAGGTATAAGGGTGGAGGATTTTAAGATTTGATAGAGGACTCTAAGACACGACTTGGAGAATTCTTAAGGGATACATTATTATGTTTTGAATTTTGAGGAGCTATATGAATGTTTACAAGCTATTCTTGTAAGAGGTCCTTTTGGCTAGGCATATGCAAGACTTCCCAAAGAGATATGCTTGTCTTGGTATTCTTCAAATAATCAAAAATGTTTAAAGAGGAATTATTCACCTTTTATTTCATTTTTGAAGGTAGTGAGGGAGTCTAAACCTACTGAATTATAGGGATGATAACCCTACTTGCATTCTAACTTTGTTTAAGATCATGACTATTAGTAGGTATTGCACTAAGATTCACACTTTATGGCCTTGGAGAGGCATCATTTGGAGTCACATGTACTCCTGGGACATCTCCTAGATCTCTATTTTTGGCTCTTGTGTTGGATGAAATTGATGTGCTTTGATTCAACACATAATCATCTTTCACTTGAAAGTTCATCATAGCTACACTCTGGTTACTACCTTCTCCATGAATATCCATTTGCATGAGATTCACTTCTAATGTCAAATAAGGAGTATATTATTATTATGCCACCAAATCTTGGATATCTTCTCCATCACCATATATATAATAACCTTGAGGTTGTCTCCATTGGTCTAAATGATCTTCTCCTTGAACCAAGTTAGCACGCACTAGAAAAAAAAACCTTCATGGAAGGAGTGGAATTGGGATTATAGGCATTGGGATGCTTGTTGAAACCTTGTTGACCTTGTCCCCTTCCTTGGTAGTTGTATTGGGGTAGAACTCTATAGCTTTGTTGAGGATAATATTGAGGGTTAGGTGGATGATTTACCTAAAATTGAGTTTGCTTGAGCTAAGCTCATAATGACTGGATCTCCTCATCTTTGTCCATAAAATTATACACATTCTTGGGAAAGGCTCTTAGCTTGACATTGGCATTAGGAACTTGTGATACACTTGGAGCTTCAACTGAACTATGAGATAAAAAAAGCATGAAAACTCTTGGAGGTAGTTTTCCATCTTATATTAAGCTATTCTCAGCTTCAATAACTATCTGATATACATTTAGCAGAGTGAATCCTCCCATTGACTATAACATCAATACCACATTGGTACCAATACCCTTGAGATAAGTGGGGAACACAAAGCTCAGAGGAGGTCTCATGACAGGTGGAAACCTATGCCATGTACTTTTGAATCTTTCATTAAAATATCCCATAGATTCATTAATACCTCTCTTTATCACATTCAACTAATATATTAGTGAAGTATAGTCACTCTTATTCTCAAATATAGTTACCAACAATTCCCTAAATCCATCCTAGCTTGTAATGTAACCACCTTCTAAAGTCCTATACCAGTCAAGTGCCTTACCTCTTAGAGACATGGCAAGAAATCTAATGGATCTATTAGATTGGGTGACATTATAGAAGTTAAAAAAATTTGAGATGTCCCTAATATGCTCAGATGGGGTAATAAGACCCTCTCCATTAAAACCAAGGAAACTCTTGGTAGCATTAGAGGAATAGGGTCATATGCAGGAAGTCAATTAGATTTTGGGTATTGAAGGTAGAGAAAGGTTGATTCCTATCCATTTCTCTTATTTCATCTTGATCTCCTATATCTTCAACTTCTTCTTCTTATTCAAAATCTCCTTATCTAGGATCTCTAACCATTACGAATGTTTCAGGGTGTTATTTTTCAAGAAGAGCTACAACTAAAGGGGCTTGGTCCAAAATCCTATGACCTAGTGAGGACCATGAAGTATTATTTGGGAAACTTGATCTATAAATAGATATTATCACCTTTTGGAGTCACCAAATGCTAGATTAAGAATATTTATACAACCTTAGGCTTATCAAGACCAGTATTCACCTTGACATGTAAATAATTCATCCCACTGGGTGTGCCAAAACTATTGTCTCCAAATATTACACCCTATAAGAGAGTTTTCAATCCTCTTCTATATTTGGGAAATTTTGGAACATTTATAGGCATGTGGGTATGCTTATAGAGGAAATGAACCTCTATAGTTAAAGGGCTAGCTCCGTAAATGTATCTCTCAAAAACAAATTTTGTCTAAACCTATTTTTTTAAAAGTCAAAAAATTAGAGATTATAGAAAATGAAAACCTACTCTAAGAGTGATGATACACCAAGATTATCTTTCACATGAATATCATATTCTAGTTCACAATACAACAAAGTGCATAGATCATTCCCAAGCTCTAAGGATTTCTAACACAAGTATTTTAGTATAGAGGTGAGATGCATGAAATGACATAAGGAAAATGAATTAAAAGGCAAATTTCACATTTCAAGAATAGTTATACACTTATATCAATTCAACACACTTGAACACACTCTATACGACCTGTTAGACTAAGAACTTTTGCTCAATCATGAAGGATAAAAGATAGAAGGATGGAAAATCATCACTTACTATCACTATACATCTCTTACACACCTAGATAATTGTTAATAAAACTTGAAATAAATAGACTGGTATGTAATGCTTAAAGGAAAAAATGTGACATCAATCTAGTAGGGCTTTGCTATACACTATGTGGTTATTTTTACACTAGCCCAAGGGCTATATTTATAAAAGGAAGGAAGTGAGAGGAAGAGTTCTTTGACAACAAAAAAAAAGAATCAATCTATTAGGAGTATCCATCTTTAGCTGTAACCATCTTTGTAAATGATGCTCATTTAGGCCATTCAATTGATCTATGTCACCTCAAGTGGTTACACAGCTAGTTTTCTCTCACAAATATGCTTACCCAATGGTTGTATTAGAAAAAACAAGATATTTTTGAGTTGAGTAATGGCATCAATTAATTATGTAAATGAGATTCCACTTATTATAGATTTGTCTTGATGCTAATAGCTTCTCACAAGCTTGATGAGGTGTACAATAGTGTAGGGAAGAGTCACTTTCATTCTATTAGCCTTGGAGAGGCATCACATGGAGTCTACATGTACAACCAATTATTCCTTTGATTGGCAATCAAAAAATGACTCAGACCATGACCTAATCAATGGTGAAATGAACCCTCTAATCTACTTTGGCAAATGAATAATGTGAGCCCTTGAATCTTTGAGTGTTTGAATAAGGACCATCGATTTGCCTGTGACCCACTATTTGAATGCCAAAGGCTAGCTCATCAAATTGAACTTAATGTCCATATGATTGTCATTCTATTGGGACCATTCCTTTAAGGTTTTTATTTTGGACTTTTGCTTCAACATTTTCCTGGACAATTTTCCCATGGATCCTTTTATCCAAAATAAATAACCTTTTGGGCCCCTTCTTAAATTTGTAACTAGACTATTTCTTTGGTAGACATTACCTTTGGGACTTTGAAAAGTTCCCTTTATAACTTTTAAAAGTGCCCTTTGAAAGGCTCAAACATGCCCTTCAAAAATCTTCAACTGGATACTTTCTCAAGAAAAGACCCTTCAAACTTTTTGAAAGTGTCCCTTCACTTGAAAAGAGGCATCCCTTTTCTTGAAAAGTGTCCCTTTGGAATTTTTGAAAGTGTCCCTTCAGAAGAGAAAAGACCCTTTGACAAAATTGAAAATTTCCCTTCAAAAATATTGCAAAGGATACTTTCATGAGAAAATACCATTCAAAAAGAATGTTTCAGAGAAAATATTCAAAATAATTCCTTCAAAAAATATGAAAGAGCCAATTCTTTGAAAGAAATATTTCTTCGAAAAGATTATTTCAGACAAAATGTCTAAAATAATTCTTTCAGAAAACTCAGAAAGTGCCCTTTGGAAAACTTGAAAAGGACCAACTCCTTGAAAGAACAAACCCTTTGGAAAAGTTTCAAGGGACATTTATTTTATAAATCTTGCAATGTACCTTTCAAAAAGCCTAAAATGTACCCTTAAAAAATATTGAAATGGACTAATTCTTTGAAAGAACAAACCCTTTAGAAAAGTTTCAAAGGACACTTTTCCTTTAGAAATCTTGAAGATGCCTTTCAAAAATCTTGAAATGTGCCCTTTGAAATTTTTGAAAAGGACACTTATATGAGAAAAACATCTTTGAAATTTTGTAAGTGACCCTTCGGAAAGCTTGAAATGGACCAATTCCTTCAAACTTTTTGTTTCAGACAAAAAGTTTGAAACAATTCCTTTGAGACTTGAAAAAAAAACCTCGAAGCAAAACCTCACTAAAAGAAATAACACTTGAGTAAAAAAGAATAAAATAACACTTTAAAAAGACAAACAAAGGCCTCTCAAGGAAATAACACTTAGTATTTTTGCTGTGGAGATAAACCAATAAGGATGCTACACTTACCCAAAAAAAAAGATGCAAAACTTGGGTGTGAAAATTAGCTAACAAACACCTTCCCAACTGACTTGTGATAGATCACATAAGTTATCACAAGTATAATAATGGATTTTTGGATATCCAAAATTGTCAAAACATATACATCAAATAATCACACTTGTAAGCTCACATGGTCATACCCATCAAATTTAGTCACCCATAAGGCTAAGGCTCATATATCTGGTGTATTATATGACATAGACAACCCTATTATTGGGAGTCCCAATAAAGAATGGAATACTCAAGGGTGATACCCACCTCAATGGTATCCACAATCACAACCCACCTAAAATTGTTAGTTAGTTCATTCCTATGTACCTAAGAACATGGTGACTAACTCTATGCTAAGTGGAATTTACTACATCTCTATGGTACTACCAAAACCCAAGGTAGTCAACTATGATTGATCTAATGTAGACAATCTCTCGAGTAGATATGATAACCACACTGAATATATTATTATCCAAACCTCCATTACCTCTAAAAAATATCAAACAACAAAGCACATATCAACTTGTCATCCCACATAAATGAATAAACATACTCTAAAGAATTCAAAAATACAATTAATTAACTACTTCATCACCCTCTTTTGCTTTCTATTTCTCATTTTAAATTATGTTAGTTAGCTTTTATATTAAATCAACCACTCATCTCTTCCTATTATACTAGATCAACCATATTTCATACTATGTTAGCCACCTAATTTTTTTTTACATAGTCAAATTGAGAATATACCATCGGCCAACTTAGTGAAACCTAACTACTTCAACCAATTTTACTACTAAGTCAACCTAAATTTATACCTAAACAACCATGAACTATGCCATTAACTACCTTACCTAAAACTTACTTGCACTCAACTAATTTAGCTACAAAATATAAATTCATCCATCTTATAACCTATAACTAGATCAACCAACTTAAAGATGATCAACCACCATAATCTTATAATACATTGGCCACCTACTACGGAGTCGACCACCTACTCTAAAATACAAAATTCAACTAGATCACCCAAGACAATCCTATTCAAATTATTTGGTGATTTTTAATTAGCTTTTAATTAATATCTTAGACCTAATTTTTCAAATTTGATCTTACCTAATAAACCATATAGTTTTTACTCGATTTTAATTTTTTTGGGGAAAATTACATTATATGGATTTCTCCTTAAACCTAATTTTCGTAGCCTACTTCATTGTAATCCCATAATCATAAAATTTTAAATTAAATTCATCTTATACCTAGACTATCTATGCAACAACTACAATATTTCCTCTAATGCATCTGTGTCCTCATATTCACACCATCATCAATCTCTTTGATAAACTAGGACACTCAGAACTATGATAGTTAACAATTGCAAATTCACAAATGAATTATAATTTATGATTTTTATATTAAAATTTTTAAAATTCAAAAGCTTTAATCATTTATCAAGAAATTTTGTATTTTACTCATAACTATGTTTCTGTAAAATCCTTTTGACAAACCAAAAGAATTTTTGGAATCTTAAAAATGTAGAGAAGTTTTCAGTAATAAACACATATTTTTTTAATTTTTAAAAAGTATATCTTATTTTTTAGGTCCGTCTCTTTTTTCACACACTATAAGCCTCTTCAATATACTTCTTATACAACTCCTATTTAACAACAAGGTACGTGAAGGTATATATTTATCAATTATTTAATTTCCTTTATTTTCTTCTTTTTACTATAATTTATTAGCTCAATGTTATGTGTTGTTATGTTATTTATCAAATCACCATACATGTTACACCTATGTGAGATGTGATGATCTTAGAGTGGGGCATATGTATACACATAATATTTTTACACTGTATCATTTACTAACACTTTCTCTCTTGTAGGAACCTATTGAGTTTTGATCTCTTTGAATGCATGCCCTAAAGGATGCATTGGGAAAGGGGTGGGTGTATCTTAGGAGTCCAAATAACACATAAATTTGGATTAGTTCCTTGTTAGTGAATATAATACATATACATATATATATATACATATATAATAATAATAATAATAATAATAATAATAATAATAATAATAATAATAATAATAATAATACAATGAAACTAAACAATCTTGCCTAAGAACTAGGGGGCATAATATAATAAATAAGATCACAAAATAGATATAAAAACACACAAGAATTTTAACTTCCTTATCAAAATTGATGTCCATTTATTGGCATAGTATATGTTCATGCTTGATCTATGACGTTAGAGACTTCTATCAATGCTTCTCCATGTTGGTAGCATTTTTACAATGGCCACTTGTGGCTTTGCTGGGCTTGGCTTGGCTCGATGTGAAGTTTGGTATCAAATGGGAATTATAACATTACTTTTAATGTCTTTTTGAAGGAAATTATATAGAATAACCTTACACACAAAATCTTCTTTGGGAGAGTGATGGAACTTGTATTTATAACTCTCACAACTAACTCTAACCCTAAGGAGGTTAGATTTAATTCTAACTTTGCTTGAATCTAAAATAACATAGGCTGAGTTAAGTTAACCTTAGGTAATCACTCATGAAGTTTTGATAACTCATTTTCAAATATTTATGATCTATGAAAAATCTCTTTAGATATTTGTGAGATTGTGACTCACGTTTTTGGAATATTTAGGAATTAATAAATCACTATATAGGATCTTTTGACTTTGACTTCATATTTGGCTAAAAGTTACTTTTAAGATAAATGAAATTCACCAATTCAACTTGGATTTTTTACTTGGGTAAGTTAATTGAGATTTAATTTTTAATTTATCTTACTTAGTGCTTTTTGGCTTTTGGAAATTGTTTCAAATAGTTTGAATTAATAGATCAACATGCCAAGAATGTCAATTTGCTCGGTTGCACTTTTCCAAGGTTGAATCCAAGATGGGTTATTGGTACATATTGGTAAATACCCCAAATAAGTAAGCATCACCATGTTTATAAGAAATAAAATCCATTATACATGAAAATTTGGGCATTCAAGTGATTTCTAGGCTTAGATTGCATCATGTGCTAGAAATTGAACTGAATGTCAATTTAAGCATGAAAGTGGATAAAATTGAGTGTCTATACTTTGCCCCTATTTGAAAAGGCATTTTGAGACATAAGAATAGTAACACCTTTTCAAATAATGTAAAATTCATTAAAATAAAAGGTTCATGCCCAAAGGGCAGTTGATTAGCCCTTGATGCCCCCTCGAGGGAGTAGGTGGCAAAGTAAAATCATTGAACATTCCCTCAAAATGAAGAAAATGACACAATCTAGTGGAAACAGGGATGAAATTAATAATTTTACCAAAGGTGGTTATAATCAATAATGGCAATGGAGTCATTAATTTTCCTAAAGGTAGTTATAAATAATAATAAAGGGTGGGACACTAATTTTTCTAAAGGTGGTTATAATCAATTGCATAGACATTTATCCCAGTAGGGTGGTGGGATGAACACTGATTTACCTAAAGGTGGTTATAATTAGTAATATAAAATGAGACACTAATTTTCCCAAAGGTGATTATAATAAGTGACATAGGCATTTGCCCTAATAGGGTGGGTAGTGTGGTACAAAAATGATTTTCCCAAAGGCAGTTATAATCATTAGCACTGGATCGAAAAATAAGGATTTGCCCATAGGTGGTTATAATCATTATATTGGTAAAAAAATAACGATTTACCCAAAGGTAGTTATAATAATTTGCATATTTAAATCATGAGATTTAAAATGGGTTTACCCTAGAAAGGAAAGATACATCATTTATTGATTGAAAAAGAATTTACTACACCTAGTTAAATTGGCAAGGGGAGCTAATGTGAAAAACCCATAAAATGGATTCATGATGAGTTGGCAAAGAATAATAAAATTTTTCTATCTTGAGTGTGAGTTTTAAGATACATGATCAAACAAACATGGGGTAGAGATAGGAAAATAATGTTATTAAATGGGTCTCAGAAGAGGCCTAAAAAGATGATATGCTTACACTATAGCTAAAAATAAGGCATGTAAGATAAAATGACATGTAAAATGGAGTACATATGTAAAAAATACACTTCCTAGAGTGTTCATAATTAACTATAGGACCTAGGGTTAAAATTCCAATTTATGGTTATATATTCATGCCTAGGGTGAAAAACAATTCATTTTCACCGTAGGCATTTGAATTTTTGAGCTCTATTTTTTACATAGACTAGTTGAGTAAAATTGCATGTGGAGGAGCTAAAATACACACTTCAAACTAACTAAAGTAGCATATGAAACCATTTTATGATGGACCACAAATGAGTAGCTTACATTTTGTCATTAAAGCTTTTTTAATTGCATTTAATGTTAAGTTTAGGTTAAAAATGGTGAAGTCACCATTTGCATTTTAGGCCAAATGGTAGCTTTGTCAAGGAAATTGGTGACTTCATACAAAGTCATTGTTCTTAAAAATGGAAGATTCACCAAAAATAGTTATAAATCACTAAAATGGAAAATTTTCCTATTTTTAGGTGAAGTCACCATCATGAAAATAATGTTTTCACCTAAAAAGGTGTAAAATACCTAAACGATGACTTTGCCAATTGGGAAAATGGTGACTTCACTTTGGAAGCCACAAATACTTGGCTCAAGAACATGACAAAGGTATAGATTCTAGGAGAGAGGAAAATAGTCTTAATAGGCTTAGACATAAGCTCAGATAGTAATATAGAGTTAGGTTGAGAGTAACCTATTTATGATTATAGGAATGACTAGCTATCTCAACTTATTAGGAGTGATTTTCCCACTTCTTGCATACCCCATAAATATGGATGGAGGGGATGATAAAATTATTACAAGCATTGTATCTACGTGATGTGGTGAAAATTCTAGTCATCCAAGTAGATATGACATACTTGATCATGTTGGTTGAGTGATGGCATAGTGAGACATCCAATTTTTATGTGTTTAATAGAGAGGTGACAGTTACACTTGAGGATACTTGTCATATCTTCAAATTAATAATGAAATGACTAAATCTCTTTTAGACACCTCCAACATAATAGCAAGCCATACTAGATTATTTGGTCAACTACCATGGCATCCCCATGATCCATAGGAAGGTAGACATAGACCTGATTAAGACATACATAGATATTTGACTAGATGATCTACCTATTGTAGATCCTTCACCACCAATTATTATCAATAGGAAGGTCATGGTTCTTATGGATATTATTAGCATAATACATCTACCTAAAAAGATTGGATGGAACTTTCACATGGGCCTTAGAGGCATAGTGCACAACATGCTAGATGAGTCAACATATTTTATATGGGGGCTAACTATCCTAGCTTAACTTTATACAGATTTACACATGATAGCTTATCATAGAGGATGTAATATTGGGTAATATATTATATTTATGGTCTATATATAGGAGCACATTACTATTGAGTGACTAATGGGTAAATGATGGGTAAAAGACCCAAAGGAGCCACTAGCATATGGCTAGGTAAAGATAAGAGTAGGTAGGTGTGAGCATAGGGGGAGATATATTTTTATCATCATATGCTCAATTATCTCACCCCATATTTTTTAATCTAGAGGCCTTACCTTATTTATTAGTTTTAGTGGTTCTAGGATGGATGGTACATATCATATATGACTACCAAGTGTTTTATTATTAGAAGACATGTTCACACCATCGAGGAGTACTACCCTGATCAAGTAATTTGGTAGTTTGGTTTCTATAGAATGTGCTATAGGGGCCTAGGTGGTTATCTCATGTCACACGAGAGATTATTCGAGACACTTCTATCATTCATAGGGTTGTGGCCACTAATAGCTATCTCAATGTTTCATGATTTGATTGGGCTTATGTAATAGGTGTAACTTATGTAGGGGTTAATCTTACATACATTCCTTGGTGGGTAAAGGTGTGTAATTTGAGGCTTACAATTATTGGTCAAGTAGGTGGATAGAGGCCTATAGATAATAATAAGATGGAGGTTGAGACATCTAATGATACTGAGAGTACTTGGTAGAGTAGTAGAGGCAAGAAGGGTGATGAAGATGATGATGATGGTTTTAATGGTGTGTACAATGGGGGAGATGGTGATGGGGATGATGAAGGTAATTATGACCTAGCTATGATGGTACTCAACTCTAGCATAATAAGTGTTATAGGTACATAGGTTGATTTAAGCTAGGTAAGGCCTTTTAGGATATCTAGGGTAGGTAGGGATGTAAGCATGCTTGAGGAGGAGATCACCACTAGGGTGGGAGAGAGTGGTAGGTGGTTAAATTATAGAGTACCCTAGACATGCATGATGATGATATGAATCACCTTCACTTAAAGCCAGATGAAGGTTGAGGTTTCTAGGATGGCACATGTATAGGCCCAAATCATTGTAGAGAGGGATCAGGCCATCAGTGATAGGGATCAAACATTGGCTGATGTTAAGAGGCTCAAGTGAGAGCGAGATGAGGCTCATAAAGGTAGTATATAGGTAAGGTTTACCTAGATGGTACTTAAGAGCCTTTGAGATAAGGATGAGGATTTGTATTACTATAAAGCCTACAAGATGATAGTTCTCAAGGATCAATAGGTTATTTCATTTGAGGTTTGAGATATGCAAAGAGTAGTTAGAAAATCCAATTAGTCTCAAACTAGGACTCATGTTATAGGTGCTTATAGTCAATCAGTGCATCATCCATGTGTTAGGAACCCATGCTACCGCTTCTCTTTACTTTGTTAGCATATTATTTTCTATGGATGCATATGCTTTATAAGTCATCTCGTGAGCATTTTATTTTATCCCACATTCTTAGAAAGTAGTAATTGCTTAGTTTAGACTTAGTATATAAGTAAGTGTTAAGGCTAATGAAGGAATCCATGAATTATTTTTATAGAGATTTCTTAAAGGAGGTTACCTCCTTGAAGTGGCCTATGATCAATATAATAATTTTAGTGTTTCTACTAATCATTTAAATATGTTATTTCATACATTTTCAATAAATTAATTTGATATTTTATGTATTTTCATTAATTTATTAGAGGAGGATCCTCTCATTTGGTATTAGAGTGCTTTTTAGGGCCAATTTTTTTAAATTTTTTAAATTCTATTATGCTACATAATTCATTTAAGTATTTTTCTCAAAAAATCTTAACTCTATTTTACTACATAACTCTATTATACATCACAATAATCTATTCAAATCAAGGTTAAAAACCTATCCATATAGTTATGGGAAGTTCTTGGGTAAAATTATTAAAACTCATTATGAGTACCAAAAGAACCCCAAAGTAGCTAGCCCATTGAGAGGGCCTACCAGTGAAATGGGAAACTACCCCTTCTCGATTGAATAGTTCCCACCTGTGAGGAAAACCAAGAGCTATCGCTTAGAGGTAAACCCATGGGTGGCTAGAATTTTTTTGGAGAGTGGTACTCACTTAGACAACATTGGTGGCTAGAGATATATCCTTAAAACCTTAGGCAACCATTGAAACTTGGGGCCCATTCTATTAGTTTTAGAATATTCTCAATGGACTTACATTCAGATAGTTGATAGAAATCAAAAACCAAAATATATTCATCCTATCATTTTTAGAAAACTATTAGTGGACTCTTAGAGGATGCTTGATAGAAAATAGAAACTAGAAATAAGAAACCAAAAAAAAATCATTTTTTTGCAATATCTCTCCATTTGTAGCCCCATTAATCCTCAAAATTTATTTAGACACCTGAAATTCCATTCTCCACATTTTATTCCTTGAGGTCCCATATCCTAATTCCACTCCTAATTCCTAAAAATCTCAATTTTCCCTTTTTTGGGTTTTGCCATAACTTCTATTTTTGTTCATTTGCCTCAAAAGTTTTCCATAGTGTTCATCTCCCTTTTTTGCTCCTTTGTCCCTCTTTGATAAATTTTCTAGTTTTTCCATTTTCACTCCTAAAATTTCCCTCACCTTCATCAATCAAATTCCCATTATGAAATTTTTTTAGTAAAAGTACCTTTACCCCTTTCAATTTTTCCCAAATTAAAACATTCCCTTACTAAAAGTGTCTTAACTCTAGTTTTCCTACCCATTTCAAAAGAAAAATCTTATTCTGATCATGGCAGTAACCCAAATAGGATAAAAAAACATGGAGGATAAAATTTCCACCCTCAAGACCTACATCAAATATCTTGATGAAAAATTCTTGGCCTCAGTCTTCAACATACCACCTTGAACTACAAATGACATCCAGAGTCCTTTTAGACACTGAGTTTTCTTCTTCCAATAATTTTCATGGGCTAAAGCTTAATTTTCTTTAATTCAGTGGTGCAGATCTGACTAGATGGATCTATTAAAAAGAATAATGTTTTAGTTTGCATAATACTTTTGATGCCAACAAGGTCCCATTTGAATCCTTTCACTTGGAACATAGAGCCCTTCAATGGTATCATTGGTATACTAAGGCTCATGATGAGCCCATATAGACTAATTTTTACACCTTCATTTTGTAACAATTTGGCCCTAGTGCTTTTGATGAATTTAGTAGAGCGCTTACTAAACTTCACCAAATAAGAACCGTGAGAGAATATCAAATAAAATTTGAAAAACTAGCTAATCACACAAAGGGATTATCCTATTAATTCTTTAGAAGTTAATTTATTAGTGGATTTAAGAATGAAATTTGATTTGAGGTCAAAATGTTTTGGCCCAACATAATGATGGAAGCCCTAGGGTTGCTAAGTTACTTGAGGATATGATCACAACTCAGTAGCGATTCAAATCTAATTTTGCTCCATCTAGAAATATAACTCCACAATGATCTCAAATAATGCCAAACTTGAGAACCATTCCTATCAAGCATTTGATGAAGCAAAAATGTGAGACTATATAAAAAAGGAATATATTATAATTGTGATGACAAATTCAAATAAGGACATTGATATCTCTAGAAAAAGCTCTACCTACTGGATGTGGACTCTCTGCCTGAAACTAAAGTTTTGGAAGATGCTCAGGATATAATAGATGATTTGAAAGAAGCTCCATCAATTGTGAAACCTAATTCTCAAAAAGACCAACCAGAGATCTCTCTTCATTCCTTAACATTCATAACTTCATTGACCCTCAGATTGCTAAATAGGATGATTATTTTATCCATCCTTTCTCCAACTTTGAAGTTATTATTACCAATAGGGGCACATTACCTTGAAAAGGGAGGTGTTGTAATGTGCATATCTCTATTAGAGATTATAAATTGCACTCTAACATGTTAGCCTTGCCTTTAGGTGGCTTTGATGTTGGTTTGGGAGCCTAATGGTTATGCATACGTAGACCTATCTTATGGGATTTTGTTAAACTTTGGATGTAATTTTTAGATAATGGGCAAAAACACACATTGAAAGGCTTACAACCAGGGTCTCTCAGCATCATAAGTTCACATCTCATGGAAAATATTCTTAATAATAATTCACATGGTGTCATTGTCCAATTATATTCCATACACATGCAACCATCAATGGTTTCCACTCCTTCTAATCTACAAACCATTCTGCATAGGTATGCACATGTTTTGCCAAACCTTCGGATTGACACCTTCATAGCTAGAGGACCACCATATTCAGATCCTTCCTAGGAGTATTCCTCTCAACATCAGGCCCTACCACTAACCATTTTAGAAAAAGATCAAGATTGAGATGATGATTTGAGACTTACTAAAACAAGTCATTATTCACCCTAGTTCCAACCCATATTCTTCCCTAGTTCTCCTTATGCAAAAAAGATGGATCATGGTACTTTTATATTGACTTCCATGCACTTAATCACATCATAATCAAGGAAAATTTCTCAATCCTTATTATTGATGAACTTTTTGATGAGCTTCATGGTGCTCATTTTTTATCCAAGTTAGATCTCCACTTTGGATATCACCAGATCTGGCTTGATGAGGATGATATAACAAAGAGATATTTTCACATACATGATGGCCACTATGAGTTTTTGGTCATGCCCTTTGGGCTCACTAATGTTTCATTAACATTCTAGGCATTGATGAATAAAATATTTTGACCCTGCCTATGTAAATTCATTCTGGTCTTCTCTGATGATATCCTTATCTATATTAAAACATGGTCTAAACATATCCACCATATGGAGCTCACACTGAAACTTCTCTCTGATCATCATATTTGTGCAAAATACTCCAAATGTGCTTATTTCTAGGATGAAGTGAAGTAAATAGCTGCCACGACAAATTGGCCTCATCCTCAGACACTCAAGAATTTCCATGATTTTTTAGGGTTGACTAGACACTATCATAAGTTTATCAAGGATTATGGGAAGATTGTTTCTCTGCTAATAGCCATGCTGAAAAATGATGATTTTACATGGACATAAGCTACTAAGTGTGCATTTAAAGAATAAAAATAAGTTATGTGTACTACACCTAATCTAGCTATGCCATATTTTGCTAAGACCTTCACCATCAAGAGTGATGCTTGCGGTAATGGCCTTGGTGCTATTTTCCTCTGAGAAGGATGCCCCATTACATTCACTAGCAAAGCCCTTTCTAGCAAGAATTTAGTCCTCTCTACTTATGAGAAGGAAATGATGGCCATTTTGCATGAAATATAGAAGTGGTGGCCATACTTATTGGAGAATATTTTTTTCATCAAATATGATCACCGAAGTCTAAAATATTTCTTATAATAATGGGTCTCTACCCCATGACAATAGAAATGGGTTATTAAACTCATGGTATATGACCATGAGATCACTTAAAATAAGGATAAGGATAATATTATGGTTGATACTCTATCTCACACATTTACAAATCAAGCTTCCCTTTCATCTATTTCCATGCCTATTCCAAATTTTTTATGCCCTTAACCTTTATCATGTATCAGTATATGTGTGGCCAACTTGTGGCTTACATACCTCTTTTATATTTTTATTACATTTTTCTATGTTCTTAGTTAGGTTAGCCTAAGGAATAACCATGGCTAAGTAGACTATATATAGGAGGTAATGGTTAGTCTTTGATCATCATATTAAGTATTCTGATCTTATTGCATTGTTATGAAGGTTACCCCCTCAAAGTGGCTTTGCTATATTATATAGTATTCTATTCCACTATCAATTATTATTGTGTGATCTCTCATATTTTACTTATTCTATGTTATATATAATCATTTTGTGTGAACATCTAAGTAATTTCATTACAAGTGGTATTAAATCTTCAATTTATACAAGTTTCCTATGGTATTTTTTTTAGATCTGATGAGGTGCGACTTCTGTGAGTGGAAGGAGTGAAAAAACATAACTTGTAATCAGAGAAGAACTATTTTTCCCCCATTAGTGTAGTATTGTTTGAAATGATTTTTTTTTAAAAATATTTGAAAAACAAGTCTATAATTTTTTTTTCCCTTGCACATTTATAGTTGTTGTATTCATCTTGGCAAGATGATCACAATGGTAGATTATATTGGTACACTTTTTTGGTGCCAAATTTTTTTACCCTAGTACACAAAGATAGTCATTTGATTCATCTTGGTAAGTGATTACAATGGTACCATATCCTGGTACACTTTTTTTAGGAAAAAAACCCTCCTAGGGTCTGCATATGGTAGGTCCTACTTAGGGAAGAAAATGGGGGCAAGAAACTCCTAAGACTCTTACCGGTGACATAAAATCTAGAACTTTAATCTGTTGATTTCTCAACTTCAAGTTGACATAAAGGGATTGTTATGGCCTGATGACTTTGTTTTAATTCAAACTAATTTTTTATGGATACATAGAGAGATTAATGGGGTTCACACTTAATTACATCAGATCACTACACAATTGGCCACCCTTTCATCTCAATTACAACCTAACAACCCTCCACTTCATCATTTGGGTCCTCCTCTCAACACTAACAACTCAAATTCTGGTGTGAAACCAATATTTTCAAAAGTAGACATGCATAAGTTTTATGGTAAGGATACTTTCACTTGGATTACCCAAATTGAGAATTTATTTGATTTGCATAAAATTCCTAGTTCTCAGAAGGTGATAGTGGCATCTCTATATTTCGAACTTGAGAAGTTCATTTGGTATCATTTGTTGTGTACTCAAAAGAAAAAGAATAGTGCTCCTATTACATGGTATATTTTCATTGATGATTTGTTGGATCATTATTGGAATAATATCTCTAAGAACTACTTAATCTTGTTAGCCAAACTATGACAAACAAGAACTGTGAAGGATTATATTCATCAATTTCAAAATCTATCCTTATAGGTGGAAAACATCAATGAGGAAAATTTGACTAATCATTTTTTGGGTGGCCTCAAAGATAGCATCCAATTGGAGGTTCAAATTTTTAACCCAACATTTGTATCAAAATTTATTCCATGGGCATGCATGGTAGAAGAAAAAGAGATGGTCAAATGGAAAACTTTTACTATTAGTCATGATTGCACCTTTCTATCACCATCATTTTCTCAACCCACTAGATTAACACCTTGACAAATTGAGGAGAAGTGAGCCAAAGGGTTGTGTTATTATTGTGATAGTAAATAAAGCAAAGATCATCACTGTGCTGAAGAAAAGCTATTTTACATCAAAGGTGCCAATGAGGATGACAATGATGAGGAGGTAATTAGTGAAGATGAATAAGGTCCTAAGGAAGAATCTAATTACTCTCAGTCCACTATTTCTTTCATGCCCTTTTAGGTATTATTACACCCCAAACTCTTAAAGTGGTGGGTTTCCTAAATAAATAGAAGGTCACTATATTGATTGATTCTGGGAGCACACATAAATTCATCAATAGTTGGTTGGCTTCTTGTTTGAACTATTTCATTTATCCCACTCCAAAATTTTAGGTCATGATTGTAGATGGTGGTATTGTCAGTTGCTCAATAAAATGCCATAGTATTAAGTTTTCCATGGGAGACTCTTTGTTGGATTCTCCTCTATTTTCTATTCCCATGGGGGGAGCTAATATTATTCTGGGAGTATAGTGGCTCACCACTTTGGGCACTATTGAGATGAATTTCCAAGAATTATTCATGCAATTTCATTTTAAGGGAAGGACATTTGAGCTAAGGGGATTAAGGGATAAATCTCCACAAATTGTTATCTCTTATCAAATGACAAAGATTATTCATAAGTGTGCTAAAGGATTTGTAGCTTACTTATTTTACATTGAAGTTCAGCCAACTCAACCATCTACACCTCCTAATTTGTAACAAGTGATTGATGCCCATTTAGTTGTTTTTGGTAACATGCCAAAAGGACTTCTACCTAATTGCATGCATGATCATGCTATCAAAATTATTCCTAGTAGTACACCACCCAACATTGGGCCATACAAGTATCCCTATGCCCAAAAAAGTGAAATTAAAAAGATGATATAGGAGATGTTAGATGCACAAATCATTTTCCACATCCAAATTGAATATTCTTCACCAATTGTCATGGTGAGAAAGAAATATGACACTTGGAGGATGTGCCATGACTAAAGAAAACTCAATAATTACACTATCAAAGATAAGTTTCCTATTATTATCATTGATGATTTGCTATATGAATTAAATGGTGCTTTTATTTTACCAAGTTAGATCTATGTTTTGGGTATCATCAAATCTAGATCCATGATGAAGACATACTCAAAAGAACTTTTAGGACTCATGAGGGCCATTATGATTTTTTGGTTATGCCTTTTGGTCTAACAAATGCACCATCTACATTTTAGAGTTTGATGAATTCTATTTTTAGGCCATTTTTGAGAAAATTTGTTTTGGTATTTTTTGATGATATCCTCATTTATAGTAAAAATTGGGAAGACCATTTGTACCATGTGAAATATGTACTCTCAATTCTTTAAAAACATTAGTTGTATGCCAAACCTTCCAAGTGTAATTTTGGAGCTTGTGAGGTTGAGTATTTGGGTCATATGGTTTCACATAAAGGAGTGAAAGTGGATCCTAAGAAAATCCAAGCAATGGTGGATTGGTCAATTCCTAAGACACTCAAGCAACTAAGGGGATTATTGGGGTTAACTAGTTACTATCATAGGTTTGTCAATAATTATGATAGAATTGTAACCCCACTCACCTCTTTGTTGAATAAAGAATCCTTTTAGTGGATTGATATAACTACCATGGCATTTTAACAATTGAAATTGGCTATGTGTACCACTATAATGTTGGCCACTCCTAATTTTTCCAAGACTTTCATGGTTGAATGTGATGCATCTAGATATGGTATGGGTGTTGTACTCATGCAAGAAGGCAGACCACTTGCATTTTAAAGTCATCAAATGAAGGGTAAAAATTAGCACAAGCCCATCTATGAGAAGGAAATGATGGCCATTTTTCATGTAGTAAAACAATGGAAACCTTATTTGATGGGTCATCACTTTCAGGTAAAAATTGATCATTGATAATCTCAAATATTTTTTGGAATAATGGTTTTCATCTAAAGGAACAACAAAAATGGGTAACTAAGATGTTAGTCTATGATCTTGAAATAGTTTACAAGAAAGGTAAGGACAATGTAGTGGCATATGCACTATCCAAAAAGGATGAATCAGTTGAGGCATTGTTATGGTGCCATGACCATTCTATAGGAATATTGGCTAGAGGAAACATGATCAGAATGGGAAAATGATAGTTCTACCCATAATTTGATTCAAAATATTTAGAAAGGTTTGGGTGGATTTTAAAAATTAACATGGAATGGTGATGTATTATGTTATAAAGATAGATTATACCTATGTAATAACTCTCTTCTTAAACACAAAATCCTTCAGGAACTTCATGCAACTCCAATTGGGGGTCATTCAAGATTTTTGAAAACATATTATAGAATAAAGCAAATTTTTTTTGGGAAAGACTCAATGGGGATGTACAAAAATATGTGGCTAAATGTATGATCGATCAAAAAAACAAAAGAGAAACCATCAAAACCACAAGTCTTTTGTAGATTTTATCCATCCCTAGCCAATGTTGCGAAGAAGTGTTTATGGATTTCATTACAAGTTTACCAAGATCTAATGGTCAAAATGTCATCATGGTTGTGGTATATTATCTCAATAAGTATGATAAATTTTTTCTTTATCACAACCATTTGTTGCTAGTATAGTAGCTTCTACTTTTCTCAATACAATTCAAAAATTGTATGGTACCCCAAGGATCATTATCAGCGATAGAGATCCCATTTTCACTAGAAATTTTTGGATTGAGTTATTTGCATGTTTGGGAATAAAATTGGCTCATATTTCATCCTATCAACATCATTAAGATGGAAAAATTGAGGTAGTCAATAAATGTCTAGAAGAATATCTCCATTTTTTAATTTTTGATAAACAAGATATATGAGTTCATTGGTTGCCTCTTGTTAAATGGTGGTATATTATTTTAGTTCATAGTTATTCCAAATTATCTCTTTTTTTGGAACTATATGGATAACATCCTCAATCCATCACTTCAACCTTGAAGGTCCATCTTAAGGTTCATATAATTGAAGAACATATTCACCATCAACATGACGTCCTTGCAAGTTTGTATGAAAATTTATCCATGGCCTAGAATCTCATAAAGTAGTAAGTAGATCAACACAGGAGTGAGAGGCATTTTGAAATTAGTGATTGGGTCTTTGTTCACCTGTATCCATATAAGTAAATGTCCTTAAAGCAAAAAAAAGGATAACAAGTTACCCCCTAAGTATTATGGGCCTTTCATGTATCCTACATAAATAAAGTCATTAGACACAAAATTTTTACTCAAATTGAGTTATTACAATTGGATGAGGAAGGAAGAGTTATTCTTGATCCTAAGATGATCCTTTAAATATGCACTAAGTAGTTGTAGTCTAAAATGATTAAGGAGTACCTAATCAAATGGAAGAATTTGCCTTGTGAAGATGCCACGTGGGAGGATGAGTACTTTGTGTAGCAACATCTAGAGTTGAATCAATGATGAGGATAATGTTGTTTTGAAGGGGAGGGGCATCATATGCCCTTAACCTTTGGTGTGTCATAGGATATGTGTGATTGATTTGTGGCTTACATACCTCATTTATATTCTCATTACATTTCTCTATGTTCTTAGTTAGGTCAGCTTATGGAATAACCATGGCTAAGTAGACTATATATAAGAGGTAGTGATTAGTAGTTGATCATGATATTGCGAATTCTAATCTTACTACATTGTTGTAGAGGTTGCCCCCTCGAAGTGGATTTACTATATTATCCACTATTATACTTTATTATCAATTATTACTATGTGATCTCTCATATTTTGCTTATTATATATGATATATAATCATTTTGTGTGAACATATAAGTAATTTCATTAAAAATTGGTTAGATGCTATCCAATAAGGGTATGCCAATGAATCCTCATTATCTAAAATAATTCAATATTTGGCTATTAACCCCTCTATCATACTACATTATCCTTAGGATGGTACTTCTATATGATACAAGGGCCATCTAGTGCTTCCCTAGAGCACAGATCTTCAGTAGGATATATTCTATGAAATCCATGCTTCTCCATCCATAGAGCACTCAAGGTTTCTCAAAACTTATGAGAGGGCATAACACAAATTATTTTAAAAGGGCATGAAAAAGGTAATTCAATAGATGGTGGCTGAATGTGATACCTGCCAATGTAACAAGGGTGAAATGACACTCATTATTGGGTTGCTCGAACCCTTTCCCATCCCTACCAAGATTTAAGTGGATATTTCTATGGATTTTATTGACGGGATCCCTAAATCTAGAGGTAAAATAGTGATCTTATTTGTGGTTTATTACCTCTTCAAATATAGTCATTTTTGTTCCCTTAGCCATCCCTATACCACCTCCATTATTGCATAAATTTTCTTGGACTAGATTTTATGTCTTCATGGCATTCCTTCGTTCATTGTCTAAAATCATGATGCAACATTCACCAGCCATTTTTGGATATAAATATTTCGACACATCAACACCCAATTGAAGATGAGTTATAGGCATTATCCATAAATGGATGGCTAGACTAAAATTATCAACAAATTCTTGAAAACTTTCCTTTATTGCTTCATAGTAGAATAACAACATTGATGGGCAAAGTGGATTCCTCTCACCAAATGGTGGTACAATACCTCCTATCACACTTTAACAAAAACTACTCCATATGAAGAATTCTATGGTCAAGAACCACTAGTGCTCCTTCTATACACCCCAAGTAGTTCACTAGTTCAAGTGGTTGACATGATTATCTAAACTTGGGATCAGATCCTCAACACCTTGTGGGATAATCTTCACATGTCATAAAATATAATGAAATAATAGGATGATCAACACCATTCCAAGTGCACTTTTTAAGTTGGTGATATGGTTTTAATTTTCCTACAACCATATAAGAAATCCTCCCTAAAACTCAAAGGGTGTCATAAGTTGGATCCCATGTTTTATGGGCCCTATAGGGTTCTCTAGAAGATTGGGTTAGTTACTTATAAGTTGGATCTTGCAACTTCTTCGTGAGTTCACCCAATATTTCATGTCTTTTATTTGAATAAATTTATTAGCACAAAAATCAAAGTGAAGACTATTTTACCAAAACTTGATAATGAAGGATCTATCCTTCTTGAACCAGAGGAAATCCTGGATAGGCACACACACCAACTTTGATCTCGATCTATTATAGAGGTCTTAATTTAATGACATGTAATACAACTAGAGAATGTAATTTGGGAATCACTAATTCATATTCAAAACCAATTCCCACATCTAAATCTTTGAGAACAAATATTTTTTTAAGAGGGAGGGGATGTTAGGGACTTGTGCTACCCCTTCTCTTTACTTTGTTAGTATATTAGTTGCTATGAAGTCATATGTTTTGTAAGTTATCCTGTGAGCATTTTAATTTATCCCATATTCATGGGAAGTAGTAGTTACTTAGATTATACTTAGTATATAAGTAATTGTTGAGGCTAATGAAAGAATCCATGAATTATTTATATTAATCTTATTCAAAGGAGGTTGCCCCCTCGAAGTGACTTGTAATCAATATAATTACTTTAGTGTTTTTGTTAATCATATAAATCTATTATTTCATACATTTTCAATAAATTAGTATAACAATCCATGCATTTTCATTAATTTATTATAGGAGGATCCTCACAACATGACCACCACCACCAGGACCACCAGGGCCACCTCCAGTGATAGGTCCCATGGATGCGTAGAGCTAGAGTTGATCATAGGCACCTTGAAATTTTGGCATTTTAGCATTTTTTGGCATATGATATTTGTTATATCAGCATATTGATGTATTTTGTGATACCATTGTGATATGCATATATCTTTGATGTATATGAAATTTGAGATACATTGACATTTATTTTAGGGTCCTTCAAGGCTGACGTGCATGAATATGATATTGCTTTGATATATATATGTTGCCATATTTATGTTTATGTTTATCTCATGTTTAACATTATTTAGTATTGGTTAGCATTATGGATGTTTTTTCATTGTACTGATTATGCCATGTTTATGAGATTCTACTCTATTGTTTATCTGCTCATGTTGTATGACTCATAAGTATGCTTATTCAGAGATACATGCTTGTAGTAGCACATTATAAATCATATTGATTTGTTTATTACTCATTAGATTCAGGCATGTGTTTGGGTATTTGGATGGTTTAGATCTTAGATAAGTATTACCATTGTATTGATATGATAGTCTCTATATGCTTGATTTTTACTATAGATTGTGATATTATGCATCATATTTATGAATAATTATAATGACAATATATACTTGAAGAATGTAAAAAAATAGTTTAAATGCAAATATAAATAACCTAAGAATAAGATATGAACAATCAAATCCCAAGTGTAAATAAAAAAATAAACCAAGTGTAAGACTAAATACAAACATTCACAGCCTAATTATAAGATATGGATAATCGAGACTCAAGTTTAAACAAAATGTAAAAGACCGACGAGAATTGAAAAACACACATAGAAAAAAAATAAAAAAAAGGAAAACAAACAAATGAATATGAAACAAACAAGCACAAATAAACAAAAAAACAAACACAAATAAATAAAACACAAACAGACTAAAAAAACTATACAAACAAAAACTGACAGATAAACAAACATGAATAAACAAAATAAATAAATAAGGAAAGATAAACAAAATAAATAAACTAATCAAACAAAAACAAGATGAAAAATAAATAAAACAAATAAACAACAAAACAAACTATACAGATAAAATAAACAACATAAACAAACAAAAAAACCAAAGTAAATAAAAGTTCAATAAACAAACTATTCTAAACATAAAGGTAAAAAAATAAGCTAAGCCAAACAAATGTAAATATATAAATAATGGTTAATCACAATGTTATTTTAAACAAAATACAAATTATTCATGTATGTGTAATAGAGGTGTAACTCTTGGTGATAAGGTGACCCCTAATCTAGGTAGTAATGACATAGGTGAAACAACATAAGAACAAAAGGCACTAAGTTTGCCCTAGGATATAGGGATACAATGGCAAAGGGAACAATGAAAAATAATTGTCCCTAGGCTATAGGGATCAACAACACAAATATGATGACAAATATTTCCCCTAGGTTATAGGAGATAATGACACAAACCAACAAAATGAGGTGAATATAAGAAAAGGAATGGGTAGGTAAGTTGACTCCAGATGCACTAGGTAAGTGGACATTGCCTACATAGTTCCATAGACACTAGGTTCAATGTGAAATTTAAGCCAAATGTAGTTCTCCTAAGATATAGAATAGAAGAAAATGATGATAATAAAATATGATTGACTTGTATAAGAACATGGGAATGGTCTCGTAAAATAATGAGTGCATAGGAAAAGAGGGGGGGTGATGCTCAAAATTATAATTATGTCAACACATAAAATTCATGCAAGTATGAGAGCATAGTTTAGGATAAAACCACACTAAAAGATAAGAGACATGTATCCATGAATGAACTAAATTGGTAATTAATAGTGTCTACTAGATCTATGGCTTTGAGTGAGAATTAGCTCATAAAACAATAAGAGAATTTATTAAGGTTCATTGTAAAATGATGAGAGAATTGGCTGAGGTTACTCATAAAATGGTGAGAGCATTCAAATAGAAATATACTAACAAAATAATGAGAGCATATGAACACAATAAGTATGGGGAAAATAAAGGACAAGTGATTACTTACATAATAGTTATAAGACCTAGAATATTTAAGGCAAAGAAGTGGTCATGGAGGTGCCAAAAAACAATAAAGTGATGAAGAAGTGGTGGCAGTGGTCATGCTAACCCAAGATAACCCATATATCCAAGTGCATCTTACATAGTCTATGTGTACCTTTTAGGCCAATGTAGTTTTCCTAGTGATGGGAGTGAAAAATGCCAAGTAGCCTATGAATGAAGCTGGATAGGTAAGAAAGTCCATCCCATAAAATTTTTACATATTTATATTTCTCATAAAAATTCTAACCCAATTTTCATGATTTTATGATTTTTTTAGGATTTTCCTAAGTCTTTCTGAATGTTTCAAGGTTTCCAAATTATTTAAATGTTTTTGTAATTTTCTAGGCATCTCAACTCAATAGAGAATTATGAGATATAGAATGGTCCAACTCACAAAATGGTGAGAGCATGGCTTAGGATACTCATAAAATGGTGAGAGTGTTAAAATTTAAATGCTTGAAAAATGACAAGAGCATTCAAACATGGGTGGTTGAGCTAACTTCAAAAAATACTGAGCATTGCTTACATAGGCCAAATAGAACTCAATCAATTATAGCTATGCATTATAGTGAAGAATGTTTATAAATTGTTTCCAATGTTTTGGTATTTTTAGTATCTCAAATCAATATATAATTACAAAATACAATGTGATCTAAAATCATTAAATGTCAAGTACGTATGGTTTAAAAATGCTCATAAAATGGTGAGAGCATGACAAAGGGGGTGACTGAGCTAATCTCAACATAAATTGAGTACTGCTTACATAGTCCCATAGGACCTCAAATCATTGTAGTTCAAACTACATAAAAGGTGTCTAATTAAGAACCAACAAGTTTAGGTATAGGAAAATGGAAAGGTATGGCACTAGTGATGACAAAGTAATGTGACAATGTATGATACAGGGGTTGTTCCTAGTTTGACCAAAGGTAGTTATAATTAGGAAACAATGGCAAGGGTTAGTGGTACTAATTTATCCATAGGTGGTTGTAATTAGTAGAATGAATACTGATATATAACATGATAATAAGTTAAGATATAATTTCTAGGACCACTATCATACTACTTTCATAAATTGCCACTTAAAAATTTGATTCTAAAATAATTGCTAGAACTAAATCTATCATCAATCACTGAATGTGTTTGAAGTAAAAATGAATCAGAACTTAGGCCAAACATGATAGGTGAGGAAAAATAATTGGATGGAAATTTTTCTAAGGTATGATGGAAAGGTATAGGGTATGGTACAAAGAATGGGTATAATGTGGCATAACTTAAACAATATTTATAGACAATAATTTGAGTCTGTCAAGTGTAAACATGTTTTAGGTGCATTATGTTCATCAGTTCATCAAGTTCATCTCCTTATGGTGTGGAAAGCCTATATGCTCTAGAATCATAGTTAGAAATAACTACATAAGGCCCTAACTATTTAGGTTGGTACTTTCCCTTCTTATTTGTCTTGACATTGACAGTCTTCTAATTTTATTTTAACATAAGGTTACCAAGATGAAATTCTTGATGCTTAATGTGCCTATGTATCAGCCTCACAATCTATTATGATAAGCTTGAAGATTATTTAAGGTGACTATGCAATTTATATCGAGTAATTCTAGCTCCTCTAAGGAAATTAATTTGTAGTCCTCATCATCAATGATGTGTTTCAATGAAATCCATAGAGAAGGTAACTCAGCCTCGACATGAAGAATGGCCTTAGTACTGTTAACAAGGGAATAGGGGGTAAATCCTATTGGAGTATGGAATGTGGTACTATATTCTTATAGGGTGTTAAATATCTGTAAGTTCTAATTATGACAAACATCATTGATAATCTTCTTTAGAATATTGATAATGGTTTTGTCAAAATCCTCATCTTAGTTGTTGCCTTATGGGTAATAGGTGATAGAGAAATGTTGTTTGATATGGTATTGGTTACAAAGTGATTTCACATATTTATTTTTAAATGATTCACCATTATCAAATATAATGTCAGAGGGGATACCATAATAATAAATGAGATAGTTAAATATGAAGGGAATGCCTTCCACGCACCTAGTGATATATTTGATAGTGGTAAGGACATGTTTATGGCCATCTGAGGATGTAGGATTAATATTTCCTATGAGGTCAAGTCCCCACATTGAGAATAGTCATGGTGTTGTTAGTGGTTTGATAATTTTGGCTGAGAATGAATCAGATTAGCATGATTTTGAAACTTTAGACACCTCTTCACATATGCAATTGCATTTATTTCCATGGTCAACCAATAATAACTAATATGTAGTAACTTTTTGGTTAGGATTGCCCCATTGATGTGGGTTACACACACTCCTTTGTGAACTTCCCTTAATGCTAATCCAAATTATACCAAAGGTAAACAATAAAACAAAGTTCCATCATAGCTTTTATGACACGAAGTTGGTCCAAGTAGGGTATAATGAGAGGCTTTATGGATGAAGGATTTTTGTTTCTTATGTGAAAGGTCAGGTGGAATAACTTGGTTTTTGAGATAAGCATCTATGTCAGAATACTAGGGAGACATGAGACCAACAATGTCATAAACCATCTCGATGGTAGATTGTTCATGTGATAGCATTAAGAGATATTCCACAAGAAATTGATAATCCTTAGCTCTATCTGTAGTCTAACTCATGGAGCCAATTATGTTCATGACATCAACTATTATATTATTGGATTGAGATAGCCATTTAAATTGTGTGTTATAAATTTATTGTTTGAGAATATCAACCATGTCTTTCTATGGTCCCAACTTCTCATATTTCATTTGGTATTGGTATATTATCTTATTGATGATTAACTATGAATCACTATGAACTAGTAAATATTAGATGTTCCAATATACTATTTGGCAAAGCCCTATAATGAGTGCTTCATATTTAGCCATGTTATTAGTACATGGAAATCCAATGTGAAAGGACTTAGGAATAAGATCCCCTTATGCTGTAATAAAAAATATTATGGCACCTAACCTAAGAGCCATGAATGAACCATTAAAGTACATACTCCACTATTCTACCTTAGGAGGTGATTTTGCTTCTATTATGGTCATGATGGCTTTGTCTAGAAATCTAAATATGAGAGGTTGAGTATTGTGAAGAGGAGATTTTGTAAGCTGATCTATAAGTAATTTTCTCTTAATGACATGTTAATTGACATATTCAAGTTCAAACTCACTCAAGATAATGATCCATTTTACCATGTGACCCTGTAGATCTATTTTTGAAAGTAGATACTAAAGTGGATCTAATTTGGTAATAATAATGGTTTTATGGTTTAACATGCAGTGATACAAATTTTGGACTATGAACACCATTATTAAATAATTTTTTTCAACTAGCATATAATTATGCTCACACATGACTAATGTTCATCTTAGATAATACACAACATGATCTTTACCCTATTCATCATGTTGTTCCAAAAATGCCCCCAGGGCATTTTCAATCACTGACATGTAAAGTAACAAGGGCTTATTTGACATAGGTGGAAATAAAATAGGTGGATTGGCCAGATATTACTCAAGGTGTTCAAATGATTTTTGAAACTCTTCATTCTAGGATAAAGTAATCCCCTTCTTCAAAAAATGTGTAAATAGATGGAATTTGTCAGCCAACCAGGATATGATGCATCAGATTGATTGGATATTTCCCTATAATTGTGAGTTGCTTCAAGGTAGATGGAAACAACATTTTGGTAATGGTTCAAAGTTTGGTTAGATCAAATTTAATGCCTCTATGAGAGATAATGAAGCCTAAAAATTTGCTAGAAGTTACTCCAAATACACACTTCTTAAGAATGAGCCTAATTTTTTACTCTTCAATTCTCTCAAAGTTTCTTTAAAGTATGACTAGATGGTCGACATGGGTCTTTGATTTACCTAGGATGTTATTGACATAGTCTTCAAAAATGTCATGCATCATATCATGTAAAATCATTGTAATGGCTCATTGGTAAGTGCCTCTTACATTTTTGATTCCAAATGACATCACCTAATAATAAAATGTTCCCATGAAGTAGTGAATGCTATTTTGTGTTGGTATTCTGATGTAATATGATTTGGTTATATCTTGAAAATCCATCCATAAGACAAATCATTTCATATTTCACTATTAAATCAATGATCATGTCAATATTTGGTAGAGGAAAGTCATCTTTTAGGTAGGCTTTGTTAATGTCATTGAAATTAGTGCATATTATGATACCTTCTAGTTTATTGCTTACTAATACAATGTTGTAATCCACTCTAAATAGTCAATCGATCAAATACATCTTACATCTAAGAGTTTCTCCAACTCTTTCTTGACTAGTACAACAATAATAGGATGCATTTTTTCATAGTTTCTACTTAACATATTTGAAATCAAGATATAAAAAAAGATGGTGTACAACCAAGGTGGGGTCCAAACATGGAATGTCTAAATCGGCCCATGAAAATATGTCAATAAACTCCCTCAAAAGGGATATAAAGACTTCACATTCCTCCTCAATGAGGGAAACTCCTAGTTTAATCCATTTTGGGTCCTCTAGAGTGCTAATGTTAAACTCTGAAGTGTCCTCCATAAGAAGTGTAGAACCATATTATAAAATAGTCTATAAGGAGGTAAACTAGTTGGTAATGACAAAGTCCTTTAGCTAGACTGGCTCATCTAATTATCTCAAGTAGGACAAATCATTATCTTTTAATGCTAGTAAAGGCCATGTAAAAAATACTTTGGGGTACTCTTGAACAATCTATGTAAAATCTTGCTGCTCTTTAGTACTGATTTTAGATCCATATATAGGTATACAATTGTCTCCTATGCTTCATGTGAAGAGGGGTGAACATCCCCATCTAATGGAGCATGAAAAAGGTTTTCATCAAGAGACTTGAATTTTTATTTACTTTTACCTTGGTTAAAAAGCACTTGAAAGAGGTTTTCACTTTTAGACCTCAATGTTTGATTTGCTTTTTATTTTTAGCCAAGGAAGTTTAACCGCTCTATAAAATAGGTAGTAGGATCCAATATGATAGAAAATCCTTGCTTGTGATCTCCAAGAGGAATGTGATTCTTCAATCCCAAAAATTTGAATATGGCCTCATCATTCTCAAACTCATCTAATAACATTGTTGAATCTTGTTGGTCCCATTATGTCAACTATGGATGATAAAGGGTTAATGGTGAAGGGTGATAAATAAGGTTAATGGTATAAATGATATAGGGGTTAAATAAATTTATATTATAAAGGTCATCATAAATTCTATAATCAGACTTACATCACTACTAATATCCTCTTCTCTAGTCAATGGTGTTGGAACCCAAATAAGGTATGTGGGGTCACCCCTAGGCAGTTTAAATCTGATACCATGTTTTCCCTTGTACTTAGTCATTGAGACATGCTCAATCATTCCTTGATGATATATTCCTAGGCCTTAGCCTTCATAAATTAGGTGATCCATAATCTAGTTAGGAATAAGATACTTTGCACTTTGGTAATAGTCAGCTAGATCATCAGTATAAAGTCATGGATCATCTTTAGCTAAGGGGTCCTATTCCAGGCTAGAGGCTAGTTTGAAAACAATGGGTTTATTGAGCTGAGATTTTCCCTTGGTCTGCCACTTCATGTGAATAGTATTGGACTTATGTCTCCCATAGGATTTTGTATTCTATGATAATTTGGTAATGTGATAATGAAGCATGTGTACTATATTATCCCATACTTTTTGAGTTGTATAAAAGTGATTAACAATGTTTGGTGGAGGTGAAAATGAGGTAGAGGATAAGTTTTAAATGTCAACTTAATTAACTTTTGGTCTTGATTCAATGGATTTAGATTTTTTGACTCTTTCTCCATCATATTTGGGTATAAGATTCAAGCCAAAATGATAGTTATAGCTCTTGTAATCAGCCTTAAGGCATTTAAAATATTGATATGGATAGAGATCAACTGGTATAGTCACTTTCATTGTTGATGGGGAAATTTTATACACTGATGTAATGTGGAAGGTAAGTCCCTAATTTCATGGATATATGATTAACCCAATAGCAAATTGTAAGCTAATTCCATATATAAGACATGGCATAGAGTGTCATGAGTCAAAGGCCCAATGACCATTGGTAAGCTGATATTACTTTATGATTCATATTCCTCATTATCATATGCTTTGATAACAATGGTATCTAGCTATAGGTTGACCATAGTGTATCTGAGATGCTTGATCAATTTTAGAGAAACAATGTTGAGGCCTAAACCATTATCTACAAAGATGCATTTAACTTTGTGGTTTGTTATACCAACCTCAATGTACAGTGGGTTATTATGTAATGGGCCCAAGGATGACATGTTGCTTTGGTCAAAGGTAAGATGTTGTCTAGGGGACAAGTGTCCTACCATGGCTTGAAATTTGTTAGGCATGATGTCATTAGGTATGAGAGATTGATTCAAGTACTCATTTAATATGTGTTTGTGGATGATCGATGTATGTAGAAAATCCATGATGGATATTTGTGCAGGTGTCTTCTTTAGCTACTCCATAATTTCATAGGTTTTCCCTTCAATTTTGGTAGTTAGATTATTTATAATAGGCATGGAGGTCTGAATGGGCTCATTCATGGTATTTAGATATAGTCCTTTGATAATTATATTAGTTCATTATGTTGTGATTGCATAATCTCAATCTAATATAAGACCTTGGTAATTGGTTTGGGAGGTAAAAGGTCTTGAAATGGTATTTCTTAGATGATGCTGAGCTTGGATACTAACATGATCTAAAGAAAACTTATTAACATAAGGAGGTTGGTAGGCATTATTTGGCTGATAGGCATTATTGGGTGAGGGTCTTAGTATGCTGGTAATTGGCCAAGGATTATTGGTAATAGTGGTAACATGACCACCTGAGATGTGTCTTACAACATTATTGTAGGTATACATGATGGCATGATGGCCTCCTTGGTTGGTTTGGTTAGTTTGCCCTTGGTTTTGACCATTCTACTATTATTGTTGTGGCTAACATTATTGATATTGATTTTATGGTGGAGTTATATGATAATTTTTTGTTACTATTGGTATTGTTGCTAGTTATTATTATTTTTATCTTGAAGAAATGGATTTTAATAGATTCCAAAGTTAAAATTGGTTGTAAGAGCATGGGTATCTCATTGTATCTATCTATTTTCCATCATATTTTCAATTAGATGCCTGATTTATATACATTGATGTATAAAATATCCTTTGACATGATGGTACTCATAAAATTCATGTTCTTTGTACCAATCAGGAAAAGGAATTCCTTTAGGAAATGGATTTGGCAATGACTAGCTAATCATATTTTCTTGGACCAATTTTTAGAATACAAATTCAATAAGATCCTTAAAGTCACTAAATTATCTAGAAATGGGTGGTCTTCTCCTTGGAGGAGGGGTTTTAAATTGGGATTGATTTTGTGGTTATTAGTTTGTGGAGGCTTTGGCTAAATTTATGGAGGTGGTGGTTGCTGAATGGGTGGAGGTAGATGTACAACTAGTGTTTGCACCATTTGTATATGGTGCGATTTAGTGACCTCGTTGCCAACAACATTATTTTTATGGTTATAGGCCTTCATTATTTCATTATTATTGGATTGAGGTGGAATTTAAGATAATAATTTAATAGGGTTATAATTTTGGCTATGGATTTAGTTTTGTTTTGGCTAGCATTAATGCTAGTTTTGGCTCTAGTTGGAAAAAGATAACTTGATGATCCTTTTGTTGATAAGGGCCTTCTCGATATGTATCCCTTTATTAATAACCTCTTAAAATGTATGAAAAAATTGTAGCTTGAGATGATAAGATATATCACTGTGTAGGCTCTTGGTAAATATCACAACTAATTATTTGTCTAGAAAGTTATGAGTGAATCGATTCGCTAGTTCTCTATATCATTACGGATAAGCAAGAAAGTTTTCACCATTATTCTATTTTGCTTGGATCAAGTCCACAAATATAATCTTACATTAAATATTATAAGATAAATCTTATATAAAATTATCATAAAGATCATAAAGTTAGGTAAATAATTCCTTAACAATTTCAAAAGCCATTCCAAGGCTTGTTTGACTAGACTTCTTGGAAAGAGAAGAAACAAATATATGTCACTATATGCCACTGATTAGTAAGCAATAAATTATTATTTTAGATGATCTTTGGGGCCACCTTTTCCATTATATTTATCAAATTTGGGTGGATCATAACCAAATGGAAATGGTATTTAAAGATAAGTCATGTTGAATGGATAAGAACATATTTCATCTAGTTTAAACTTCTTTGTTTGATTTTTAGTTTGAATGGATTGGATTGTATCCTTTATTTGCTATAACTATTGGAATAAGAAGTTTTCTAGAGTGGCCTATTGTTATTAGGGTTGCACAATCAAAGGTGAAATTCCTTAATTGGGGTAGGTTGGAATGGCATATTAAAAAATTTTGGTTTGATTATTTAAATGACCAAGTATATGTATTTGTGTATTGGGATTATATTATTGATATAAAATACACTACTGTTGGAAAAAATATGGCTAGGGTTGGATATATAGCATTGGTTGGTGAATTTCAGCTATGGTAATGACATTTGGATAGGTGGGATATAATGGTATTAATGGGTTTGGGTGAGAACTTACTATCTACTCATCGAACCCTATTATATATAAGGAACACATTGTTGACTAGATCCCTACTATTAAAGGTGTTGTAAGTTAGATCCTTGTTGTATGTGAGATACCCATTGGGTGAAAGGTAATTATTTCCTAGAACTAGTACCTACTATACATAATAACCTTGATGTTGATTAAATACCTTTTATTAGATAGGCACTTATTGAGGGTTTGACATTTATTATTGTTGACCGCTATCACTTTTTGACTAATAGAAACACATTGTGGATTAGGCTATTTGTGATTATTGAGCTATATTAGTATAAGGTTGTTGTGGTAGAACATTAGTTTCCACTTGTTGAGGTGGTGTAGTGTTTTATACTTGTTAAGGTGGTCTATTGGTCTATTGTTTTTGGTTCATTTTCCCTATTACACACTCAAGGAAGCAACTCATTGAGAAATGGAGGTTACTTGTTGCATTTGTGAAATATGCATACATATCCTTATTGTTGAAAACCAATCATGGAATTGGATGGATGAATATATTATGTGTTTCTTGGTGGTATATTATACCCACTTTAGTTTAAATTGGAATGCACTTGTGTGGTATCCACAATGTTTTGAGTGAGGTTTTTCATTTGAGTGATAGTTTCTTTTGTCATTATGGTGACATGAAATAAGTCAAAAACCAAAATGATTTAACTAAAAGGGTCTATGTTTTGGTGTTCATAGATTAAAGAATCTATTTACAACCCTATTAATGGAGATAGTTATATAAGTGGCATGTTTAAAATAATCATTGCATTGAAATTATGATCTAGGTTAAGGTAATTTTGGTACGCTTCTTTTACTTGTTCTAATTTATCATCCATAGGACCTTTACCTTTTATAAGCACACTTTGACTTTGTTGGGGAATTTAGACTAAAGCTTGATTATAACTAGTTGATACCTATTTGAACTATTAGTTTCAAGGCACATTACTATGGGTTATTTACAAACTACTTAGACTTTCATGTGGGAAGTCTAATGGGAATTTGGCTCCTACTTTGATGACCCTGACTATAATTTCATCTTTTTCTCTAAAAAATGGTGATCAAACAAGTACAAATCATAAATTATCTATGTTGGTATCATAACTTAGTATGGGTCTTATTGTTGGATTTGTTTAAAAATAGGCATCACTTGAGCAAGGTATTGTATCATTTAATCTTGTTCTTAGTCTAGATAGGATAGTGAACTCACCAAATACTACATTAGTGGGTCTGACCTTTATTAAACATATGGAATATTATAAGATGGATAAGGATTTGTATCATAAGCTATGCCATTTCCATATGGATTTTGAAAAAAAGTGTCACTATTAACAAAGTTCTCATAGTATATATTATAATAGTCCCCCTACATGTATAACTAGGTACGTTTGGATCTATAACTAGGTCATATGAAAAATAAAGGTCTAAAATGGAAAATAAATTAGGTCTAAAATAGACAACCTTTATTTTTATAAAAGAGTTCCAAAGGGTAAAATAAATAATTTAGGTTTAAGATAAAAGTAGAATAGCAAATGTAAAATTGGTCTAATAAAAGTACTAATTTTCCTAAAGATGGTTATAATCAGTGGCAAAGGTGACACAAAATCTTGAAAACAGTATATGGCTAAGGTAATGATTTGTCCAAAGGTGGTTATAATTAGTGTCAAAGGTATCTAGACAAGGTAGAACAATTTTTAACTATGATCAAGTGAATAATGATTTTCCTAAAGGCAGTTATAATCATTAGCATGAAAAATAAGGCTAGACTCCAAAACAAAGGTAAAATATAATAAACTAAAATCAATCTAAATATAAGGTAATTAACTTAGATAAAATTAGTAAATAGATCAAAAAATAACCTAATGTTAAGGTAATTAGTTTGGTAGACACTTGGTAGTTGGCTCATAAAGACTCAATATTTGGTTCACAAGAGACTCTTTGACATTAAAACTAGGAGATTTTAAAACCCAACATAACAAACTTGAAATAAGGAACATGGAAAAAAAATTGGTAGAAAGGATGCTAAAACAAGGAACAAAATAATAAATAAACACTAAATAAGGGGTCTTTATGTCAAATAATAAAATCAATCCAAGCATCATAATTCAAACACAAAATGTAGACTACCTAAGCCCAAATTAGATGAGGCTTTGGCATAAACTTGATTAGTATAGGATTTGTACTTTGAAATATTTAATTTCAAATTTAATATAAAAAGACTCAGATTTTATAAGGTGAGTATGCTATACCAAAATAGGCAGTGTAACCATGCATTTAAAATAAAATGTATGAATGGTTTTGGAACTTGGTTTTAAATACGATAAGTGTTTTGGAATAATTTAGGTAGCATAACAATCCTTATTTAAATAAATGGTAAATAATGGTTTTGGAAAAAAATCCAAGGCAAATGTTTGAAACAAAATGAGTAATGTAATGATGCACTGTTAAGTAAATGATAGACAAACAATTTTGGAATATAGATCTAAGTCAAAAGTGTGAAATAAAATGGGAAGAGTAACACCTCTTAACTAAAAGTGGTGTGATAATACATGAATGTTTTTAAATTATTTCAATTTGACAATGAAAAAAATAATTTTAGTCTCAAACACACACATAAATCAAAGAAAATAGAATTAACACTAATGACTCATCCTATCTCTAAAAATGACGAGATTTATGTAGCTTTTGCCAAAGTTTATATAGATATACCAATACTCTAAATGAGTATAGGCCTATGGAAATATTTATATAAGGTTTAAGATTAAAAATCACTGTAATTTGATTTGGAATTATCCAAAAGCGCTATATCTCTATGAAATAGTCTAATAATTTCCTTAGAGTATGTTGGAGGTGTTTGTATGGTTTAGACCATACATAAAATAGGGAAGAATTACTTTATATAATGCTTGAATATAATCCAAAAATTTAAAAACATGTGTAGGTAGAGTTTTTAAGCCCCCCTTTGTCTCTCAATCATTGATATGTGGCATGAACTTAGGGTGAGGAGCATTCAAAATTTGGAAAGATATTTCATGATAAATAGGGTTGACTAAAATCTATAAGTTTAAAATCACACTAAATGGTCTCAATTATGGTTAACATAAGGAAACATCACATCAGTTGGGTTTAAACTCACTATATTACTATGAAAAAGTCTATTCCTTTACATAATGACTTCAATTGTATACTACTTAGTGAAGTTTGATGTTTAGTGTGAATTGACCCAGATTTTCATCAAGATTGGAAGATTAATCACTTAGCCCTAGGAAGTCTCAATATCATGTACCCAATTTATATACCCCACCATGGAGTGGGGTTGGTATGATGATGGGAGATGAAACCCCAGGTCAATGCACCCTTAAAGAACTTATGAAGAAGTGATGAACTCTCGCCCAAAATCCAAATGTAAGAAAATAAATAAATGAAAATTAGGAAGACTTTAGTGGTCATTTTTTGGGTCACCCAAGTCACTCGAAGCTTAAGGAGAGAATAAGAGGCATTATTTCCATTATAGGTTAAACAAACAAAGCAATAAACAAAGCACTTTTGGTCACTCAAGTTACCTAGAGAGAGAGAGAGAGAGAGAGAGAGAGAGAGAGAGAGAGAGAGAGAGAGAGAGAGAGAGAGAGAGAGAGAGAGAGAGAGAGAGAGTACAATAGAGTTTTTAATTTTCCACAAACAAATAATTTAATCCAGGAACTTTGAAACTAGATAATAAATAAAGAATAGACAAAGAGAGAGATTCTCTTAAGATCTCTAAAATAAAGTGGATGCTCTTTTTAAAATCACTAACTCAAATGTGAATGAATTTTTAACTCCTTGGCTTTGTTTGCTCTTGTAAAATTGAAATGCTAAAAGACCAATTTGGTTAGGTTAATTTTAAGCACTACAACAAAAGTGTATGTGAGATTTAGAAGTGTTTAGGACTCTCTTTCTCCACCTTGGTTCCTACAAAAATGTTAGGGGGTTATTTTGTATTTAGGCCAAAAATAAATCAACAAACAACATTCCATTTTTAGCTCTCAGGGTTTTGAAAACACAAAATGAATTCATCATTTTTGCAATAGAATGAAGTCACCAGTTCTAAAAAAGTTGCTATTTTCCCTGTAAACACAGATAAATAGAGACTAGTTTTTGGCAAAGTCACTATTAAATAGGGTGAAGTCACTAATTAGGTATACCAAAGTCATTGATTACATAATAAAATTAGGTGAGGTTGTCGCAATAATTTTTAATTTTACCTATCAAATCCACCATTTATTAGGGTTGATATCACCATTTTCAATTGGAAATGTTGCTATTACATAGGTCAGAGTCACTTTTTTGAAGTCATCATTACATAGGGCAAAGTCACTAATTACAAAAAAAATAAAATGATAGGATTTTTAAGCACAAAAATCTAAACTTGAAGAATTAAATGCTCTTTTTAGGAAATCTAAAGGTTGCACATCATTCTCCTTAACCATACAAGATGCTTGGTCCCATCGAGCATGCCATTATGTATCTTAGGAGTCCAAAGATCACACAAATGTTGATTAGTTCTTTGTTAATGAATATAATAAAAATCCATACATAAAAATATAATGAAACTAAACACTCTTGACTAAAAAATAGGGGGAACATAACATAATGAACAAAATCACAAAATAAAGATAAAAACACACATGAATTTTACCTCCCTTGTTGAAATAATGCCCACTTATTGGGATAGTAGATGTTCATGCTCAATATGGTATTATAAACTTATAACAGTGCTTTTCCATGTTGGTAGCATTTCTCCAATTGCCAATTGTGGATTTGATAGGCTTGGCTTGACTTGGTGTGAATCTTGGTATAAAAAGAGCATTAGAACATTATTTCAATGGCTTCTTAAAGGTATTCCTACAAAATAATCTTACACACAAAAGCTTCTTTGGGTAGAGTGAGGGAACTTGTATTTATATCTCTCAGAACTAACTCTAAAACTAGGGAGGTTAGGTTTAATTCTAACTTTGGTTGAATCTAAAATAACCTAAGTTCAGTTAGGTTAACCTTAGGTTGGGTTAAAACACTCATGAAGTCTTAACAACTCATTTTTAGATATTTATGAGCCATGACAACTCAATTTAGATATTTGTGAGGTTATGACTCACCCTTTTAGAATATTTAAGAATTAATAAATCACTTTATTATTTCCTTTGACCTTGAATTCATATTTAACTATTTTTTTAGATAAATGAAATTCACTAATTCAACTTGGAATTTTTACTTAAGAAAACTAATTGAGATTTTCTTTTTAATTAATCTTGCTTAATGGTTTTTGGCTTTTGGAAATTATTTTAAATGTTTTGAATTAATAGATCAATAGGCTAAGAATGTCAGGCTTTTAGGTCACAATTTGACCAGGGTTGAATCCAAGATAGGTTTTTGGTGAATATAGGGTAATACCCTAAATAAACAAGCCTCACCATGTTTCTGAGCAATAAAATCCCTTAGGTGAATGAATTTAGACATTCAGGTGATTTCTAAGATTAGATTGTGTTGTGTGCTAGAAATTGAACTAAGTCCTAGTTTAAGCATGAAAGTGACATAAATTGAGTATCTATAGTGGGTAGACAATAATTGGTGATTTACAAAATTGTTGGTTAACTCTATCTTGCTTATCCAATTTCCCAAGTAACCCAAACCCTATTTACATATTTACCTAAGTATTTATCATTTAAAATAATCCCTAACTAATCAAGTACATTATTTTCCTACTAAGTCTACTAGGATGATCTTATTAAGAAGGATTAAACACATTTTATAGAGCTAAGTTGGCTTGGTTGACTTAGTTCGAGGACTAGTGATAACTTTTTCCAATTAACGAGATCAAACTGGTCAATCTTGTTGGCTAAAATTATAGAAGGGTTAAGGTTTATCCATTTTTATAAATACAAAGCTCATTTAAATCTAATAGGAAGCATGGTAAATTTTAAGAGCCCTTATCTGAAACCCCTTGGAATTTGTTAGCAAATCTATGGATAACTATTTTGCAAGCATGGAAAATTTGATATGCATGGTGGCAAATTCATCAAGAGGAGAGGAATTTTTTTTTTTTATAAAACCACTCACTTGTATTGGGCACACAATATCGAATTATACAACCAAATGGTGTAATTAGATGATGTAGCTAGATGACTAGTTTATAGTTCAATGGTGTATTAAAATTGATCAACTAGAGATATCAGTAAGTGTAGATGGTAAACATGGATGACATTCAACTTCATGTTAGTTATTTGATGTAATTGAATAGTCCATACTTCTAGTATACTAGTCAATATAGTCATTTGACTTGACACCCTTTGGTTATGTATGTAACTGACTACCTTAGTTACCACATTCTGATTATACATAACCCCCTTTTCCTTTATTTTAACCATTAATATTTATTTTGATTAGTTAAATTGATTAACCATTTTAATTCTAAAATTTGTACCTAGTGCAGTATTTGATTTTGCTTATTTCTTGATAGGGGCATCGAGGTCTCACTATCGGGTTACTTGTTTGATATCGTGGGGTAGTTTTCAAAAGTAGAATTTGATGGTTATATGTGGCATCATATTTACTATATATAAGGTAAATTGGATGGATAAACATGAAGTTATTGTCCAAAGAAATATCTTACATTCCTATTTTTTAAATGACTCAGACTATGTAGTGGCCCTCAAAAATTTCCAAAACCAAATTTCAAAAAAAGTAATATTAGTCTCTAAAATTTACCCTAATAGGGAGGAAAATTCATTTTTGCATCATTATAGTTCAAAATTATCATAAATATACATTTGAATGAGCCTTTATTTAGGGTTTTCATTGGAGATAATATTACTTATCTTATGGGAAGTCTTGGATGCAAAATACAAGTCTTTTGGATGAAAAATATGAGTCTTTTAGCCTAGAGCTTATTTATATAGTGTGATCCTTACAAGCCACAACAATATCTTACATTTGCCTACCATGATCCCTTGATTATTTATTTATGTCTAATCATCCCCCTTTGTGCCACAAGCTTTGGTGAACACTATATTAGTTCTTATATTATGTACACTAGATTAGTTCTTATTTTATGTACTTAGGCTTGATAGGGTTATTGCATCGTGCCAATTTCCTAGAGGCTTTAGAATCCTCTCATTTGGTGTTATGTGCTAAGATATCCCTTGGTTAAGTTTAGAAGATCTAGTTTGGTTATTCTCCTGATATAAACATGTATTGTAATGGATGTTAGTTAATTAATTTGTTTAATCCTAGATTTACTAGGTCAAATAAGCTGTAGATCTATCTTAATTTGTTACATAAATTATGGTAAACTCGACATGAATCTAACCCTTACATCTTTTTAATTTTAAATTTTAAGTCAACTAGATCGGACTAGTCAATATAGTCTTCACCATTGTCTATAGATTGAGTATCCACAGTCAACTAGATTACATTGGTCAATCCTATTTTGTCATTTATTTATAGGTTTTTATTTATTAATAAAATAGATCAAGTGGGTTGATATAGTATTTCTCTCTATCTACAAGTCTAAGATCTATAGTCAATAAGATTGCATCAGTCAATCTAGTCATTTTTCTATTTTTAAATTTTTTCATTTATAGTAAACTAGATCGAGCTGGTCGATCTAGTTTAATTTAATAATTTATACTTTTTAGCTTCAAGAAACCTAAATAAGCCTAGATAATTTAGTTTCATTTTATCACTTTCAATTTTTAGTTATCTATACACTAAGTTGGGAATCCCTATGTTTTGTATATTTTCACCTCTGCAAGACTCAATTAGATATGGAAAATATAGATATAAATTAGTTTTTTTACATGTTTAGTCAACTAACAAAGTTGACTTGATTGATTTGGTTGTATTTTCTAGGTTCACTTTAAACAAGATGGGTATTTCCATTTTTTGTCAATTAATTCAATTTGTTATTTTTACTTTCCAAAACAAATATTCAACATTTTAGTTTCTAGTCCATACCAATTTTTAGTTCTATCAAACTATACCAGATAGTCAACTATGTCAACCTGGTTGACTTAGTTATGTGTCTATCTTTTTTCCAAATAAACTAAGCTGACCTACCTGACTGTGTTTATTTCCAACTTGTTTGCATAATAGACTAGATTAGCCTGCTTGAATGTATTTTATTTTGATTATAAACTAGATTGACCTGTCAATCTTATTTTGTATTTTTTAGCATAAGTAAGGCAATTCAATTCCAATTCTTAGTATTTAATCTCACATTTTCTTTGAAAATAGTTATCTACATGTTTATTTACTTTTTGAAATGGTAAATTAGTTTTTGATAATTAAATTTTACCTTTATTTTCATTTTATCTTGATTTCCCTAAAAATTATGTATAGGTAGTTTTAAAAATACTTAGCTACTATCATGAAGGGTTACATAATACTCTATTTATAATCCTTATATATATATATATATATATATATATATATATATATATATATAATGGCATGAGGGGCTTTCTCAATACTCATAGTCATAGTATAGAGCTAAAAATGATCTTTAGTTTCCACATACCTCACAATATTTTAAAAATGACTAGGATTACCCTTTGAATTGAATCTTAGGAATCCTTCCATCTATTTGATTCTATGGTGCATTTATTAGAGGTTAGTGTTGTGAAGTTACTTATAACTTATTACCCTTGAAATCAGGTTTAGTGGGCTATGGGAATGACACTTCATCCATAATTAACACTCTAAAACATTGGGTTATCACTATCCAATGGACAAAAAAGTAGCTTTGAAAGCCTATACTTAGATCAAAACCTTTTAATACAACCTTTTGATCTTCTTTTTTAGATAATTAGTTAACATTAATTATTACAAAATTACAATATACGCTTGTTGCTTTTTATTCTTTGTTGTACTATAGTTTGTATTGACCAACGTCAACATAATTTCATCCTGCATGGTAGAAAGTTTAATATTTTTTTCATTAATATTGTTTTAAAAACTACATCATTCAAATTACTGTTAAAATTTTCCCCTATTATATAATTAAGTTGACCAGCTCAACTTAGTAAGTTGTCCAAAATCAACTAGATCGACTAACATGATCTAGTATAATCTTACATTTTTATTTATTCCCTACCTATCAAACTAAGTTAACTAACTTGATTTGGTATATTCTTTAGACTTTTATATTTTTTACTTATACAACTAAGTTGACTAGCTCAACTTAGTAGGCTTAATAGAATGACCTATTTTGACCAACACAATATAGTATAATCCTACATTTTTCTATATTTCCTTCTTATTAAACTAAGTCAACCAACTTGATTTAGTAGTTTCTTCAAACTTATGTATTTTTTCCTGTACAATTAAGTTGACCAACTAGACTTAGTAAGCTATCCAAAATCAATGAAATAAATTAGAATTATCTAGTATAATCTTATATTTTTATAGTTTATACTTATAAAACTAAGTCAAATAACTCAACTTATTTCTATGTCCAAAATTTGTCTCTTCCTACCTGTGAAACTAAGTCAACCAGATCGACTTAGTAGGTTTTTAGATTTTTACTTCCATTTTCACTTTTCACCATGTAATACATTTTTGATGGAAGTGAAATGTAAACTCAAAATGACATGATGAATTTAAATAACCCTCCTAAATGTCCTCAATCTCACCTTCCCTATACCTCCATATAAACTATAGTTGTTACTAATTTCCATATGGCCACTATAACCAAAAACTATGGGTCACCTCCTCCCAAAACTTTGGATCCACTTAATTATCCTCCAAAAATGCCTATTGTTAAAGATAAAATTGATCTAAAATATAATACTAAAATGATACTATTCATAAATAAAAACCCACAAAATCATATTAAGGATCCCATGATTATATATAATCTCATAATGGGACCTTACATAGACTTTCTACCTTCACCTACACATAATTTATCTACATGCCTTATGGCAAGTCACCCTATGACTTCTTCCATGAAATTTTACTCTTCAATTCTTACCTCTTCTTCCTTGCCTTCAAATTTTTCTACTACCTCTTCTTCAACCTTGCCTAGTATTTCAACTACTATGGCTGGACTTTATTCAAACAAGCTTACTCAAAGTGCCCATGTCCACACCCATGCCAATGCTACCTCTAGTGCATCTCAAGCTACTTTTACTAGTCAAGATACTATTAACACTAATAAAATTCTATTACAATCCATGAACAAAATGGCCACAAACTAACAATAGGAATCGAATGTTATAAATTCAAAACTAACTTTTGAAATTAAAAAATCACCTCAACTTACTCAATGGGGAGTGTAAAATCCTAATGTCCCCCATCCCCCGAGAGATGCATAAGGTAACTATTGACCATTTTAACCACAAGTCAAAATGGGTCAACTCCCATGTAGTAAAAACTTTTATATGGGTCTAATTATATGTTATATAATGTATTTAATGTCATATCATATGTTTTTGGCCTTGGTCATGGTTTAAATAAGTCTTATATCACCTTGAGACACTAAGGGGTCATTTTGGGGTCATGTATGAAAGTGGAATGTTTTTCAAGGTGTCTTAATGAAAAATTTATTATATTCCATGTCATTAATGATAGTCCATCTAATAATTATAGCTTCTCTAACTAAAAATCAAGAAAATAACTAAAAAAAGAGTTTGTCACTTGTATAACTTATAGGGGAATATGACACATGTGGAAATATTATGGGATGACTCTTTAACTTCTATATAGTCATATTAGTGCTTGATCATATTTATAAGTACTAAAAAGGGTCAAAAACTATTCTGATCCTTTATCACCCTTCTAGACATGTAAAACTAGTCAACAAGTCTCTACTTGGTATGGCTAGTTGGAAAATTTTTAGACTAAACACCTTTGGGGAGTGATATTACACTTAAATTACTTAATTTTAATAATAATATTTTAGATATTGGTCAATTTTTATTTATGAACTATCCTTTATAAGTTGACTATGTTTGTATGCTTGTTAAACCCCATACCTTGTAGGTTTCCTTCTCATGTAGACAGGTCTATACAATCCAACTAATAAGATTACTTACATATACTTTTAAATCTTTCCTATAATGTTTCCCATGCTTATTTTCATGTTTTAAGTGTTTTGATAGGCAAATCATCTCAAGTTACATGTAAAGACACCTTTCTATGTTGTAGGCATGTTGTCAACACTTCCAATGTCTTCATGTCTTGGTAATGGTATTAGATAATGGTGATAGGTTTATCTTCATGTTTAAAATATCATATTATTCCCTTATATATTTAATTTTATCCTCAAAATAATAAACATAGAGTGGTAGCTAAGGTTCTTGTAAAAGGTGCATTCACAATCATGGTAAGTTACATGTAATAAAGGTCTGCATAACACTCATGGAGAAGTAGTTATGAATTCTGAGTTGTTCAGCATACTATTAAAACATGAAAAAATAAAGCCAAAAATGGCATAGATATCATGAGAAGATAATTTCCCATATACTCATAGTCTTCCATCATTGATAAACATACATAGGAGTCTCTGAGGAGACCATCATGTTAAAATGGGAGCCTTGATACTTGTCTCAAATCCTTCATAGTGTTAATAGTGAATTTGGAGATTTTTTGAGGGTATATAATTTATTAAAATTATATATAACTTTCACATTTTTTAAAACACTACTCACTACTTGCACACATGCTACACATGGCACTAACAGAGAGATAAGAATGCTTAATGGAGGAAATTAGACATGGTGAAAACCTTCTTGAAGTCCTAGTGTGTTGTAGAGATCATAAAATACATTTTTGGAATGTTAGGTTGGTAGTTAAGGTTGAAAATTAATTTCAAAGGTAATGACTATGGATTTAAGGATCAAATCCCTAAAACATGAAAATAGAGCACCTAGCCATTTTGTTGAGATTATATGACAAGGTTACCAGGGGTCTTGACCAATCCAAATGCACTAATTATATATCCTTATCATAGGAGTCTAAATTTAAAAATGAAGAGAGTAATTTAGTCATTTGGTTTTCCTACTAGAAAGTCCTAAAGATGCACATTTGACCACTAAATTCAGACAATGATATCTACAAGATTTGAGATCCAAAGAGACCTCTTCATCCAAAGTTATACTATTAGACCATGCCTCCATAATTGAATGGTTATATATAGTTTAAAAGATCATTTATGATCTAAAGGTAATTTAAAAAGGATGATATGTAGAGTTTTGAGCCCCATATACACTTACATGTGTCTTCTCCTTTAAAACTACCCACCTACAACTATGATCAAACTCCTACATCATCCATGATAAGGAATTATGCATGGAAAAACCAACATTGATTTATTGAAGATGATTCAAAATGAATAAATGTATCCCAAAGTGATGAGACACATTCCAAATGAAATATACACCTACAAGATCCTACTTGTTATAACACAGTCAACTATAGTTGATTGTAGATAATTGTGGGCTGAGTGATGTTTTGATGTTGACACAGCTCGACTATGTGGTAAATAGTTCAAAAAAAATGTATAATGACCTTAGGAGACTCTAATTAGGCCTATGAACATTTACTTCAAGCTTAAACCATGTAGGTATCAACTACAGGTATGGTGCCTTGAATCAAAACATAGTTAAGAAATTATACTTAGTCTAGGGTAATCAAGGTAAGGTGTGAATAATGTAAAGTTTGAATAAAGTATAATGATTTAAATGATTTAAATATACTCCAATATAGGGAAGAACACCTCATGAAATATCATGGTGGATAAAAATCAAAGAGAGGGCTCTAATGATGCCACACACAATCTATATCCTAAACCTTGCACATAGTCCCCTTCAACATAGTCTATCTTAGGTCTTGTAAGAGTTAAATGGTCTAACAAGGTGACCAAGGGTTTAAATTTTTTAAAGATTGTATATTTCACTTGTATATTCCCATACAATGTCTAATTTTTCTGAGGAAATAGGGGAAGTACCCTCTATTTTGTCTCAAATAGAGGGTACTTCCTTAGGATACAAACCCTATAGTCTTGGAGAATGGGGATAAGAGGGTGAGCTGAGGATTGTTATAAATATTCATGGAGATTTTAAAAGATATTTAATTCATTAAATAACATGTATAAGCATGAAAATGATTCAAAATTTCACTATGGTGTCCTAAAACCTCAAGAATACAAATATGCCTATGAGATAGGGTTTAGGTCTAAAGCCCAAATGGGAGGTCAATTTCACTTCCAACCTTAGGTGGACACTCCAATAAATTAGGACATGTTTATGGGGGTATTTAATATGTTTCTAATCTTATAATATGCAAAAAATTCCACAATAAATGCACTTTTGGCTCAAATACAACTCAGAGGTATGGAGAATGAAGGTCAAGGTTGAGTAAGTAGGTTTGAAAGCTCACATATTCTTGGAGAGTGTGCATGGAGGTTAAAGGAGTTTGGGGAAGTTGAAATAGGTCCTATTTTTTTTTTTTTGAAACTCTAATGTCACATATTTATTAACAAATCTTAAGAGTGAAAATAACCTAAAACCCTACAAAACCATAGATAAGGACCCGATTGGGAAAACATGGAGGGATATCCTGATGAGATGGAATAGACATGAAAGTGATTTAAGCTTGTAGGGGACTATCTATAAACCCTTCCCATCCACTTGAGGTGTTCCTTACTTGTATATATAAGAGGAAAATTGGCTTCTTTGACTATTTTGGGTGTTTTTAGGTTCTAAGGACTTTTAAGGAGAGCAATCAACTTTGGGAGTGAGTTTGAGACTTATTCTAACTCACTATGATCATTTAATGCTTCATAAAAAATCCTAAGTATTTACACCTATTAGAGAACTAAATTATAACCTCAATGAAGGCAAGAGTGTTTAGGTCCTACTTCCAAAATCTAGCTCAATATGGGATTAAACCTAGGCTATAGGTATCCTATAATGGGGTTAGACCTTTAGTATTTTTTAATGAGGCTAGCTCCTATGATGCATCATTTTATCTTGTTACCACTACTAAAACCTACTAAAGACTAGGGAAAAGGGAGAGAGATATATATAGAGAGAAACTTGAAATGGAAAACTAAGATAACAATAGTGATGTACCTAATTTATGGTTTGATCCACTGTATTTAACTCTTAGAACATTTAATGAAACAAGTAAAAGACCAGATCCAAGATCCCAAATATCTATCATACATTAGTGTTTTATGAAGGGGTTCACAAAATGATATAAGCTAAGGGAAATGAAGAAGAGGTTTAAATTAAAAAACTCACAATTCATAGTATCCACATTGATCTGGGCAGCAATTTAGGTGACAATTCGGGTGACAGTTCCACCCCAATTGATGACGAAACTTATGGGAACCATAACTTTTACACTGTAGCTCCAATTGACTCACAGTTTGAAACATTGGAAAGATAAGAATGAGGATAATGATGTGAGATGACATCAATTTTTTCTCAATGAATTTTGACCCTAAAAAACCCAATGGAAGTGCCCCAAATTTCAATTTTAGTAATGCAGTCTAAAAATAGTAAGTTTCTAAAAATAGTAATTCTTCAAATTCTATATTATTTTAAAGTGTGGAAGTCAAACCAATTAATCTCCCTCAAGATTGGTGACCTTACACATCCTCCCCCTACTTTAAAAATGGGTATAAATGAATATGTAACCTGAAATGGAAAATTAGACATCTCTTCCCAGAGATAAGCATATAGTTGTGTTGCGAACTTGAGTAATAATACATCTCTTCTTATAGAATTCATTATTACTATGTTGTTTTTGTGTTCTTGAAATATTTATCAACTAGAACTTCTAATTTTTGGATCAGTGGTATTAGAGTGGTTTGTCTTGAGAGTGTATGATCCTGAGGATGAGGTCAGGCTACAAGAAACTTGGGTGGAAAACAACATAGCTTCCAAACTATCCACCTATTCGCTCTAAATGACTTCAAATGGCAAACGACACTAAGAAATTTGATCCTTTTAAGGAAATGGTGAATGAAGCACTCTAATGGCAACAAGCATAGATGCTATAAAAATTTTCCCAAATTCTTCAACAACTCTTGATGGGAAATTCTGGCTCCTCAGCTGCACTTCTTGGCTCCTCATCTATAGAACATCCTTTCAGTGCCCCAACACCCTTCAAGGTTCAGGTGAATTTTGATATTCCTACATTTGAAGAAAAAATCAATGTTGATGTAGTAGAAAATTGGTTAGATCAATTATCTTCCTACTTCTCTATAAATAAATTCACTGATGGAGAAAAGATCACTTTTGCTCTTTTGAAAGCATTATTTCCCATGAAAAATTGGTGGGAAGTGTACAAAAAGAGGTTCAATACATATGACATTGGCCTTGAGGTGGAACCTACCTAGGATGATTTCATGGAAGTGGTGAAATAAGAATACTATCCCATTGGAGCATATGATGATCTATACATATAGTGGAAACAACTTCACCAAGGTAAGGACCAATCTGTTCAAGATTACATAGACATTTTTCATTCTTTATCTACAAGATTAGGCATCCAAGAAAGTGAGAAACATAAGAATCTCAAATATCATGGTGCACTATAATGGTACATATGGGGGGAAATATAACTCTTCAATTTGGAAACCCTCGGTGAGGAATACAAATTCATAGTGAAGATTGAGCAGAAGCATGGTAGAAAGAATACGAAGAGTCAACCCTCAAAAATTAAAAGTGACAAGGAAGGTCAAACATGAGGCCAAAATTGGAAGCAAAAGGAGTTTCAATATAAGAAACCATAGAAGGGGAAGGCTATAAAATGGTATTATTACCACAAAACTAGAACTCACTCCAAAGAAGAATGTCGAGCCATCAAGTCACTGCTTTCTAAGTCACAATACTCAACATCTACTACTCTGTCTCCTACACAACCCACAGTTGAAGAGGATGAAGAAGAAATTATAGATGCTAAGCCCAACACCATCTTCACTTCATCACAGACCCATGAGTAAAGGCTAGATGACAAGGAAAGATTATTTCACTCCAAATTATGGGTAAAAGATAAGCCTCTATATTTCATTCTTGATAGTTGGAGTCAAAAGAATTTAATCTCTGCTAAAGTTGTGAAAAGTCTAAATCTATCCATGAAGCCTCATCCAAAGCCATATAATATTAGAGGGTTGAGTCTAGGAAGATACCTCCATGTCACCCATCAGTGGCTTCTTTCATATGAAATAAAAACTTTCCAAGATGAAGTCTTGTATGATGTGGTCAATCTAGATGTTTGTGATGTACTCCTTGGTCAACCATTCATGTATGAGAGACATGGCATCTATGAATCAAAAACTTGAAGAATCTCCCTCACTCTTGGAACATGGTGCTATAGGGTACCAGAGGTACCACCTCCCACATCTATCTCCCTAATCAGTGCTAAGCAATGTAAGAGATTGGTGGAGAAGATAAAGCAATTTGTTCTCATTATAGTCAAACCACAGAAATCTAAGAAGGCTGATGTTGCAGTCCTAACTACACAATCAACACAACAACAAAGGTAGATAAGATGAATCATAGGAGAATATGATGACTTATTTAATTCACCCATAAGAGTTCCATTGCACTTCTAGGTAAAACATTCTACCTATTTGATCCTAGGATCACCTTTGCCTAACAGTCTTATGTATCATAGATTAGTTTTGGAGAATGATGAGATAAAAAGATAGATTCAAGAATTAATCTAAAAGGGTCACATCAGGACAAAATTTTCACCTTATGGTAGCCCAATTGTCTTGGCACCAAATAAAAATGGAACATGGAGGCTTTGCATTGACTATCGAGCCCTGGATAAAATCACTGTGAAGAATCGCTACCCTCTACCCAGGATTGATGACCTGCTGGACGTACCAGCTTCGTGGTGAAAAGTTATTCACCAAAATTGATCTCAAATATGGCTATCACCAAATTCCCATTGATGCCACCAATGTTTGGAAGACTGTATTCAAATCTAAGGAGGTGCTCTTTGAATGGTTGGTTATGCCTTTTGGCTTAACTAACGCACCTACAACCTTCATGAGGATGATGGATGACATCCTACGACCCTTCACCAACTCATTCATGGTTGTCTACCTAGATGACATAATCATCTATAGTATAGCATGGGAGGAAAATTTACAACATGTTTTTAATGTGCTTCAAACTCTTTGGGAGCATAAGTTATATGCAAATCTTGACAAATGCACATTCAGGATGACAACAATTCAATACCTTGGGTATGTTGTGAATGAGGAAGGGGTCCATGTTGATATAGAAAATATTTGGGTTATTGATTTTCAAACACAAAAAGGGGAGCCCAAATATAGCTATATATTTTCTGAGCCACCCACCAATTACTGCACTCACAATAGTTATTGACCTGTGTAGACATGAGACTGCCACTTGGCATGCTCTGTATGAAGTAGATCCTACCTTTGCTGATACATATCAGGTGCTTGAAAAAGGTAAAAATGTTTTTGATTTATATTTGAAAGATAATGTCTTATGTCATATGGGGCACATCTGTGTTCTAGTTGTATAACATCAAAAGATGATATGGGAAGCACATTTTAGTAGGACAGCTAGATACTCTGATAAAGAAAAGACATTGGTAGTTCTTCAAAAACACTTCTACTAGCCCCATATGTGAAAGGATGTGGAAAGATATCTCAAATATTGCACCCCATGTGTGATAGCCAAGCCAAGAAATAAGAAGCAAGGATTTTACATGCCATTGCCAGAATCAATCAAGCCTTGGGAATCTATCTCAATGGATTTTCTCTTAGGTTTGCCCACTTCAAAACATGGTAAGGACTATATTTTTGTGGTAGTTGATCATTTTTCAAAAATGGCTATCATGATTACTTGTAAGAAAATTATATCTACTGAAGAAACTGCTCAACTATATTTTAGTCATGTATGGCTCCATTTTGGTCTCCCCAAGTCCATTATCTCAGATCGAGATAGCAGGTTCTTGAGCATCTTCTGGTCCACTCTATGGAAGATTATGGACACCAAGCTAATGAAGTCCACAACTTTCCATCCACAGACTAGTGGTTAGATAGAGGTGGTGAACTACTTAATTGTTCACATGATTTAGATGTATCACTCCAAACATCCATGCACATGGGATGAGGGGCTTATTTTCATACAACATGGATATAATTAGGCCCTAAAAAGCTTGACCTAACATAGTCCATTCCAAGTATGCTTTGGGTTCTAACCCATGGCACAAATTGATATATCCATTCCATTTTCCACCATAAAATACATACCTCATAGAAGATCTGAGGTAGCAAAGCAATAAAGTTCATTGAACATATGCAACATATCTAGTAGGAAGTTCATGATATCCTAGAGAAGATGAATCATAAGTATAAGTAACACCATGACAACCATATGATTACACACCATTTTAATGTGGGTGACAAGGTTTGGTTATGGATCTAGAAGAAATGACTTGCAGGCCCACACAAAAAAATTTGGCCTCTGTGATATGGTCCCTACACCATCACCAAAAAAGTTGGAGAAAATGCTTTTGAGTTGAACCTACCAGCCTACCTTGGTCTGCATCCAATATTCAATGTGGATATCTTAAAACCATATCATCCACATCTATTGGACACTTAAATTGTATCACAATAACTAAACATTTATGAGCTTGATCCACAAAGTTTTTCTCTAGTGGAAGAGGACTAGATTGTGGACACCTGGATGAAGACAACAAGAGGACACTCTATTCCCCTTTATCGAGTGGTCAAAAGGGGCTAGCTTAGCCACCAAGGTAAGTGGATCATAGAGAATCAAATCAAGACACAACTGCCACACCTAATGAGTAACATTGATGCAATGGGGACCATTGATTTTCAAGGAGGGAGGAATGATTTGGGCACCAATTTAGGTGATAGTTCTACCCCAATTGATGACAGAACTTTCAAGAGCCATAACATTTACACCGTAGCTCCAATTGACTCACTGTTTGAACCATTGGAAAGATAAGAACAATGAGAATGCTGTGAGATGGTATGGATCTCTGATTGATGAATTTTGACCCTTGAAAATCCAATGGAAGTGCCCTAAATTTCAATTTTAGTAGTGCAACCTAAAAATAGTAAGTTTCTAAAAATAGTAATTTCTCAAATTTTGTATTTTTTAAATCATGTAAGTCGAACCACTTAATCTCCCTCAAGATTGGTGACCTTCTACATCCTCCCCCTACTTTCAAAATGGGTATAAATGAATATGTAACCTAAAATGGAAAATTAGACATCTCTTCCCAAAGATAAGCATATAGTTGTACTGCGATCTTGAGTAATAATACATCTCTTCTCAGAGAATTCATTGTTACTATGTTATTTCTCTATTCTTGAATTATTTATCAACCAGAACTTCTAAGTTTTGGATCACACATGTAGGCTTCAATCAAGAGATGTATAACACTAAACATAACTTGCATAGCTAGATGAATGAGTACTAGGTGAGATCATAATTTGACAAGGGAGAAACTTCTACCACATATGAAAATCTAACATGTACACACTATAATAGAATAATGAAATATAAAACATAGTCTTCTATTCATCTCAAGAGCTTACAAGCTCCATCTTGGTAGAGTTTGGTCATGTTTAAGAGAGGGAATAGAGAAAATACATAGAGGATCCATTTTTTGGATCAAAAGCCTCTATATATAGTATAAAGAGAAAAAGAGAGATGGGAAAAACACATTAGAGGTTGAAATAAAGTCCTCAAGATCAAGAAGTGAGGTGTTAGCACTTGATTGCTTTCTATTTGTGTGCCTTGATGAACAATGGATCTCCTTTTATCCCACTAGTCTTTGAGCTCCTCTCATTGGCTGAGAGTGTCCTACTAGAGCTAAGGGTTTATTACATGATGCCCAAGTCCTTTTGAGTGGAATAAATGCACTTAACTACTTTTCCCACTATTATTTCACCACCTTGGGACCTTAAGTACACTTGACATGCTTATGTGGATCAAATTCTTGAATCCTAATACTGACAATCATGCCATGATTTAAGTGGTAGAGTACTTGCTTTGTCAATGATGGATCCATGTGGATAGATGAAACCCTTTTAAATTAATGACATATCTACTCAATTTCCATATTTAGATCATATGTCCCATTTATAGATATAAAACCAATCTAAGGTCATTAGTTTTCCCATAGTTGTCCATATTAATGCAAACCTATAGACCATATAGTACCTTCTGGACTCCAATGGGTCCAAAAAGACCCAAATTATCTCTACAAGAGCCAAGAGTTCATTGTAAATGAATCCTTATTTATAAATGGAAAACCAAACATGAGAAAAAACCTATATACTACAACTTATCAAACTAGAGATTAATCTTTAGCTCTAATGGCAGTCCCTTATATTCCTCATACTTGACTGCATCTTACTGACCACTCCATGGAATTTGATTAAGATTTAATGTCATGAAGAAGAACCTAAAAAACCTTTATTTTCATGGTTAAAAATTGATTCTCAACCTTTGTCAAAAACCTTGGGCTCACCTTTCCTCTAATTAGCTGTCAAAATATGACTTTGCCCATTGACAAATTAACCATCTCACATTGTTGATCTTTCTTGGTATGAATGCCTGTTGATCATTAATCCTATTCTAGTCAAACACATTGTTGATAATTATCATGCACACATTCACCATTGAGATTCATTGACCCTTTGACCTCTTCTTATCATTAGATCTAAAAGTATGATCCAACATGGACTATTAGATCAACTAGGACCCACTGTTTGATATCCAATGGCTAGTTCATGATCTTAAAAATGATGTCCTCACTCTCATCAAATGATGTTTTCATGACCATAAAATTTAATCTCAATAGGATTTGCCTTGCTCTATCTTAAAGTTGATGCCCCACTAACCATTATTTGGCATCCCATAAAATGTAATTGATGTCCCATAAACCATAAAATTTAAGCACAAATAGATTTTTTCCTGAGCTTTATCTTGATGTTAGTGTGAACATATTATGATTTTTGACTACTTTGAAGGATTGGATCTTGAATCATGAGAATCATGGAGGCATCAAAATTTTAGGAGATGTTCTTGATGCTAAGAGGGATGAACCCATTTATTCTACTAGTCTTAAGAGCCTTCTAAGTGAAGATATAAATGCTCAAGTTGGCTGGTCCATTTGATCTTGCATGATGTCCTAGCTCAAAAGTGAAGTATAAAAACTTATCAAAATTTGCCTAAGGAGCCAACTTTGCACATGCATAACTCTATTTGTGCTTCGATACATGAACTAGAACTTAGCACATAACAACTAGAGACCATAATGAATAGACCCATGTGACCACTTTCCCTTGTAATCACTACATGTATGATATATGGCCTTGTCAAGATGTTCACTTGGATCTATTTGAACCTCTTAAAAAATGGCTAAGTATAGAAAAATATTGGAATTTGGTTGAGAGGCCAACTTTGGATCTCCAAAAATTTTGATGCACTTTTGAGGAGGACCTAAAACTTGGTACATATAAAATTGGCATAAATGTGAACAAACCCATATGACCAATTTTCCCTAAATCATCCACATGTGGCAATGGTGATGTTAACAAAGTGCCTACTCAAAAATTTTACCACTAGACCCAAGATGCCTAGATGAACACAATGAAGAACCAGATGGATCCCTTGCATTTACACGCCTCTTCCAAGTACTCTTGACATCCCATAGGGTTTATGAAACATGGTACATTCTTAAAATGTTAAAAAAACATGAGAACCTATCTGGTCTCTTCTAATTTGTAATCTTGGACCCTTTTTTTAAGCCTCTAATCTACTTCTTCATCAAACCATACAAGACCTTCTTATGTGGGCCAAAAATGGCTAATACTACCATTAGCTTCATTTAAAAAAGTAAAAATTATAAAAGTGAGCAAGATAGTGAGAAGGGTGAGAAATTAAAGTGGATGTCCTTTTAAGTTCTACTTGTAGACACCTAAAACTGCCACCTATAACCCCTAATCAAACTTTTGGCTAATTTCCACCCAAAATGAAAAATTTGGCCTAAAAACACTAAAACATGCAAAATGATGTGAAAATGACATATTTAAGTACTTATTTTATCTAGGGTATCCCTAAATGGGGCAATGCAATTTATGGGCTAGCTAACTTTGATTAGTTCATTTTGAGTCAAAATGCCAAATTTGCACCTGGGTGCTCTGGATTGTTCTTCCCTATTAAATATTTTGCACAAGACATGTCCCTTTGTTATTTTTTTTGAAAAAATCCTAAATGGAAATACAGTTATAACAAATCTGACATTGCCTTCTAATTCCAATCCAATCAAATTTTAGACCAATAACAAGATATTCTGATCAATTTGGGTAATTTGTGCACAAAGTGCTTAATCATGCTTAATAACTAATTAACCCAAATCAAGGCCTAATTAATAATTCAATGGAAACTTGTTGAATATTTGTTTTGGAAATGAATATTGAATATTTGTATCATCAAGTGACCTCATTTCTTGGGAAGACATCCCTAGGCCATAAATGCCATAAATATCAGGATTCATGCCTCCCATGCCTCATCAATGCCTTTCATGATGCCCTCCATTCCTATTAATTCCCCTTCTTCCAATGTCATGATGAGGATAATTATAAACTTAATTCAAAAAATTGAATTAATTCTCAACCACACATCTCAATCTTGAGATAAATGGTTCAGGTTGATTCTAATCAATCCAAAAATCTATAAAAGGAGGCCTCACAACATCATTTCTAAGATTTTTTAATGCAAGTTATAATTCCAAATTGGTTGCAAAAGCTTCAAGCAACTAGTGTTACCATGCCAAATTGATTCCAATCCAATCCAAGCCATAAGACAAAGGTGCCAAGGAGAAATGGATATATCCAAGCTTCCATTTCCAAGGACTTCATGAACACAAGCCAAGTAAGCCACCACTACAAAGACATTTGAAGCATCCAAGGAAGGTGAAGGAATTATTATGTTTTCATTCCTTGATTTCTATTTGTGCTTGTCATTTGTGTTTGTTAACTAAGCTCTCCTTAGTTTCTAAGACTAGAGATGTTATGTTATTAGTGTGTTTATTTTATTTTATTTTCATTTTGGAACTAACACCATACTAACCATCCTCTCTTGAGTCAAATTCCTAGATCACATAATGGAATACCCAATGGGAGTAGACACATCTCACACCTGAAGGAGATCCTTTTGGAACTCTAAAATATTTATTTGAGCTCTTAAAACTCTTGCAAATTCATTTTCTAACTTTATTTTGCCATTTTTGTTTGCCATAGTTTTACATAGTAACTAACATCAACAAGAAATCATGACATTGGTTACCTAACTTAACCAACATCAATTAGAAAAAATGACATTGATTAGATCTCGGTTAGCTATAATTGATGTCGATCATAATAACTGACATTGATCACTATTTTTTCCAAAAACATAGACCCGAGAGATATGTTTTCAAACTTTATTATTTTAAACTCAAAAGATATTCAAAGTTAAAGGACATGCTAACAATTTTACTATAGGATAAATTTGGACATTTACTCAAAACATGTTTAAATCACCTTTACATGCTTAAAAATCAATTAGGAACCTTTTTTTTGGTGTTTAACAAAGAATTTAGATGTTTTTGGTGAATGATTTTTCAAAGTTTGAAACTAAGACCAAGGGGTCAAATGAACAACACCAAATATTTCATTTTGGGTTTAAAATTAAACACATTTGTCAATTTTTGTTTGAAATAGTTGTTTAATCAAATATTGTTTGACAAAAAGAGGAATGTTTAATGTATGCTCTTCCATTTGTCCCCTATAAGGAACCCTTGGAATCAAAAGTGCCATTCTTATTGCAAGTAGCTTAGTCCAAGGCTTAGAAAGAAATACATCTAAAGCACTCTCCAAAAACTTGTCAAAGTTTAGTTGATCTTGAAAACAACCCTAAAGTCTTTCTACTTTCATGCTTTCTTTATTTTTTATCCATCTTGGCTTATGAGGGGGACTTCATCACCTCCCACAAGTTCTTTAGGGAAGCTTTAACCTAGGGTTTCATCTATCGACATTGACTTTATTTGGCTCTTTTGGAGTTACACATGGGGTGTATCTACATTTGGACATCGCACTACACTAAGTGAATAATAGGATGTAGTGGTTGTAAAAAAGACTAGACCTTTTTACAACTAGCCAATGCTATGGTCACCTAATTTCCATGCTTGTCTTTTGCATCATTTGATGTGAAAGTCATTGTGGAATTGATTCCCCTAAAATGATCAAAAACTTGATAGTTTAGTAAACCCCATTTTTCCATACCCTTGCTAGAATTTGGATGATTATACTTATTGTATTTTGGTCATTTTTGCTTGGTATGCTTTGAGACTAAAACTTGTTTGTTTGTTCATAAGCCATGTTAAAATAATGTATTTGAGTTGTGAAGGGTAGTGTTATGCTATACAAATCATGTCAAAACATTTTTGAGCCTTTTTAGTATTTGAAACATAACATTGACCACATTATTCAAGTATACTTACACTTTTAGGCTACTCAATTTGTTTCAAGACTTGTTTACCATTGTATAAAAACCATTTTTTTCAAACCATTTTATATATACCATTTGGACCTTTATCTTGTCTAATCTTGCCTAGCCTTGTTTAGTCAAAACCTAGTTTTCAACATTGAGTTTTCAATTATCCTTGTTAAGTTTGGATCCAAACATTGATTGATTTTTGTTTAAGCCTCAATTCATGGGGATGATACATAGATCTTTCTCTTTTGGGTTGCATAACTTCGGTTAATCAATTACCCAAAATTTAAGACTATTGATGGTTTGTTTATTTAATGCCTATTCTCATCATTATTTATGCCTTTATTTAGGGGAGCAAAACCTTTTTCAAAGAGACTTTTGTCTTATGCCTTATTCTAATTGATCATATTTATGTTTGATTCCATGTGCCGGGTTTATGTCAAAGATGTTTATAAACTTGTTAGATTAAATCAAATCACATTAGCCTTTATTTCAAGTCTAGATTTTGACACCATTTGGCCAAAATTTATAGCATGCCTATTTGTTTGAGCCTAGCTTTTGAATCAGCATTTGGACAAAAGACCTAACAACTCAACTTTTCCCTTTCCTAGTTTAGACCTTGTTTGGAACATTTTGACCTAGACCTTTGACATGCCAGTTTTTATTTAGACACTTGACCTTTTGTGCATATGACATTTGACATTAGACATTTGATGTTAGGATATTTTATTACAAGTCTCAACAAAAATCATTTTGAAGATACAACTCCACTTTCAAACCACATTAGAGATACAATTCCACCCCTTTCAACCAAGTTAGACCAAGTTTGAACCATTTATCCTTTGGACATAGTTTTTCAAAGTTTGTAGAAATCTAAGACTTTTTATTTTTAGAGATTTCATCATTTATGTGGATATGTATAACTACACTTATGGTGGAGTCACTTTAAATCTAACTTATGATAGAATGGCCACACAAAATGACTTTTATGGCTTTTGTCAAGACCCTGATGATGCTAATATGTTTTACGAGATAGATTTATATCTACCTCATATTAATCATTCATAGGAACAAAGTCATGAAATAACTTATGATCCAAATCAAGACCTTTATTGGTTTTAAGAGGCTTGTGAAAAGGACTTTAAAGACCCAACTATAGATAATGTTATTTGGGATACAAACCCATACCCTCTTTATAATATTAGTATATGGAACACAGTCAAAAACTAGATTATGATCCAACTCATGACTAGGATGATATGGCTTATGAGGAAGGCTTGGATGATTTTACTTGTGTAAGTAATCAAGTTTCATGATGTCCTTTTGATATCTGATCATCAGCTACCACTAACCCTCCTTTGGATTATACACACTGTCAAGCTCTGTAATATCTAAGGAATGACATTACCTTTCCTAGACCTAGTCCTTTAGTTTGTGTGAACAACCAAGCTCCATAATGCCCAAACATTTCTATACTAGGACCTCATCCTTTGGTTTATGTGAACAACCAAGCTCCACAATGCCCAACCATTTATATACCAGGACCTCATCCTTTAGTTTTTATGAGAAATCAAGCTCCACAACACCCATTCATTATTCCAAGACCTAGTCCTTTGGTTTGTGCAAGAAATAAAGCCCCACAATGCCCTATCGTTAAACTTTCAAGATTTTTTCTTTTGGCTCATGTGATAAATCATGCTCCCCAAGGCCCTACCATTATCCAACCACAAGTCATTCCTCATACAATAATAATCCCATCCAAACCTAAACTGATCCAATCCTTTGAAGACCAAGATATGTTCAAAATTGGTATTTTCTAACTCATTGGAAACCAAGGCCAAGAAAACCAACCAATCTAAGATGTTTCTATTAAATGAACCACTTGTGATAAGTCAACCTATGATAAATTGCCTATTAATCCTATACTAGTTATCGAGGAGTCTCACACTAATGAGTCAGTCTTTGTTGAGTCACTTCTTAATGATTATAACTACCTTTGGGAAAATCATTACCTTGACCATGTGCCTATTTTTCAAGAGACTCCTATTGACAAGCCATTCTTTGAAGAGTTGTCCCTTGACCTATTTCCCATCTTAGAGGAGTCTCATTTTGACAAACTAGTTTTTATGGAGCCCATTATGCCATAATAGGTCTTTCCTTGTCTAAAATGAAATATTAAACAAGAAATAATTATAATAGAGTACCCATCAAATGAAGAATCAAAATTAGAGTTAGGTTTTATTCTTGGACCAACATTAGATATAACATCATAATTAGAATCAGAATCAACATCAGTCTCAACATCGAATTTAGAATCCCTTGAGTTAGAATTAGATTTAAAAGAAGAATATGTTTGGGGATGTTACAACATTGGTTATGCATGAATTTTAGATCAATTGGAATACATTTTTGATCATTTTACAATTTTTGAGGATGAGTACTTCAGCTTTGACACAAGTTATCCTAGTATCTTCTATAAGGATTGTGCATCCTCTCCCCATTCCATTACCATTCCACAGGCCATTACCATCAACCAAGGTAGCCATATTATTGACATTCCATCTCCCATAAATTTTGATTGGGATTGATATAATTACACTTTTTTTAACTTCATCCATAGTGACATAGCAATTGAATAAGAGCAAAGAGGCCAAGACCACATTCATGTAGCAAAAGAACACTCTTCAAGTGAAACTTTTTTAGAAGCACTAGAAGAAAATCAAATTCAAAAGCCAATATTACTTAGTGAAACCTTCTTGGAGGTTATATGAGACAATAAAAACAAATTAATTGGTGAAAACCTCATCGAGGCACCAATAGCTAAGCACAAAAGTTCATCACTACTTGATGAAGATATAATCAAAGATAAAATCAAAATAGCTTCCAATATATAGCCTAATAAGATGGTAGCTACTCTCAAGATCAAAAAATAGAAAATTTTTGTGCTCCTATTGAGATAAAAAGTATTCAACCCCACCATAACAAAAATTATGTTAAATTTGGCATTAACAACATTACGTGTAACTGAAAGTCCTGATCTTCATTTATTCCCCCACCATTACCCATTCCATTATCATCTACCATTAAATTTCATAATCAAACCTACCATCCATTATTTTTCATTATTTACCATCCATGGCCACACTTTCCTTTGCAAAGGATACAAAGATACCTTGTCTCAATGCTTGAAGGAATCATAATCAATGACCAATGAAGATCATAACAAAATTCTCGACATCCAAATATGCAACCGGTTTTTGATAGAGCAACTTTTGATATGAGGTGTGGGATAAAAATTAACATAATCAAGTATTATATTTGTATCATTTATTTATTAGGACATGCATCTCCCCATTAATAGGAATAGAATCAAAAACCATACCCAGACCAAAAATATGTATCATACCATTCCATATGCCATTAACATTATTACATATCCTTTTGCCATTGTCACATATTTCTACCATTTACCCTCATCATTTGGGGGAAAATCTCTTACCATTTTATCAAATCTATCAAAAACCACCATTATCCTTAGCAATGCCATTCCATCATATCATTCCCTTCCTATCTAGACCAAAGCCTATTTTTAGTCATCCTATCCAATTTTATTTTGATCTTGGTTACTTTGGTTCTTATTACACTTTTTGTGAGAGGATTCCAATCAAGTTTCAACAATCAATCCAATCCATGTTTACAATGATATTATATGAAAGTAGTGTGATAGTTGATCTAGAAAGATATCTTTCATCCTATCCATGTTTGTTTCTATGAGCTTGATTATAATTGCCTATGGGTAAATCAATGTCTCACCAATCTTACTACTAGTTATAACCACTTATGGGAAAATTAGTATCATCGACCTATGTGATTGTATCTTAATTATAACTACCTATGGAAAAAATAGGGGAAACAATTGATTATCATGAATTGTCACATCACCTTGACATTGTTGTTTTCATTTGACTGGCCATTTACCAAATTTGAGAACTTGTTGGGACCTAGTTGGTTTTTCCCCACATCTTATGTGGACAAAATTATGATTAATTGAGGTCATTTTAGGACTATGTGGGTCATGCTTAATTCATATTGAGGTCACCTCAGTCCCCCTTTCTATACGCTCTCACCATTTTGTGAGCAACCTAAGATAAACTCTCTCACCATTTTATGAGCAGGTATCTTGTCATTCTTGATCGAGTTAAGATACCTGAAAATGATAGAAACATTCATAATATTTCAAAATAAAAAATATTTGTCCTATCTAAGGTTAGTCAGTTATCCTTGATCCACCTTACTAGGGCATGGTCATTGTTGATATTCTTTCTTTTGATTTTATTTTCAAGTTTTTTGTTTGTTTGTTTATTTTAATTAGTTTATTTATTTATTTTATTTTATTTGTTTAATTATTTATTTGTTCGCTTGCCTATTTGTTTGATTTTATCATTGTTGCCTTAACTTAGTCTATATGTATGCATTAGGTGATTATTTTCACACATTATTCTTGAGTCTATAAATATTCATACGTCAATATTGTCATCATGGTTTTTATCATTGGTGCATTTTTTTATAATGTTTATTGGATCGAGAGTCAGTCCTTATCCATATTTTGGCCAAGTCTTCATGGTGTTCTATCATGAAGCCTACCATCACATGCTATAGAAAAAATTAGCTTCACGAAGGTCTACAATCAATGGAGCCATAGAATTTTCTCTTTGGTACCTTGGCAAATCCTTCCATGCCACCTTTGATCAAATCAACCCAATGACCATTCTAGTTGTATCATTGCTAATCAGGATGAGTATCTGCTCATTGGTAGGTACAACTAAATCATTCACACTAATCAATATTATTCTTCTATTCATCTCTTTCATTACTTTGTACCCACTCATCTTTAATCTATATTCTATGTTATATCCTTGATTTATGCTTGCTAATCAACCTTAACTAGGGCACAATCATCTTTAGCCAATCCAAGTCTCTTAATGATTATAACCATCTATGAGAAAATCATTATTTTGACTTTTATTCTTGATTATAACCACCTTTGGGCAAATTAGTATCCTTTTTACATCAATTCATGCAAGAATTTTCTCATTTGGATTAATCTCAACCTTGGGTTAATTATACCTTTCTTCTTGTTTCTTTTCTAGGGACCATTCATTAACAAATGTGATGGCCACTTCCTCAAGGGGAAATCATCATAGGCTTCCCAAAAACCATTTGGAGCTTTGTTCTTCAACCATCATCTTATTTTTGGCACACATACCATTTCTCATCATTTGATAAGACATTGTTTTTTCTATGGTTTGCAACATCTTCCAAATAGGGGCAAACTGTAGACACCTAAAACTAGCCACCTATAACCCCCAATTAGGATTTTGGCTAATTTTCCACTTAAAATGCACAATTTGGCCTAAAAAAACTAAAACACATAAAATGATGTGAAAATGACATATTTAAGTGCTGATTTTGGCTAGGGTATCCCTAAATGGGGTAATGAAATTTATGGGCTAGCTAACTTTGATCAGTTTATTTTGAGTGAAAATGCCAAATTTGCACCTAGGTGATCTAGATTGCTCTTTCCTATCATATATTTTTCATAATACATGTACCTTTGTTATTTATTTTTGGAAACATCCTAAATGGGAATATGGTTGCAATGCATCTGACATCACCTTCCAATTCCAATCTAATCAAATTTTAGATCGATAACAAGACATTCTGATCAATTTAGGTAATTTGTGCATAAAGTGCTTAATCATGCTTAAGAGATATTTAACCCAAATTAAGGCCTAATTAATAATTCCATGGAAAATTATTGAATATTTGTTTTTGGAAATGAATATTGAATATCTACATCATCAAGTGACCTCATTTCTTGAGAAGACATCCCTGGGCCATAAATGGCATAAATATCAGGATTCATGCCTCCTATGCCTCATAAATGCCTTTCATGATGCCCTCCATGCCTCTTAATTTCCTCTTATTCTAATTTCATGATGAGGATAATTAAAAACTTAATTCCAAAAATTTAATTAATCCTCAACCACACATCTCAATCTTGAGATGGATGGTTCAGGTTGATTATGATCAAATCCAAAAATATATAAGTAAGAGGCCTCACAACATCATTTCTAATATTTTTAAATGAAAAATTATAATGAAAAATTGGTTCAAAGAGATTCAATAAACTAGTGTTACCATGAAAAATTTATTCCAAGCCAAGCCAAGACACAAGCCAAAAGTGCCAAGGAGAGATAGAGGTAGCCAAGATTCCATTGCCAAAGACTTCATGAGCACAAGCTGAGTAAGCCATCACTATAAAGGCATTTAGAGCATCAAAGGAAGGTGAAGGAATTATTATGTTTTAATTCCTTTATTTCTAGTTGTGCTTATCATTTGTGTTTGTTAACTAAGCTATCCCTAGTGTCTAGGCTTAGAGATGTTATACTATTAGTGTGTTTATTTCATTTTGTTTTCATTTTGGAACTAACACCATACTAACCATCCTCTCTTGAGTCAAATTCCTACCTCACACTAATTGAGTAGTCTAAATGCATAAAGGATATTTCCAAGTGTCATTTAAGCCTTGTATGTATTTGCATGGAAAATTGAATCTAAATTTGAGGCCAAGTGTGAGTGGTGAGTGAAAGAGGAGGTTTTTGGACTACAGATAGTGATGGCTCATCTCCAGAGGAATCTAGATAATTAGGTATGTAACCAATGAATGATGGGGAATGTATAAAAACCTTCCCTCTTAGTGTAATCATGATATCTATCCTTAGTCATTTTTGGGATGTTCTAAAAGGGCTAAATGATAACGGTAGTTTTCTTGTGTAGAATGAGGAATCTTACACCACATTTCATGAATTTAATAACTTAGAGGGCCATTTTTCCTCTCATACCTTGCATGGTATATCTCCTAATTCATTCTATTAAATTTTAACTAATCCTCTTATCATGACAAGTGTTCTTATGCCTCTTGGACTTCTCTTTTCCCACTTCTCTCTCAAGTTCTATAAGTAGCTACCATTTTAGCCTTATAATATAATACCACACCATGTATGGTAAAGACCTGATGGAATGACATTGTATTTTTCCTTTGGACATTAAGTCAAATTTATTTTTGAGTTCATGAATAATTATCTAAGTGTGCAAGTGATGTATGGTGATGCAAAGTGATAATTATGTATCCTTTCTTCCCTTATCCTTTCATGTTTATACAATAGTTCCTATTCTAACATGTCATACAGAGTGTATTCAAGTATTTTATGCTACTTTAAAGTGTAATATAATCCTTGGATTGTGAAATATATGATCTATTTCATTTTCCTTGTGTTGCTTCATACATCTCACCTCTATATTGAAACACTCAAAGTAGAAACCTTATAAGACTTATAAGCTAGTTTGTATGCTTTGATTCTTAGTGAATAAAGTATGATGGTCATGTGAAATACAAACTGGTGTATCACCCCCTTGTATTAGGTTCATTTAATTCAAAATCTAACTCTTTTCCCCATAATCAAGCACTAGTTAAGTAATAAGCATTCTAAGACACATTCAGGGAGTTAGCGCTTCAATCTAGAGGCTCACTTCCACTATAGGTACATCCACATACCTGGAAGTGTTTCCATATTTAACAAATATATAATAGGCTTAAACACCCTCTTATAGGGTAAATTTTTTTTTGAAAATAGTTCTGGCATGCTCGGTGGGACCATTATCCTCAAGACAACTTGTTAAGGTGAATGCTAGTCTTGACAACACCAACTATAAGTTGGTGTGATACTCAACATTTCATGACTCCATCAAGGTACATCTAGTTCAAGGCCATTTTTTTTTCATAAAATTAATTCAATAATTCATGTTTCTCACTAGGTCATCATCTAGTAGATTTTTCAATCCTATTAATCCACCTATTCAGCCTGAACTTCCTCTTAAAGTTCAATATCTTCATCCTAATCTACCCTTTGAAGACCAAAATGATTTTTCTAGCCAAGGAAGCCAAGAGAGTGAAGAGGTTGAATAAATTGAAGATACTGAAGAATACATGGATAGAAATCATGATTTACATACCTTAAATACTAAAAATCCAATTCACCTTCAAGCATGTGATGCCATTCCTCCTAATACCAAAAAATGTGTGCCCATATTCAATGGTGAAAGTCATGTTACACCTAGTGAACACATTAGGGATGTCTCCAAATTTTGTATCTTTCACAATGTCACTCAAGAGAACATTGAAATTAGACTCCTTATTATGCACCTTAGAGGGAAAGCTATTGATTAGTATAGGAATATATAAGGTGGATTCATCACATCATAGGATGATTTTGGAGTGTTGTTGACCTCAATATTTGGAAATGAAAGTGACCATGCCTCTCTCATACATCAAATTAATGTGATAAAAAGAGGATCCAAAGAAATAATGCATGAATTAAATGAGATGTTTCAAAATACTTGGTGTATATTTCATCCTCCTATGAGGCCACCTCTTAGTTTTGTGTTCCCTACCTAATTGAGATCCACTGGTACTAAAATTGCTATCATTCTTCAATCCATGGGTGGTTCCACTCTTCCCTAAAAATATGAACTTACTATAAAAGATAATAATGGTCTCATCCAATATATAATGTTTCCTCCTAATGTGTATATGACTTAATTATCTCATACTTATGATAATACTCTATATGTGGTTCAAATTCTTAATGCCAATACCAAGCCTAAGGCTACCCCTAATAAGATATAAAATGCCATGGACCTATATAAAAACATTTAAATACTAAGATATAAACTTAGGCAAGATAATATTCAACAAAATTCCCATCAAAATTCCCATAATTATCAACAATAATATGGAAGAGGAATAGGTCAATGGTAGCCTAACCCCAATAGGCATGCCAATGTGTACAATCCTAACTCCACCACCAATGCAAGAGAAATGGTACCAATGCATAAAAACTTGGTACAAGGGGAAGAATGTAAACAATACCAATTAATGGATGATAATTATGGTAGAGAGTAAGCTCTTATTGTTCAAGGAGAAGTTACTCCTCTCTTATCAGCTAAAGATGAGGGTATGATGTAGGCAAATGAGGATTGACAGCCTCATAGAGAAAGTTTCACCAACTTCTTGGTGGAAGAATTTTTTGTAATCAATCAAATACATTATATTATATAAAATATAAGGGATAAGAGTAAGTATATAGGAGGTGATAATAACATACCTACAAGCTCATCCAATCATCCTCCAAGGTAGTAAATCATGGATGCAAGTGTGATAGTTCTAAAAGCTCTTACACCTCCTTCAAGCCAACATATGGTAAGGTCTACTTAAGGTGTCTCTATTCCTAAATCTCCAATCAATCCTTTGACTCTAGGTTTTCAATAAATGGTGAGTACTAATGCCCTAAACATAGTGGATTCATTGAAAAGTGCCAAAGCATCAATCTCTTTGTGGGATGTCCTCCATATGCCTAGCCAAAAAGAGTTGTTACAAAAGTAATTGTCCACTATTTCTACTAGTCCTTCATCTTCAATTCAAATTCATAGTCATGTTATACTTAAAAATTTCCCTAATACCATTGTTGAACAATCTACTAAGACTGAAAAACCTCCACCATTCTATCTCACTCTCATAGTGGGTGACAAGTTGGTCGATAATTGCATAGTTGATAGTAGAGCCTCTACATCAGTCATGCCCAAAGTTGTAGATGATAAGTTGGGAATAAAATATGAGACTCATAGTAAAGGATTAATCCAACTATATGTTACACCTACCAAAACAATAGGGATGATAAAAAATTTGAAGGTCTTCTTGCATGATTGTCCTAACTTTCCTATCCTTCAAGACATAGTTGTTGTTAACCTCCCATCTCACTTTGCAAACTAACTTTCAAGAGACTTTACAACCAATATTGGTGGATATATTTCAGGTAATTGGTCCTTATTGGCCTTTAGGACAAGGTATGGGACTAAAGTGACCATTATAACTCAACCTCATATAAGGTTTCATATTGAGCCTTACATTGAAACAAGTTCTAACTTGAATTGTGTGATCAATGAGAAGGAGAAGCTGCTATGTACCTAGGGATATGATATATTAAACTATATGGGTTGATGGAGATGCCAACATGTGGTACACATCCCCTTAGTTAGTTATATGGGTAAAATATATTAGGATAATGGAGTAACTTGTGGAATTAGTAAATTGGGTAATGGTTGGCCTACATTGGGATAAGGAGGTTACCCATCCATTGGTTAGATAGATGTCTATATAAAGGAGATGATTATCATGGTAAAGATATCAAGTAAGCATTGAGTCTTCTATTATAAGAGGATATTGGAGGTTGTCCCCTCAAAGAGACATTGTGGAGTTATTCATTCCTAAAGGAATATCTAATGGTGTTGACCTACCTTAAGGGTATTTCTACATATATTGAATATTTGAATCATATCAAGATCATCCTAAATGGTATCAAAGCTTCAATTTGGGCAATTTTTGTGGAGTGAAACCCTATTTTTTTGAATCATCAATATTTTTTGATTGGTTATGAATTTTTCCATAATTTTTTATTGGATATGGATAATATTTTAAATAAGTCACAGTAAAAAAATTGAGATTTTTTGATTAGTTTTGAGGGAGTTATTTTTATTTTAGGGTTTATAATAATTTTTCTATATCTTCCAAAATATAGGTAATTTTTATTCAAAATTTGTACTGAAGATGTAAGAAGATATAATAGAATCACAGTAAAAATTTTAGAATTTTTGGAGTTATTTTGAGTGATTTGTTGTGATTTTATGGTTTTTAATATATTCAATCTATAGGTCAAAATTTATGACATTTTTTTACAAAATTTTGACTGAGGTTCCAATATAATAAGAGGAAGCTATAGTAAAAATTTGGGACTTTTAGATCAGTTTTGTATGAGTTATTGACATTTTAGGGTTTCATGAACCCTAATTTTTTTTATGGAACATGAAGTTGCAAAAAATTTTAGGGGAAGATGATGTTGATGTTAGAGAATGGAGGCTCATATTTAAGGACAATAATACTAATTTTTTTTATGGAAAAAAAAATAATCTCTTTCTTTGTCTGGGTTTGTAAAACATTGGTGGTTTAATCAATTGAGCTTTATACAAAAGTATTCTTCATGGGAAGTAATGAAACAAATCTTCCTAGATCGATGGGATATAAAAGAAAAAGATGATGTAGAAGAGGAAGAAAATAATGATAATTAAGAAGAAGAAGAAGAAGAAGAAGAAGAAGAAGAAGAAGAAGAATAAGGGTTTAAATAATTTGGCTCCAAAGAAATCTGAGTCAATTTTTCAATTTCATGGATGCATTCAAAAGAAGAAGGTGGTTGTGTCCATATATCTAGCATAAAGTATAACTTCATTAACATGAATGTGGCCAAACATCTACATGTTCAAGCAAATAATATCAAGGAGGTTCAAGTAGATGGAATGATATTTCAATGTTTGAATATTTGAAGCTAATTATGTAAAAATATGTTTTGCATTCAGATTTTTATGCTTTAGATATGGATGATGTGGATATAGTTCTTAGATATCCAATGTTAGAGACTTTGGGAACAATGAATATTAATGTTTAAAAAAATTTCATATAGTTTTGGTATAGGAAAAAAAAGATCAATTTACAAGATATCATAGTGAAAAAGGAACCAATAACAATCCAGGTAGATCATGAGGATGAGATTGAAATAGGTGATGAAGAGCATGATGAAGATTCAGATGATATAAATAAAAACACACTACAACTAGAAATGAACACTTCATCTACTAAAGAGACAAAAAATGAAAAGGTGGAAGAAGTAGAAGCAAAAGTGGATAAGGTAAAAATATTGGAGAAAGTTGAGGTATATAGACACCCACATCATCATGAGAGGAAACACTCATGGAACTAGGTGAGGAGGTGTCATAACAACAATCATTTTGTCTATACAGGAAATAAAATTTCCAAGCATTATGGATATGCTTGGAATCCAAAGAAAAAATACTATGGCACATGGAATGAATGGGGAAATCACTATGATTATGTATGGAAGAATACCTACTATGGTCATAGTTGGAATCAGAGTAGCGCAACAAAATATGGTACATGGAATAAAAAGAAGAATAATTATGCTTAAACACCAAAAAAATATAATTATGATCATGAATGAAATTAGAGTAGCATAATGGAATTTGGAAACAAGCTTGGAGAGCTATCACCTGCCAAGATCACATATGGATGGCTAGATGATCAAGATTGGAGACAAGTGTGTAATGATTTGAAGCACACTCATTATTTGGTTTCTTCTTATGTTTCAGGGATGAAACATGTCAAGGAGGGAAGTAATGCTATGTACCTAGGGATATGATATAGTGATGTATATGGGTTGATGGAGATGTTGACATGTGGCACATATCCCCTTAGTTAGTTATAGGGGTATAATATATTAGGATAATAGTAACTTGTGGAATTAGTACATTGGGTAATGGTTGACCTACATTGGGATTAGGAGGTTACCCAACCATTGTTTAGATAGATGTCTATATAAAGGAGATGATTATCATGGTAAAGATATCAAGTAAGCATTGAATCTTCTATTATAAGAGGATATTGGAGGTTGTTCCCTCAAAGAGACATTGTGGAGTTATTCCTTCCTAAAGGAGTATTATATGATGTTGCCCAACCTTAAGGGTATTTATGCATATATTGAATATTTTAATGATATCAAGATCATCCTAGAAGCTTAATGTGGATGATGAAGATTTTAAACTTGAAGGAATTTTTAATTTTTTCTTGGATGAGTATGGTGTAGATACATATGGACATGATCCTTATGCATACTTTGAAAAAACTGACATTGGGATTTATATCATGCATGAAGAGCCATTTGAAAGAGTTGAGGTAAGTGTTAAACATTCTCATGCTACTAAAGGTAACTATATGATTATTGAGTATGATGAACATAGGTTAATGAATATAATTGAGCACCATAGTTTGAAAAATGATGTCTTTATCCCTACCATTTATGAGGATGATTTAGATGATGACACTCAAGAGGTGGATGAAAATGATCTATGGCAAAGGTTTTATGTCATATGTCGTGAGTTTGACCGAATTGGTAATTTTATTCCTCCTCTCAGGAAGTCTACATATGATTTATTTAATGCCTCTAAAAAACATGATGTTGAGTGTCTCATTAAGCATGGAAATAAGTCTCATATTGTGAATAAATAAGAACTATGGAAAAAGCTCAATGTCATATGCAAAGAGTTTAACAAGTTGGGCAAATCTCCCTTTTATCTAAGAGATTTAATATCTAATGTCAAGGTTGATCAAGGTTGCTAATGAGACTAATTATCATGTTGACAAGTATTAAATAAAGAATAAAGATGAAGGTCACTCTGCTGATCAAGAACCTACTATCATGAAGTAATTTGATGATGTTAGTGTCCAAGAAGTTGTAGACATGGATAATGAGGTCAAAGAAGAAGTTATTATACCTAAAGAATAGTCAAGAGACCCATTTGATGTTGAACCATATTTGAAGGTGTTGGATCATGAAGAATAAGAGTTGATTCTCCAAAAAATTATTTACATTCTATCCTAAGAGAGGACAAGGTAGACAAGATTGTCATACACTCTAATATATATATTTTTGGAGATCATCCAATGGATATGATAGAGATCAAAATAGTTTTAGCCCCAATCAAGGTTTTTAGATAAAAATAAAGATCATTCATGAAGGTCCCAAATACTTCACTTATAGACCTGAGAAGATTCAAAGGTGGTAGGCTTCTTGATCACACACATATGCAAGTGATTGGTGATGAGCATGATCCTCATGCTCTTATGACTTCATGGAATGATAAAGATGCATGGGGGATAATATTTAACCATGATTGAGGTATGATTAGATGTTTCACCTCAAAATTGAGGTTTGTAAATAGTAAAATAGGTATGTGTGTTTTCTTTCAGTTATGTTGACTTTCATAAGTGTTCTAGTGAACACATGTGTGTTTCTTTGATGTTTGACTTATTTTGTGTGCCTTATGTTTTATGTGTTTTAAAAGGAAATTATTGTGTCAAACTAGTGTACATATGAATCCATGGCCTAATAGATAGGATTAGGCAACTGTTCTTGGCATAACAAGCATACCACCCTTGGGAAATCACCAAAAATGTTGACCATTTTGACCACAAGTAAAAATGAGTTAACCCCCCTATAGTAAAAACTTTTATATGGCTCTAATATAATTTTATAGGATGTATTTGATGCCATATCATATGTTTTTGGCCTTGGTCATGGTTTAAATACGTCTTATGTCAACTTGAGTCACTTGGGGGTAATTTTGGGGTCATATATGAAAGTGGCACAATTTTCAAGGTGTCAAAGTGTCCCAATTTTCATTTAAATGTCTAATTTATTATATTACATGTTAATAATGTTATTTTCATCTAAAAATTATAGGTTCTCTAACTGAAAATCAATAGAATAATTGAAAAAGGAGTTTGGCACTTATACAACCTATAGGAGAGTGTGACACATGTGGAAAATTTTTGGGGTGACTCTTTAACTTCAATAAAGTAATATTAGTTCTTGATCACATTTTTAATTGCTAAAAATAGTCAAAAACCATTCTTCTCCTTCATTGATCTTTTAGACATGACGAACCAATCAATACTTTTCTGCTTGGTATGACTAGTTGGAGAAGTTTTAGACCAAATACATTTGGGGAGTGATAGTAAAATCATATAAATTAATTATCATAAAAATATTTAAAGGATTGGTCAATTGTGATTTATGAACTATCTATTATAAGTTGAATTTGTTTTTCTGCTTGTTAAACCCCATACCCTATATGTTTCCTTCTCATGTGGATAGGTCTGTATAATAAAAAACTAAGATTAATTAAAAAGGATTTAAATCCTTTCTATAATGTCTCCTATTATTTGTTTCATGTTTTAAAGTGTTTTTATAGGCAAATCATCTCAAGTTGTAGGTAAAGACACCTTTCTATATTGTAGGTAGCTTTCCACCACCTCTAATGTCTTCATGTCTTGGTAATGGTGTTAGAGGATGGTGATAGGTTTATATTAATGTTTCCAATATCCTCTTGGTACCTTACCCATTCAATTTTAGCCTTAAAGGAATAACCATGGAGTGGCAACCAAGGTTCTTCTAGAAGGTGCATTCACAATCATAGTAAGTTATGTGAAATGAAGGTATGCATAAAACTCATGAAGAAGCAATGAATAACTCTGATGTGTTGATAATGCTCTTACAACATTAAAAAACAAGTTAAATCCAAAATGGCATAGATATCATGAGAAGACAAGTTCCCATATACTCATAGTCTTTCACCATTGATAAACATACATAGGAGTCTCTCAGGAGAGCATCATGTTGGAATGGGAGCATTGATTCCTATCTCAAATCCTTCAAAGTGTTAAGAGTGTATTTGGATATTTTTTGAGGCTCTATAATTGATTTAAATTATATATATCTTGCACACTATCTAAAACACTACTCACTTTAGACACCTAAAAGTGGCCACCAATGACCAAGCTTCAGACCAATTTTTATCAAACATCATAATTTGGCCTAAAAACACTAAAACACATTAAATGGTTCAAATTTGTCATATAAAAGTTCTGATTTTGGCCAATGTATCTCTAAATAGGGCAATGAATTTTATGAGATAGCTAACTTTGATCAGATCATTTTGAGTTAAAATGATGATTTCACACTTGGGTACTTTAGATTGCTCTTTTCTACCAAATTTCTTGCACGAGACACATGCCTTTGTGTTGAAAACATCCTAATTGAGATAATGAATCCAATTCATCTAACATCACCTTTCAATTCCAATCCAGTCAAATTTCAAGCCAATAATATGACATTTTTTCCAATTTGATTAATTTGAGCACCAATTACCAAGATTTGCACCAAAATTGACTAATCATGTTTAAAGCTAATTAATTCATATCATGAGCCTAATTAATAATTCCATGGAACTTGTTAAATTATTCATTAATGAATATTGATATTGAATAACTACATCATCTAAGACATCATTTTTTTGGAAGGCATCCTAAGCCATAATTGCCACAAATATCTGATTAAGCCCTCCCATGCCTCTTTAATGCTTCTCTATCCTAAATATTTATGAGGGAATTTATTGATTTTAGCCTCCAAAATTGAATGGATTATTAGCCACACATATTCATCTTCAGATGGATGGTTTAGGTTCATTATGATCAATTACAAAAATATATAAATAGAAGACCTCACACTCATAATTTTAAGCTTGGATAGTGTAAAGTTACTATACACAAATGATTTCAAATCCTTATACAATTAGTGTTATTATGCCAAATTTTTGAACCAAGACAAAAAAATCATAATCCAAAGGTGCTAAGGAGAGAAGGAGCTGAACAAATCCATTGATGAAGACTCTTTGATGCATAAGCCGAGCAAGCCACTCTACAAACCATTTAGAAGATCCAAAGAAGGTGAAAGAAGGTTTATTTCATGTTTTAGTTGTTGATTTCATATGTATATTTGTTACTAAGATATTCCTAGTGTCTATACCTAGAGATGCCATGATTTTTAGTGTTTTATTTTCATTTTTATTTCATTTTAAACTAACACTTGATCTAACCCCCTCTCTTGATTCAAATTCATAGTTCACATAATGGTATGCCTAGTGGGACCTAACCCCATTAATTTGATTAAATAGCTCATAAAAGATACCTACTAACCATTTTCATGCATAATATTGGAGTGTGGGAGTAAAAGGAGTGAAAAAATTTGAGTAAAAACATATTTTCCTAGAAGTCACAATTTTGTCATTGTGGAATTGTGATGTTGTCCTCTGGACCACAATACCACAACTGACATAGTCATAGTTTTGTCATTTAGTCATGATATTACATTTTAACTATGCTTTTGGACTAACATTTTATTTGTCTATAAGTTAAGTTGTCATATTGTAAGACCATTACTTGATAGTAGCAATATTACAATACCATGATTTAAGAAGTTGTGATATTACAATACCACAACTTAATAATCATGATATTGCAATACCATGATTTTTTAAGTTGTGATATTATTGGTTCAAGTCATGGTATTACAGTTAAACGATTAGTGGTTAGCTTAGACCGTTAGGGTTAAATGATAATACCACAACTCTCTAGGTTGTGGGTTTGCTCTGTCAGTTATGATATTTTCTGTTAGAGTAGAGATATTGTCAATTTCTATTGAATAACTTGTGAGTTGTGATATTGTGTTAACCAGTCAAGGTTTTGCAGAGTTGTGGTATTAGACTATAAAGCTATGGGATTTTACTATGTGAACTTGAGAGCTCAATTTACAAAGTTATATGTTTCATTTGAAAAAAATGATTCAAGGCTAAGAAAAACTTTGACCATTTCCTTGTAGGTCCCACTTGAAAAATACCAAATCATGCTTAATTAGACCTTTCTAAACCTCTTTTAGGATACTTAAAAATAATTAGGAATCTTTCATTTTGTGCTCAAATAAATTTTTAGGGTGTTTACTTGAATAGTTTTGTTTTTGTTCTTTTAAAGTTTTGAAATTTCAAGCCAAGGGGACAAAGAACACCACTAAATATTTCATTTTAGTGCTCTAAAATTAAACTCACTTCTAAGTTTATATTTTATACAAGTTAATCATTATTTGATTAGTTAGATTTTTTTGAGGAAAAAGGAAGTTGTACATGTATGCTCTCCCCCCATCCCTTATAAGAAACTTATGGGATCAAAAACACCATATTCATTGCAAATTGCATTAGTCCAAAGATGTAAAATAGATGTTGTGAAGGTTCTCCCCATGACTCGCATGTCTTGGGTGATCTAAAAACAACCTTAAAGCTCTTTTACTTAGTTTTTATTTTCATTGCATCTTGGCTTGTGAGGGGGACTTAATTACCTCCCATAAGTTTTATAAGGAAGCCTTGACCCAAGAATTCATCTCTCAACATTGTCTTCAATCCCTATCCATGGGGGGTGGAATATAAATTTGGATCCCATCACTAGGATAATAAAATTATTGTTTGAGTGGTTAAACCATATCCATTAGTAGAAGCTAAGCCTGGAACATTTGAGCATGTTGGACATCACAATACACTGAGAAAGTGATGGATGTAATGGTTGTAAAAAGGGAAAGACATATGACATGAACCCAACTGATGTGCACTTCTTTTGTATGTTTATGTGAAAGTCGTATGAATTTAATCTATCTAGATGATAAAAAACCAACTAGTTTTAGTCAATCCCACATTGTCACACCCCTGATAAGATTTATGATGTTATGCTTAGTTTAATTTGGTCACTTATCTTTTTTTTGCTTGGTGTTTTGAGACTAAAAACTTCTATGTTTGTTTAAACCATGTCAAAAACAAATTTGTTTATACATCACTCTTTTGTCTAAAAAGCTGTTATATTGGCCATTTTACACCATAATTATGCCTTAAATTTTTTGTTAAATTTGTTTGTGTGTGTGTCAATTGACTGATACGGGTACTTTCATGGTGCCCAAATTAGATATTAAGTTTGTGCCTTTGAGTCTTTGAAACATAACATTGATTAAATCATTAGAGCACACATCACCATTATATTTCTCAAATTTTTTTAAAAATCATTTGATTTACACGAATACCATTATTTCAAACCATGTCATGTATGCTATTTAGATCCTTATTTTGTGCCATTATAATGTCCAATCTTGTCTAGCCTATTCAATAAATTCCTAGTCTTCAAATGTTGAGTTTTTAATTAACCTTGTCAAATTTTGAATTCAAACATTGATTAATTTCTATATAGACCTTGATATGTAGGGGCTGATACATAGATCTTTCTCTTTTGGGTTGCATAACTTCAGTTAATTGATTACCCAAATTTGAAAACTATTGTTTATTTTTTTAAAGCCCATCCTCATCATTTTTTGTGCTTTTATTTGGGAGAATACAAACTTTCTCCAAGAGCCTTTTACCTTATGGCTTATGTCAATTGATCATGTTTGTGTTTGATTCCATGTATCAGGTCTATGTCAAAGTTGTTTCCAAACTTGTTAGATTAAATAAAATCACATCATGTCTTTGTTTCAAGTCTAGATTTTGATGCTATTTAGCCAAAAATCCTAGCACAACTTATTTGAGCCTATCTTTTAACTCCACATTTGGACAAAATACCTAGAGATTGTTTTCCCTTTATTATTTTAGACCTTTTTTGGAACACTTTGGCCTAAAATTTTGACATGCCAAGTTTTATTCAGATGCTTGACCTTTTGTGTGTATGACATTTGATGTTAGAATATTTTATTCCAAGTCTTAGCATAAAACATTTTAGAGATACAAATCCATGTTTAGATAATTGTTTGGAGATACAACTACACCACTTTTTGACAAGTTAGACCAAGTTTGAACCATTTGTACTTTGGACATACTTTTTCATAGTTTGTATAACTTTAATCTATTTTATCTTCAGAGATTTTATCATTCAAGTAGATATGTATAGCTACACTTATGATAGAGTCACATAGAATCCAACTTATGATATAATGGTCACATAAAATCTAATTAAAAACCCTTATGAGGATAGATTTTGTAGGGAGTTTTATTATTATCCATACAATACTCCATATGGGGAATAAAGTCAAGAACCAACTTACAATCCAACTCAAAACCCTGATTGGGATGATATGGTTTATGAGGACTTGGATGCTTTGGCTTATATGATCAATTAGGCTCCACAAAATCATACCATTTCCATATTAGGACCTTGTCCTTTAGCTTGTGCAAGAAATCAAGCTTCAAAATGCCCTTTCATCATTATAGGACCTAGTCCTTTGGCTTGTACAAACAACCAAGCCCCATACCACCCTATTATTAAAATTTCAAGGATTTATCCTTTGGCTCATGCAAGCAATCAAGACTCATGGTGCCCTATCATTATCCAACTACATAACATTCCTCATATAGTACCAATCTAATCAATTCCTCAACCAAACTAATCATTCAAAGACCAAATTGTGTTCAAAACTAGTATTTTCTAACTCATTAGAAACCAAGGCCAAGAGAACTAATCGATCCAAGATTTTTATGTTGAACCAACCACTTGTGATAAGTCAACCTATGATGAATTGGTTATTGATCCTATATTAGTTGTCAAGAAGTCTCACTCTAACAAGCCAATCTTTGTTGAGTCACTTATTAATGATTATAACCACCATTGGAAAAATCATTACCTTGATCATATTTTTTTTTTAAGAGCCCCCTTTGATAAGCTAGTCTCTTAGGGGATGTCTCTTAACTACTTTCCCATTGTTGAGGAGTATCACTTTGACAAGCTAGTCTCTATGGAGCCTGTTATGCCATCATACGCTGTTACTTGTCCAATACCAAACATTAAATAAAATATCATTGTAATAGAGAACCCATTAGATGAAGAATTAGAATTAGAGTCAGGTTCTATTCTTAGATTGACATCAAATTTAGCATTAGAATCATAATCAACATTAGCCTTACCATTGGATTTAGAGTCTCTTGAGTTAGAATCAGATTCAAAATCAAAATACATTCATGGTTGTTACAACATTGGTTATGCATGCCTTGTAGATTAGTTTGAATAAATTTGTGATACTTTTATGGTTTTTGAGGATGATTACTTTAGCATCGACACAAGTTCTCCTAGTATTTTATATGAGGATTATGTTACCTCATATCATTCCATTACCATCAACCAACATAGCCATATTATTGACATTCCATCTCCTACAAACACTGGTTAGGACTAACAAATTAACACCTTATTGAATTGCATCTAAGGTGACATATCAGTTAAAGAATGTCAAGGAGGCCAAGACCAAATTCATGTAGAAGAAGAATAATCTCCTAGTGAAACCCTTTTATAGGCATTATCAGATAATCAAAGTTCAAACTCAACATCTTATAGTGAAACCTTTTTAGAGGTTCTAAAAGATAATCAAAGTCAAAATTCAACGTTCATTAGTGAAACCTTCTTAGAGGCACTAGAGGACAATCATGACAGCTTCATTGGTAGAAACCTCTTTAAGGCACCAATAGATGAGCACAAAAGTTCTTCACTACTTGATGAAGATAAAATCAAAGATAACATCAACATAACTTCTAATCTATAGCCTAATCAGATGGTAGCTACTCTCAAGCCCAAACAATAGAAAAAATTGGTAGTCCTATTAATAAAATATTCAAAAGTCTTTGGCCCCACCACATCCAAATTTATGTTGAATCTAGAATCAACAACATTATGTGTGCCTAAAAATCCCAATATTTATTTATTTCCCAACCACTACACATTCCATTATCCTCCCCCATTCCATTTCACAAACAAACCTATCATCCAACATTTATCTCTATTTACCATCCATGACTATACTTTCCTTTATAAAGTCTACAAAGATACCTTATCTTGATACTTGAATTAATCAAAATCAATGACCAATGATGATCACAACAACATTATTTGTGTCCAAATCTGTAGGCAGTTCTTGATAGATCAACTATGTAGATAAGGTATGGGATAGAAATTAACATGATTGATTATTATATTTGTATCATTTGATGATTTTGGCTACATCTCCACTTCAAAAGGAATAAAAAAATCATATTACATCTATCATACCTAGAACAAACACATAAAAAACAAACAACCATTATTAGCCAAAAACATGTACCATGCCATTTTCATTTGCCATTCCTTTTTCCATTACTGCATATCCTGTCCATTCACTTTATCACTTTGGGATAACCCTCTTACCATCTTGTCCAATATATCAAACCATAATTATCTTAGGACAAGGCCATTCCTATCTATACCAAAGCCTATTTTTAGTCATCCTATGCAACCCTATTTTGATCTTGGTTACTTTGGTTCTTATGTACTTTTTGTGAGGGGATTCTGATCAAGTTTTAATAATGAATCAAATCTATGTTTACAATGACAGTCTATAAAAGTAGTGTGATAACTGATGTGATAAGGTATCTTTCATTTTTCATCCTATATCAAGTTTGTTTATATGAACTTGATTATATCACTTGCTAGAGAAAATTAGTGTTCACTAATCTTACTACTAATTATAACCACTTATGGGTAAATTAGTATCATTGATTTGATCTATTATATCCTAGTTATAACTACCTATGGGAAAACTAGGGGAAAAATTTATTTGTCATGCATTACTACATCACCTTACCATTGTTTTTTCCATTTGACTGGCCATTTATCAGATTTGAGAACTTGTTATGACCTAGTCAAGTTTCTCCTTGCCTTTTGTGTGGATGGAGTTACTGTGACTTGAGGTCATTTTGTGCTCAATTCATGTTGACATCACCCTAATCCCCATTTCTATCATTTTCTTTCCATTTTATGAGCAACTTAAGCCAATGCTCTCACCATTTTGTGAGTGGTTATCTTGTCATTCTCTAATGAGTTGAGATACCTCAAAATGCCAAAAAAATTCAAATATTTCAAAATCCAAAAATATTTGTCCTATCTATGCCTAATCAGTTATCCTTGATTCACCCTATTGGGGCATGGCCATTGTTAGGATCTTTTATTTTTATTTTATTTTCTATATTTCTATTTGTTTTTTATTTCAAGTTGTTTATCTATTTGTGTGATTTCTATGTGTTTATTTATTTCTTTATCTACTTTCCTGTTTGTTTGCTTTCAACAGTATTACATCAACTTAGTTTATATGCATTTATTAGGTTATTCCTTGTGCATTATTCTTGAGTCCATCTATATTCATATGTCAAAATTATCATCGTGGTTTTTATTATTGCTGTATTATTTTCAATTATTTATTGGAGTGGGAGTCAATCCTTATGCATATTTTGGCTAAGTCCTCATGGTGTTCTATCATGAAGCCTACCATCATGTGCTATAATAAAAATCATCTTTAAGAATGTTTACAAGAAATGGAGCCACAAAGGTTTCTCCTTGGTACCTTGATAAATCCTTCCACCCATATTTATCAAATAAAACCATTGACCATTCTAATTGTATCAATGTTAATAAGGATGTGCATCTTCACATTGGTAGGTACAACTAAATATTTTCTATAGATCAATCTTATTCTTCTATTCATCTCTTTTATCACATTGTATCCTCATATGCTTTGTTATTTTTGGCTTATTTAGTCATTAAACCATTGCAACTACATTTTTGCCCACTCATATTTAATCTATGCAATAGGTTCTATCCTTGAGTCATGCTTGACAATCCAACATATGAGGGAACCACTATATCAAACATACTATTTAGCTAATTTAGGTCCTCTTAATGATTATAACTACCTATGGGAAAATCATTATTTCAACTTTTATTCCTGATTATAACCTCCTTTAGGAAAATTAGTATCCTTTTTAAATCAATGCATACAAGCATTTTATCATTTGGATTTATCTCAACCATGGGTTAATTCCACTTTTATTCTTACTTATTTTTGAGGGACCATCCATCCACATATGTGATGGCCATTCCCTCAAGGGGGCATCATCCTAGGATTCCTAAACACCATTTAGAAATTTTATTAAATTATCATCTTTCTTTTGACATATAGGCCATTTCTAATTATTTGAAAAGACATTGATATGCCTATGGTTTACAACATCTTCCCAAATAGGGGCAAATTATAGACACCTGAAAGTGGCCACCAATGACCAAGCTTCAAACCAATTTCTATCAAACATCATAATTTGGCCTAAAAACACTAAAACACATTAAATGGTTTGAATTTTTCATATAAAAGTTTTGATTTTGGCCAATGTATCCCTAAATGAGGAAATGTATTTTATGAGATAGCTATATTTTATTAGATCATTTCAAGTCAAAATGATGATTTTGCACCTAGGTGCTCTGGATTGCTCTTTTCTACCAAATTTCTTGCATGAGACACATGCCTTTATTATTTTGTATTGGAAAAATCCTAAATGGAATAATGAATCCAATACATCTAACATCACATTCTAATTCTAATTTAGTTAAATTTTGAGCCAATAATATAACATTTTGACCAATTTGATTAATTTTTGCACCAAAATTAACTAATCATGTTTAAAGCTAATTAATTTAAATAATGAGCCTAATTAATAATTATATGGAACTTGTTAAATATTTCGTTAATGGAAAGTGATATTGAATAACTGCATCATCTAAGACATCATTTTTTAGGAAGGCATCCCAAGCCAAAATTACTACAAATATTTGATTAAGCCCTCTCATTCTTCTTTAATGCCTCTCTATCCCAAATGTTTATGAGAGAATTTATTAATGAAATATATTATTAGCCACACATATTCATCTTGAGATGGATAGTTTAGGTTTATTCTGATCAATTGCAAAAATATATAAATAGAAGGCCTCACACTCATAATTTTAAGCTTGGATAGTGTAAAGTTACCATGCACAAATTATTCCAAAGCCTCATACAATTAGTATTATTATGGCAAATCCATCACAAGCCAAAATTGTTAAGGAGAGAAGGAGCTAAACAATTCCATTGATGAAGACTATTTGATGCACAAGATGAGTAAGCTGCTCTACAAACCATTTACATTCTCCAAAGAAGGTGAAGGAAGGTTTCTTTCATGTTTTAGTTATTGCTTTCATATTTATGTTTTTTACTAAGCTCTCCCTGGTGTCTAGGCCTAGAGATATAATGATTGTTAGTGTGTTATTTTCATTTTGATTTAATTTTGAAATAACACTTGATCTAACCCCATATTTTGAGTCAAATTCCTAGTTCACACTCATTGCCTACACAAATGAAAATGTCCACCTATAGGTGGCACTAGCAGAGAGATAATAATGCTTAATGGAAGAAATTAGACATGGTGAGACCCTAATTAGTGTCCTAGTGTGTTTTAGAGACCATAGGATACATTTTTAGAATGCTAGGTTGGTAGGCAAGGTTGAAAAATAATTTCAAAAGTAATGACTGTGGATCCAAGGATCAAATCCCTAAAACATGAAAATAGAGCCCCTAGGCATTTTGTTGAGATCATATGACAAGATTACCAAGGGTATTGAATAATATAGATGCATTAATTATATATCAATATTATAGGAGTCCATATTTCAAAAAGAAGAGAGTAGTTTATTCATTTGGTTTTCTTACTAGAAAGGCCCAAAGATGCACCTTTCACCACTGAATTTAGATAGTGACATCTATATAATTTGAGCTCCAAAGAGACCTCTTCATCCAAAGTTATAGTATTAGAACATTACTTCATGATTAAATGGTTATAGATAGTTGAAAATAACATTTATGATCTAAATTATATTTAAAGAGGATGATATGCATATTTTTGAGCTCCATATACACCTACATGTGTCTTCTTCTTTGAAACCACCCACCTACAACTAAAGGCAGACTCCCACATCATCTATGATAAGGAATTATACCTTTAAAAACTAAAATTGGTTGATGGAAGATGATTAAAAATGAATCATATGATCCAAAAGTGATGTGACGCATATTTTGAATTAAATGTACACATATAGGATCCTACTTGTTCTAACATAGTCAATTGTAGTTGACTTTAGGTAACCATGGGTTGAGGAGTGATGTTTTGATGTTGACACAACTTAAATATGAGTTAAATAGGAAAAAAAAAATATAATAACCTTATGATACTAAAAAGAGGCATATAAACATTTATTTCAAGCTTAAACCCTATAGGTATCACCTGCATGTATGGTAACTTGAAGCAAAACATAGTCAAGAAATTATACTCAATCTAGGCCAATCAAGGTAAGGTGTGAAAAATGTAGAGTTTGAAGAAATTATGATGATTTAAATGATTTAAAGAGACTAAAATATAGGGAATAACACCTCATTCACTATCATGGTGGATATAAATTAGAGAGAGGGATCTAATGATGCAACACATAGTCTATATCCTAAACCCTGCATATAATCTCCTTCATCACAGTCTATCTTGGGTATTTTAAGATTTAAATGGTATAATGAGGTGAAAAAGGGTTGAAAAATTATAAATAATGTATATTTAACTTGGATAATCTTCTCCAACTTTTACTTTATCTAAGGAAATATGGGAAGTACCCTTTTTTTTGTCTCAGAAAAAGGGTATTTCCCTAGGATACAAACCTTGTAGTCTTGGAGAATGGAGATAAGAGGGTGAGATGAGGATAGTTATAAACCTTAATATAGGTTTGAAAATTTATGTCATGAATAAAAAACATGTATAACCATGCATAGGGGTTATAATCTCAATAGGGTGTCCTAAACCCTCAAGAATATAGACAGGCCTATGAGATAGGGTTTAGGCTTAAAACCCAAATGGGAGGTCAGTTTCACTTACAAACTTAGGTGGAAACTCCAATGGATTAGGAAATGTTTAAGGGGGTATTTAAGATGTGTCTAAGCTTTCAATATGTATAAAATTCCACAATAAATCCACTTTTGTCTCAAAGATAATGCAATGGTATGCAAAATGAAGGTCAAGGTTCAAGTAAGCAGATTTGTAAGCTCACATCTTCTTGAAGAGTGTGCATATGGGTTCAAGGATTTTGGTGAAGTTTAAAGAGGTCATAAAAATTTTTTTTGTGTAATTTTTATGTAACTCCAATGCCACATATTTATAAATAAAGCTTAAGAGTGAAATGAACCTAAAACCCTATAAAACCCTAGTTAAGGACCCAATTGGGAAAAAAAGGATGGAAGGATATCTATATGAGATAGAAAAGACATGAATGTGATTTAAAATTGTAGGTAACTCTAAATAAACCCTTTAAATACACTTGAGGTGTTCCCTACTTATACAGACAAGAGGGAAATTTGATTTCTTTGACTATTTTAGGTGTTTTGTAGGTTCTAAGGACTTTCAAAGAGATAAATAAAAATTGGGAGTGATTTTGAGACCTATTATAGCTCACTATGATCATTTAATTATTCATAAAACTCCTAAGTTTTTCTACCATCACCTTTATCTTAGCTAGTCAAAACTGGCAAAATGAGTAAGATAGTGAGAAGGGTGAAAACTTAAAGTGGATGGCCTTTTAAGTTCTAACTGAGTATTCTAAACCCATATAATATATTTAAAAGTGTCATTCAACACTTGTATATATTTTCATGGAAAATTGAAGCCACATTTGAGGCCAAGTGTGAGGGGTGAGTGAAAGAGAAGTCTTTTGGACTACAAGCAGTGATATATCATCTCTAGAGGAATATAGATGATTAGGGGTGAAACCAATGCATGGTGGAACATGTATACAAAACATACCTCTCATTTAAATCATGATATATATCTCTAGTCATTTGTGGGATGTTCCAAAAGTGATAAATGATGAAGGCAATTTTTTTTATGTAGAACAAGGAGTCTTATGCCACATTTCATGAATTTCATAACTTGGAGGGACATTTGTCCTATAATAACTTTTATGGTATGTATCCTAATTAATTATATTGAATATATAACTCCCCGTCTCACTATGAAAATTTTTATTATGAATCTTGGACTTTTCTTTTCCCACTTCTATCTTAAGTTTTATAAGTAGCTACCATTTTGGCCTTGTAATCTAATACCACACCATGTATGGTAAATCCCTATTGGAATGACATTGTATTTTTACTTTGAACATTAATTCAAGTCTAGTTTTTAATTCATGAATAATTGTATAAGTGTTTAAGTGATGTATGGTGTTACAAAGTGATAATTATTTATCCTTTCTTCCCTTGTCCTTTCAAGTTTGTACAAGAGTTCCTATTCTAATAGGTCATATAGAGTGTAGTAAAGTGTGTTAGGATATTTTAAAGTGTATGATTGTATTTTGAGTGTGAAATATTACCTCTATTTTATTTTCCTTAGTTTTCTTCATACATCTAGCATCTATATTAAAACACTCATGTTAGAAACCTTCTAGGACTTATAAGCTAGTTTGTATGCTTTGATTCTTAATGAATAAATTATGATGTTCATGTGGAATAAATATTGGTTTATCACCCACTTAGATTAGGTTAATTTCATGAAAAATATAACTTTTCCCCACAAGCAAGCACTAGTTAAGTGATAAGTATTCCAATACACATTTAGGGAGCTAGCCGTTAAATCTAGAGGCTCACTTCCATTATAGGTACACCCACATACTTGGAAGTGTTCCCATGTTTCCAAAAAATGAAAGAGGCATGAACACCATTTTATAGGGTACAATATTTGGTGACAATATTAACCTTATACCTTAACTACCATTTCTTAACAAGACTACGAAACATATATAAAATTAACCCTTAGTCCCTTAAATTGTAAACATCAACATCTGCAATATTATTCCTATGATCACCTATAATGGGTCATTGACCTTAATTTTCACTTTAAATATTTTATAAGATTATACAAATATTGGATTAAACTCAATACCTTTGTTTCCACCAATCTCTTAGCCAAAACCTTTGTAGGTGATGCTTTGGATTGGTATAATAAAATCAAATATCATGCTATATATAGTTTAGTAGATTTAGTTAATGCATTATTATAAGAATTATAAACTACCTTATTGAAAATAATCATCTCACTTATTCAACCATAAATAATTAGAATCTAAAATTACATAAGTAATCATTAAATGATGGAAAACCTTGTCCAATAAAGCTGAACGCAACATATCAAAAAAAAAAAATATTTTCCATTTATTCACTAATGCTCTTCACTCTAAATTACAATATCCAGTTAGGACGATTTCTCCCAAATCTTTGGAAGAATCCCTCAAACAAACCAAATTTCAAGATTTTCTCAAAATATAATTTGAACCTTCTCAACCTCCTTATATAACTTGAATGCTTATGAAATATAAAAATTGACATGCTAACAATGATGGTGTTACACATAACTATGGTTATATCCAAACTATTCATGCTATTAATATAATTGGTTCCAATGATGCTAATTTTTCATAGCCACTTTCAACTAATTATTTACCACAACTTAGTGCTACGTTTTTCCAATTCAATAACGTGGATTCTCACAAACCTCTTTCCATAGCTTAAATTCAAAAGCATCATCATAGGTCTTCATCATGAAATATTGATCCTACTCACCATACCAAAAATTGTATGACCCACATAAGCTTTTTTGGTTCCATGCAAGCTTGGTTTATTCTCATGAAACTTTCCATCAATTATTGAACTTTATTCTTGAATATATTTTAGGTCATAATTTTGATCATGAAACCTTAATTTACGAGTGTCAAAAATATTATGAAGTGGTAGCTAAGGTTTAATAAACAAAAATAAAACATGATACCCTTAATCAAGCTAATAAATGCCTCATAATTTATAAGAACACTCTTCCTAATCATCAACTAAGTACTTCTCAACCTCGCACCACCAACATTATCAAAATTTTCATCGATACTAATGATGAGAATGTTATCAATAAGAATAATATTAGGATAGTAGTTTATTATATCGACTCTTACCCAAATTATAAGTATAAAAACTTTCTGACTTTATGTACTATCCAAGATTCTTACCCATCTCATTTCATAGAACTTGGACATATGAAAACAATCTCCACAAATCCAACAACATAACCTATCCCTTCATATACTATCCCAAATGCTTCTACTCAAACACAACATTTAGATACTCATTCATTCTCCATTGATACAACTTTAAATTATCATATATCATCAAATTATTCTCACTTCAACAAACCTAAATATATAAATCCACTTACTTATTCAATTTCTTCACTACCTAAAAAACCTCTATAATACAACATATTACTCCAATGATGACCCCCAAAAAATCACCTAATTCAACTCAGTTAGATACACTTGAGATGATCACATTGGATAAATCCCAATCAAATACATCTTATCAAAATTAATTTAAATGTACTTACACACTTCCTTCAATAGATTTGCTTCAAATTATGCACCGTTATTTGACATAACTCCCATTGGATATGATGAATGGGATACCATAACATAAATTTCTCATCTCCCATCTCAATTTAATTTTCTAAAACCAACAAGGACTTCTCATCATCATCATAATTATTTAATGCAAAGTTTATTCGAAATGAACATCCCTCGACCTTCACCTATGGGGCATGAAACCACTTTGTCCATGTTTGAAGCTAGTATTATTCAACAATGCAAAGAAATGTCTATGCACATTTATGAAACCATTTATACTTACCTATCATGAAATTTACCATTGATTTAATGATTCTCGATGAAATATTACTTCAAGTAAATGATCCTCCTTTATTTATCAGTGTACAAATTGGTGATATATTAATCAATCATGCTTTAATTGATGAATGTTTTGGCACATGTGTTGCTTACCTAAATTTTATTAAAACACTTGGTATTCTAAATAATATAAAAAATATACCCAAATTACATGGCAAGGTTATGGTTGAAGATAAATGTCTCCTCTAAGATGTGTTTAGATTCCCATCATAGATCCTCCTATCAAGGTTTGAATAAAAATAATGATATTTAATTTTTTTTATATCATATAACATCTTACTCATATGACCTTAGACACATCACATGAGATCTATTACCTCATTATCATGTCAATGTATTAATTTTATCATAAAAACACTATTTAAAATAGTCAAGAAGATACAAACCCATAGAATTTTGAACAATTCCAAGAATGTGATGTTTTTAATATTCCCACACTTGAACCTTTACCTAGCATTCATTTTTACAAATATCAATGATTTAATTACCCTATCAACTCTAATAGAGGTTACAATGGCCACCCTAAACTTGTGGGAGATATCCCACCTAACCTCTTAGATTCTAACAATGATGAACCAGATGAGATAAGTTTTAAAATCAAAAATTTTAACATCCCTTCTTACTTAATTACTCAATTAATTTTGTGTTTATGACCTTTGTCTCAACAAAAACCAATTGATGATATTCTAATTATTCTAACCAAGACTAAAAAATCCATTTATCATGCATCTTCAAATGATAAAATAATTGATGGTTGCACTATCAATCTTCATAATCCTAATTAAAATGATGGATATTCATTAGATGACCCTTTATAGTTGGTTTTGTTAAAGCTAAAAATATTGATATACTTAGATATCATTCTTATTTAAAATATTCCTTTCATAATCTTGGTCTTACTGATGTATTTCCTTCTCTTATACCTGACACTATCTCTTCTTCACTTGATGTTCATAGGTCAGAGATGGAACACAAACACATATTAATTCTCACCTAGTTAATGTTAGCCTCTCTAGAGTATGTTTTTTGATAATGCAATGATAAGATCATATCGGTTTGATAGGTTTTATGATATTTAGATCTTGATGTCTCCTAAGATGTCTACCACATAATGCTAACCTGCATTACATGCATTTAGAATAGTTATTACATATACTATATTCTAAGTTATAGTAATGATAATGATGGAATACTACCTTTACCTAAGCTTTATGCTTTACCTACATGATGGGAAAATGAACCATATTATGAATTATGATTGTTGGTCATTGGGCCAAGGATTATCATGCACATCAAAGGTTTTTAATACATCAATAGACTTTAAGTTCCCTTCCTATTACTGACAATAGACATCTATATCCAACTACTCTTAGATATTGGTTATGGATAGAGGTCATCAAAATTTTGAAGTATAATTGGTTGGACACACATTAAGAGTATATGGTTTTGTCTTTTGTATAGTATTTCAGATGTATTTGACCTTGTAAGATTAATAAATGGTATAAGAATGTGAAGAGTCTTTCCTTTTGAGTATACAAAAGGCTGGAATGTAAAGAGACAATGCTTTGGAATGATCTATATATAACACTTAGATGTAATGAAAGATGGTTATGATGTGATAGAGATTACTAGAATAGTATTTGATATGGTTTTTTAAACTATAATTTATCTTTGTATTATGCGTAGTGATTACTCTATTTTGATTTAACATCTATTAATCATTTAGTATATGTTAAATTACTCTGTATTTGTTATTTATATGATCATTCCTTTAATAAGTACATCTATGCTTTCAATTACTAATCTAGAATTATAATTCTATGCCTTATTTACCTTTATTTTTGTATCTACGCAAACAATCCCTATAATCAACAAGTTATAGAGTCTTCCATGAACCTCTACTAACAATGGTGCAGGGAGCATGAAATGACATTTGGATGAAATATGATGAGATAGTTTTTAGGATAAAGGGATATAGAAAGATGGTTAGATGAGAGAATCTAGAATTTTACATAAAAAGAAGTGAGGAGAGTTAGAAAAACTATGAAGGAGATTATCCCAGAGCATATTTATAAGTAAATTTATGAAATATTTTTGTTTGAGTTACTTGAACTATTAGATACATAGACATCTAGGATGAAATATTATTACTTCAGCCCAAGGAGGATAGAGCTTATAGTCTAGATAGAAGAGAAGTTAGATAGACTACACAACTTGGATATAGACTGGACTTGAATAATAAACTATTGTACAAAGGATATGATTGAAGGATATATTACAAAATTAATAGTGCAAGGATACATAAATTTTGAATTTATGTAGGATAGGTTTGTCCAAGGAATTAGAGCAAAATTTTTACACTGACTACGTATGTTGATAAAAATATTGGTTGTGGAAAAGGCCATGGTGCCTTCTCCAGCCAACATGGAGTAGTAATTTTAGGAACCTTATGGGTGCATGTGAGATGAAGTGAATAATGTGAAGCTAATAAAGATAGACTTAAACTTGATCCCTTAAAATAGAATTTGAAAAGACTCAGAGTGAGAAGAAAATTCTTGGACTAGAAAGAGAACTGTGATAGCAAAGATGGTGGAATAAAGCAAGAGATCTAGAATTAACTATGAATAATAGTAGAGATAGGGTAGATGATTTTGGAGATGGATAGATAAAGATAGATGTTATGAAAGATGCTAGAAGTAAAGGATGCATATAATATGTAGAAGGGCCTGATGAAAAGTAGAAAGAAAATATAAATGATGTAGATATGGATAAAGTGCATCAAGAAGAAGATAAGCTAACAACAAAATAATTAGATGGTAGAAGTAGATCATAGTTAATGAAAGGGTTTTTATCTATACCTAAGAAGGAAAGTTCTATGGAAGAAGTTAGATTTGAATGTAAAAATATTATAGGTTCAGGTTCAAATTTAGAAAAAATTCAAAGTATAAGTCATTCATTTCAAGAGTACACATCCCTCTAGCCCAATTTATTATTAGAAAGTAGAGGAAGTGCATGAGAAGAAATGGATATAGATTGTTTTGATTATTTTATGAACAAGTTTGGAAAGTTAAGTGCAAATAAAAAATAGGCATTAGATAGGAAGAAAAAAGGAGAAGCAAAATTCCTTTTTAAGACATCTGAAAAGACTATTACATAGAAGGCAAGAGTTACAATCAATAATGTGTAGTCATATAAAGTCATAGTCACTATTACATAGCTACCTTCAGTCACAGTTACCAATGTTTAGCAATCTACGGTAATAATTAAAAGTGTACCAACTATGTTGCTCAATACATGTATTTTTTTTAACTTAATGAAATATGATTGATCCACATATTTTGAGTAGTATTTTGTAACTTGTGACATGAAATAGAATGTAAAAAGGGTAACCTATGATTATGTTAAGAGGTGCAAAATCATACGGGATTTATCAGGATGAGCCATAGATTACATCTGTAAAATAAATGTAAATACCCTCAACTTTACATAAGTCATAAATATGTTAGTAACAAAATTTAGGGTAAAGAAATGTACTAGCCAAACTATTCAAGATTTAAAGGAGATTTGGTAAAATTTTGATGAATCAGTTATAGAATATGATCAAAGATTTTTTGGTGTCATGAAAAAAATTGAATTCATTTTAGAAGATAAAGATAAGGTTTCTTAGATCATAGAAGGGCTATGACCAAGAATTAGATTTATAATTGCGTAGACCCAATACTAAAATCAAAGCTAATGCTCAAATTGATATTTTATGAGTAGAATAAATTAAGGATTATGGTGATGTTCCCTTAATCAATTCTAAGGTTGAGGCTAAGGTAGATGAATTCATGAGAAAACTAGATGAGATGCATGAAAAAGATAAGCTTAAACTAAGCTTATGGTGTATAGATTGCAAATGAAAAATAAATCATAAAAATGATTGTCTTAAGCTTAATAATGAATTTTATGAGATATTAAAAGTAGTAAGGCATGAAAATTATAAGTTCCATATCTTACAATACTAAATAAGAAATTATAGGGTTTGTTTTGTAAATTTTTAAAGTCCATTAACCATGATGAAAAGAATTACTGAGCATTATAGGAGTTGAAGGAAGATATTACTATGAATGTATTCATAATGGTAGTATAATAAATGACAACTAAAAATAAGGTGATTATAGGACTAGAAGTGTAGATGACTAGATGACTCAAGGTAGCCATAGATGGATGCTTTCATCACCCCAATATCAAGCACAAGCTCTAATAAGTAGGAATAATACATCATATCTATATTATCAATATTATAGTTAGTATCAATAACCTTAGACCAATATAAACCTTCAATAATAACTATCTAATTGGGATATGAGTTCCCCTCATCACCAACATGGGGGTAGTGATGCACAATAAAGCCAACAAGTAGGGTATGGTGGTGTTGGTAGAAGAATGTGGATTGTAAAGTTATGCAACATATTTGTCTAATATTCATGTATTATGCACTCATTTTATTATTATATAACCTATTTTGTCTTATCTTCATGAGTTTTAATAAGCTATAATATGAAGAGACTCCACTTTTGGCACTAAGTATGAGAATAAGATGAATAATCATAGATTAAAAATGTCTATATATACATTTTTTATATAAAAAAGAGGGTTTTGATTTTAGAAGAGATCAATAGAGATTATTTAGTTATGGTTACCTATATGATTTCTTGTTATATTCCTTGCATGCACTCTCATGTGTAATGTCTTGGTTACTTTCTATCTGAACTATTTTGAATGCATTATTTTAGTTTATACAATAATAGTTGTTCTTAAATTACTTAATAATACAAAAATAATTAATACATCTCACATTTATGTCATCTAATTTCCTATATTTTATGATAAACTATTCTATGCACATGAAGTATCTCACAACTATCCTTATCCTTAACATGTTCTGATGCTTCATGAACCTTTGCTAACAATAGTGCACTGAGTATGGAGACTCTTTTTGGAGAAAATTATGCTAAGATGGTTATCAAGGTAGAGTGATTTTGAGATATGGTTGGACCAAAGGATATGTAATTTCATAGAATAAGAATCAAGAAGGACTAGTATTACAGTTTAGGAGATTATTTGAGAGCATATTTATAGGGAAATTTATAAAATATTCTAGTGCGAGTTTCTTGAATTGATAGATAATTAGTTATCATGGTTAGAATATTATTGCTTTAGACTAAGGATGGAAAAAACTATAATTTAGACTGAAGAAAAGATAGACCAATTACAAAGATTGGAAATCAACTAAATAAGATCAATACATCATTGGGTTGCTACTACAGTAGATGGATATATAACTAATTTTTCAATGTGAGGATACATAGATTTTGAATCTAAGAAGGACTTATTCATCATAGGAATTTGAGGATTTTTTTTACAATGACCACCTACCCTAGTGAAGATGTTAGTTGTGGACAAGGCCATGGTGCCTAATCTAGCCAATATAGAGTAGTCATATAGGGCATATGGGGGTGTGTGAGACATGATAATGAATTATGATTATATGAATAGATAAGGCTTAGAACTAAATACATAATAGAGATACGAGGGAAGAAGAGTTAAAATAAAAATCTATATTTAGAATGTGAGCTATGACAGCATAATAGATGGAATAATTAGAAAAATACCTAGGTAACTATGAGTAGAGTTAAAAGTAGTAGTAAAATAGTTGAAGAACGAGTAGGAAGAAGTGATGAACAAGAAGAAAGAGAAAAATAATGAAGAACAAAGAAATATGAGATGAAATAAGAAGATGAATGCCAATAGAAAGAAATAAGTGATGAAGAGTGAGAGGAAAAAGAGATGTTCAAAGGTGAAGATGAGAATAGTGTAGAGGTAGATACGCTAATTGATAGATATAATGCATAGCTATAAGAACATGTATTACTAGAAGAAGGACATGATGTATTAAGAAAATAAGTAGGACAATGTCATAGAGTAATCATAGGTTCAAGCATGGAAAGAGAAGTCACAAGAAAGAATCATTCACTAGAAGAGTACACATCCCTGTAGCCCAATTTATTATATTCCAGTAAAATTTTTCAGCTAGAAGGACAAGAAAATAGTAATTAGGAAGGCCCATTTTTAGAGAAAATGCATTTATGGGGTACTAAAATTGAAACAACCTTAGATCATAGTCTTTGAAGGTTGTAGGGTTCATTGAAACCGAGCAGAGAAAAGTTGAAAATACAAAAAAGTAGAGTACATAGGCAAAATCTCCTAGTGTGTAGGTAAATCTTCTTAGTGCATAGGTAGGATCACATATAATGTAACATCCCACTATAATAGATATGTAGTAGATCCCCTTGATACAAATTTATAATATGAGTACTTTAGGAGCATTTATAAATCTAGTGCCATATGATGGGTCTATAGACCCTGAGCAGTACTTACTAGCATGTGAGATGAAATGACAAGTTAAGGGTATTAATAATGAGGCTATAAAGATGTGAAAACTAATTAAGGTAATAAACATAAGAGCAAATAAGTTTATATATAATAGATATATCAATTGAGAAAATATAAAACATGTTAAAGAGTGGTTTATCAAAGAATTTAAAATAAAGAAATATACAAGTCACACTATTTAAGACCTAAAGGAGATTAGGTAGAAGTTAGGAGAATTAGTATATGATTATGATTGTAGGTTCTTAGATGTTATGAATAAGGTGGAGTTTTCCCTATAAGATAAAGATAAAGATGTATGGTTTATCAAAGGACTGCACTCTAAGATCAGGTTTGCTATAGTGTAGACTCAATTTTTTACTAAGGTAGATGCTAGAGATACTATTATCCAGGTGGAGCAAATTAAAGATTATGGGGAAGATCTTGTAGTAGGTTCTAAGATTAAAAATACATTGAGAACTTTTATGAAGAGGATGGAATAGTATCATGAATCAAATCAGCCTAAGATAAATCTATGGTGCATGGAGTGTGGGAAAGAAGGACATCACAAGAATGATTGTCCTAAGATTAAGACAAAGTTTTATGAAATCTATGTAATAGTGGGGCATGCAATAATGTAGTGCCATCTCCTAAAATAGTATATATAAATCTCATAAAGTTTGTATTACAATTTTTGTAAATCACATAATCATGATGAAAAGAATTGTAAGACTTTGCATGAGCTTAAAAAATATATTACAAATAATGTATTCACCATCATTACACATCAAGTGTCCTTGAAAAAATAGATGATTCTAGGCCCAAAGGTCGATAAGTGTTATGCAAACCAAATAGGTTTGTAATGGTTTCCCAAATCACCTAAGTACCAAATTTAAGGTTTGACCAGATGGACTCTTCCTTAATTAGTTTGGATACTACCATCACCATAATACTAGTACTTAACACATTAGAATCTAACAATGATGCAATAAAAACAAACTAGTTAGAATCTACTAGTTACATAATAATAATATGAGATTGGAGATGATACCTATTAGCATCAAAATTGGAATACAATAAAGTGATAGGGAGGTTATAGAGGAGGCTATCAGTCAAATAGAGGAGGATCTAGGGGTGGATATAGAGGGGGTTATCAAGGTGGTAGAGGAAATAATTATCAACTCCTTCCTTTACAATGTTACTTATGTGGAGAGTATAACCATGTACATTGAAATTATCCTTTAAACCCCCAAAGACAATATTACTATGCATATTGTAAGGTATATCAGCAACATGAGACAAAAGACTATCCTATTATGGAAAAACAAAGAAAAAAATTTGTTAGGAATGTTAAAATGGTGATTGCATATCCTAAAGAGGATGCATTTATGAATGCCGTTATGAGACACCAACATGTAGAGAGAGGATTGCCTCCTCTCTAAATGCCTCAAGAATAGGGAATCCATAAAGTGAAATAGGACAAATACCCAGACCCAACTATAGAAAAGGGGCTGATATATGAAACTAAATAGATGTTGAAAAATATTCAACACCAAGATACTACTGAAGGAGATGTTGTAGTATTAGATGCCCAAATGTATGGTCAGATTGTGTGCATTATGTAATAAGATGGAGTTATTACTATGCTAATAGATTTACTAGAGCTATTAAGTACACTATGCAATGAATATATTTCCTAAAACATTAAAATATGCTATATAATTTATTGAAATGTGCACAATGAGGGTAGTAAAAGATAGAAAAAATTGTTTGGTATGTAAAAATAAAGAATCCATGGGATGTAGATGCACAAATTAACATTGAAGTTATAGGATATGTAATTTCAAATGTTGTCTTTGATTTTGATAGCATGGTTAACATGATCCCCAAGTCTACATGGGAAGTGATTGAATAACTAGTTCTTAGTTACAACATAGTGAATCTAAGTTTAATAGACTATGGAAGAGTTAAATCCACTAGATGGTTAGAAGATGTTGAGATCAAAATTTCAAATTTGAGCCTTTGAGGTGACTTTGAAATCATCAATATGAAGACAATAGAAATTCATTATCCTACATTAATTAGAAAGAAATGGGCATATCATGGTTAGATGACTATCAATACTATTGAAAATTAGTTACAAGCACATCAGGGAGATAAGATTATGGTCATTCCTCTAAATAAGGTTCATAAACCCTACATCATTCTAGCTATACTAGAGTCTCTTTATGTTACACAAGAAACTAGCTAGATGAAGGTAAACTCTGAGGAGAACTCAAAAAATATGTATGTAATTGATTGAAATTTCTTATATTGGCATAATAAACCTCATGTGCAATCTTTACTCACTGAACAATTGAAGACATATGAACAATGGACTCTTAAACTAGTAATTACTCAACCATTGACACCTGAGTTTGTCATAGAAGATTATGTGTCCATGTCTTCTAAATCACCTACTCACTCAAAAATTGATTTTCTCTATCAAGTAGATGATCATAGGTAGGATTATATAGAGATGACTAGAGAAGGCACCTTGCCTTGGGAAATAGATTCATCTATAAATGGAGACTTAGATACAAATGTACTCAACTAGGCTCATGGTGATCATGAACTCTAACATATGAGAATGGTATTTTCCAATCAGAGATAACTTCTTTCATACTTTACAATCAAGGATATCGATCAATTCATTCTATGCCTATAATTTCATGTGCCTATGATCAGTTAATGGGTTAGTGCCTTAAATTTTCATTAAAGGGAGTTGTAGTGACATGGTGGAGAATTCATAAAAATGATCAGCTTGATTGGGGTGATGTGTGCAAACTTATGATTAACATATTTCAACTGCTATAGGTAATCATAAGTAATTGGCCTTTCTTTCAAGAAGGTGAGTGCCCCAAAATCCATATCCACAAATATGTTGAGGTTTGGACTGAAGAACATGTGGCACCTAAGGACTGGGTTCATATCTTTAATTACACACTTTCCTCTTTACCATCAACATGGTATATGCATCAAGAACATAGAAGGGAGATAAAACACTAGGCATAGGTGCAGAGTGACTTCATACAAAATTTTGTGTTTAAATATGAGAATCCTATGGTTCATAATGAATTACTCAAAATCCAACATTTCCTATGTCATGGGTGTATATAGGATTTAAGCACCATGATGAAGTCTACTACATAAAAGAACATATCCCATGATCATATAAAGCTACCAGTATGGAAGAATAATGTCATATGTAGCCATGCCATCAAATAAATGATGAAGAAGAGGAAACAAAATATTTAGATACTGATGGTGATATTGATCTAACTAATTTGTTTGAACTTGAATGGCCAGTATAATCATTAAAGGATCTAGTTGTAAGACCCATCGAAGAAGAAAATCAACACAACATATAGATTCTAGATTAGGAAGGGAAAATAATGTTATGAGAATATATTTTTAAGGAAAATCATAAGATATATCAACAACCTATTAAAAATCATGTGGAAAACATTAGAAGTAAGGATATTCCTAAATTGGCACATATGGGTGACTATTGGACTGAATCCAAAGTTTTAGAAGTTATGCAAATCCTATGGGATTATCAAGATGTGTTTCCCACAAATTTTTTAGAAGTTTTAGGAGTAGATCCTTCCCTAGATGAAATGCATATCGAGCTCAAGGAGTGCACACAAACCATAATAAAAGGCCATATAATTTGAATCCAAATATGAAGTTGAAAGTGAAGGCTGAATTGGACATAATGTAGGAAGTAGGTATACTCTATCCTATAGAGAAGGTAGATTGGGTTAGTCTCATGGTAGTGTTGCCTAAGAAAATAGGGGAGATAAAAGTATATGGTGACTATTGAATTTTGAATGATGAATGTGTGAATGATCCATTTTTTATTCCCTTTAGAGATGAAGTTTTGGAATATGTCACAAGTTATAAAGTTTACTCTTTCACAAATGGGTTCAATGGGTATCATCAAATACCCATCACAGAAGAAGATAGATCTAAAATAACTTTTTCCATGGAATGGGGATCCTTTGCATAAAAGGTAATGCCTTATGGCCTCAAGAATTCACCCATTATGTTTTCTATAGTAGTGGTGAATGCCTTTAAGGATTTCATTCATGACTTCCTAGAAGTATATCTAGATGATTGGGTAGTCTTATCTTTGTTTAAAGATCACTTGTCCAAGCTGCCACTCATGATAGAATATTGTCGAGCTTTAGATATTTCCATAAATTTGAAAAAATACTTATTTTTTACACCTTTAGGTGTCTTACTAGGTCATGTGGTGTGTACTAAAGGGAATTTTATGGACCAAGCCAAAATTGTAGTCATTGTTAGTATGCCCCCACTAGTCAGCTCAATGGAAGTGTGATCCTTTATTTGACACTTAGGTTTTTATTAGAAGTTCATCAAGGGATATGCAACCAGTTCTTCCCCATTAGATTATTTAGTATGTAAAGGTATGAAGTTTTTTTGGACCTCTGAGTGTCAATTAGCTTTCATAGAACTGAAGAAGAGATTGGTTAGTGCACCTATTTTAGTATTTATAAATTGGAGTAAGCCATTTCATGTGCACATTGATGATTTTAGTATCACATTTAGTGTTGTGCTTGCATAACTAGGAGATGGTATAATGAACCACCCCATATATTTTCAAGCTAAAATTTATCTAATGTAGAAAATAATTACATGACAACTGAAAAGGAAGGACTAGTTATAGTATTTTCTCTCTATAAATTTAGACACTATCTTCTTGTGATACCATTTGAAGTTTTCATAGATCATCAAGCTATGCATTACCTAGTCAATAAGCCTATGCTTGAAGGACAACTTTCAAGATGGTTGATGTTATTTCAAGAATTATAATTTTTCATCAACATTAAGCTAGGAAGAGAAAATGTTGGGCTATATCATCTCAGTTACATCATGAATGGGGAAGAGATAGAACTAAAACAAGATTTTCTTGATACCCATCTATTTTGAGTTTCTATGATACCCGATCATTTTGAAGAAATTGATAATTTCAAACAATAAGGGGTATTCCCTATGTACTACCTTGAAAGAGAAAAGAAGCAAATTATCATCAAAGATTTGACATATACTATTATAAATTGGATCTTATGTTCTTTGGGGAAGGATGAAGTAATATGCAAGGTAGTTTTGGAACATGAACATCTACATATCTTATTGGAATCACACCAAGGAATAGTAGGAGATAATTTTATTGGAGAAGCTATTGCATAGAAACTATAATGTTTTTTATTAGCCAAATATTTTTAAAGATGCACATAGAGTAGTGTAACATTGTGATGTATGTCAACAAATGGGTAAACCACACTAGAAGGATGAAATGCCCTTATAGATTTATTATTTGAATAACCTTTTGAACAATGGGGAATCAATTTTTTAAGAGCTATCAATCCCCCAAGTAAATGCAATAAAATTAAGTATATTATCACTACGATAGATTACTTTACCAAATGGGTTGAAGTTGTTGTGACACCCAGTTATGGGGAGAAGGATGTAAAAAATTTCCTTTATGAGAATATTATCACATAGTTTAGATGCCCCATTAAGCTCATCAGTGATTGAGGGACACACTTCCTAAATAATACCATCAAAGCTCTTACTAAAGAATTCATGATTTCTCATCATAAAATTTCTATGTACCATATGCAAGCTAAAAGAAAAGCTAAGGCTTATAATAAAGTGTTGGACAAGATGTTGAAAGAGATATGTGATATCAATAGGGATGATTGGGAAGATTACATTCCTACAATTCTTTTGGCTTATCGAACACACTATAAGAGGACTACATGTTTTACTCCATTTTAGTTGGTCTATGGGCTTGAGGTAGTGATGCCTATGGAATATTTGGTACCCAGTCTATGCATTACAATGGTTATGAGACTAGGTGATCATGAGTCTCTCACAAACATGCTTACCAAATTTAATTAAATGGATAAGTATTGATGTAAAGCATCTTGGATATTGAAAGTTCATATGTCGAGTTAGAAATCATGACACGATAGGAACCTATGACATAAAGAATTCCATAAATATCAACTAGTTTTGTTATATGATAGTCACTTCAAAGCATTTTTAGGTAAATTATAGATTAAGTGGAAAGGGCCTTACATTATACACATCATATTATAGTAAGGAACCATTATTTTTATAGATCTACATTGAACCATTTTACGAGGGTGAGTGAATGAATGTAGGATTAAGCCCTACCACTAATAGTCTTAATTGATCTCTTTTTGACATAAGATTTGGTGTTGAGTAACATTGAGTAGATTAGGATTTTCCATTTTTATATGTTTTTTGTGTGTTTCTTTATGTGTGTGTGTGTGTTTATAGGGTAGATGATTTCTTCTCCATATTTTAGAACCATGATAAAAAGTATAGCACATGACACCTATGCATAGAAGAATTTAGGTGCATTGTTGTTGATGTTAAAAAAAGAAAAATAAAGTAGTTAAGTCTAAGAAATGTATGGTCAAGTTGCATAAGCCAAGATCTCATCTATTTAATGATAATTCTAAATAGTTAATACCAAAGCCTAGGTTTGATTGATCTAATATTCACCAAATCAGTAACCAATCAACATCATTAGTATGTATCATAGTATAGAGAACAAAGAGCATAATGAATGATCTCGATGCATGTGCCAAAAACTAACCACCTTTATTTCCATATGAGATACTATTTTCCATGTCAACATTAAAATTGATATTCAAGGGATAGTTCAGTGATATCAGAGTTGTTGCCAGGGTCTGAATAATACAAATGCAATGGTCAAGTGATCACACAAGATGAAGCTGGTGCACACCACAAAGAAGATAAAGCAAAGTGAAATCACTGAAAGAGATAATTTACAAAAGACAAATAGGAGCAAAACCCAATATTTGTTTAACTTATGATGGCCAAAGTGAAGACTACATATAGGAGAGCATGTAAGTAACTCCTCCACAAAAGGTGGTCAAAGCACCCCAAGAATAGACTGTAAGTCCTCCATGAAAGGTGGTGACAAGGTGATAAGAATAGAGAAGTAACTTCCATACCTAGAATAGCCAGTCAAAAGAGTTACTTATGACATTCTTATGACACCTATGACACATCTATGACACACATCTCCACATAAGCTAGCCTATCCCACGAATGTAGGAAAACTCCATGTATGCACAAATATATAATATTACCTAATTAAATAATAGGGAAAAAATGAAAACCTACACTAACACCCCCCATAAGCGTAGCTTAGGTGGGCAGTGTGGAAATATAAAATGGGTCCCAGTAACAAGGCCTGATGAGGTACCCATGTACAAATGCAATCTCCCATAAGATAGAGAAAAGGAGAAAACCCATAGGAAAAAAACTCCCCCCCAAAAGAGAGACATAAAAGAAATAAAGAGGCTAGTGCCCCCCCAAAGATGATGCTGCTATAAATGTGGATCGCACCCCAAGAAGAGCTTATAGATGAATGAACTTACTCTCGATGAAAGGTTTGGTGAAGATGTCTACAACCTACTTTGAAGACTGGCAAAATATCAAGTCAATAACCTGACTATGAATAAGCTACCGAATGAACTGCATGTGAATCTTTATGTGCTTGGTCCGCTGGTGCTGAACTGGATTCCTACAAATTTGATTGGTACTTTGGTTGTCACAATAAATGATGGTGGGCTACCTGATAAGAATGCCAAACTTAGAAAGTATTCCCTAAAGCTAAATAGCCTCAGTAGATGCATTAACAACTCCCATATACTCTGCCTCTGTGGATGATATAGCAATAACATTTTGCTTCTTGCTAAACCAACTGATAGGACCAAAACCTAGAGAGAAATTGTAACTAGAAGTGGACTTGCGAGTCTATGAATCACCAGCCCAGTCTGAATCTGTATACCCAATCAAGTCAGCCTCTATGCCAAATCTGTAATAAATCCCATATCTATGTGAACCCTATATGTAATGCAAGATCCTCTTAGTTGCTTTCCAATGCAGCTCATAAGGTTCCTACATAAATCTGGAGACAAGTCCCACTGCATATGATATGTCAGGCCTGGTGTGAGTCAAGTAGATGAGACTACGAACAAGTTGTCAATGCCGAGTGGCATCAACTAATGGTGAAGAATAGTTAGCCTCAAGCTTGAATCCTGATACAAAGGGAGTCAGAGATGGCTTGCAATCAGCCATGTGAAATTGAGACAATAAATCAAGAGCATACTTAGGTTGTGCAAGAGAAATCCCTAAATATGACTATGAGATCTCGATCCTAAGGAAGTAGTGCAACAAACCCAAGTCTGTCATGTCAAATATATCTTGGAGAGATGCCTTCACTGCTGCAATAGCCGATGAAGAACTCCCGGTGATCAAAAGGTCATCAACATATAAAACCAAAATTAGGAGCGAATCATCCTACCAGAAGAAGTAGACATTGGGGTCAGAATGGCACCTAGTGAAACCCGCTATGAGGAGGAAGGAATCCATCTTGGCATACTAAGCCTGAGGGGCCTGTTTGAGGCCATAGATAGATTTCCTAAGTCTACATACTAAGGAAGAATCCTTAACAAATCTTGTCGACTACTCCATGTAAATCTCCTCCTCTAGGTCTCTGTGAAGAAAGGCACTCTTCACATCCATCTGGTGCACATCCCAACCATGTGCTACGACAACAACCAAGGTGATTCAAATAGAAGTCATCTTTGTAATGGGTGCAAAGGTATCTGAGTAGTCAATGCCTGATGCCTGTGAGAAACCCTTGGCGACCAGTCACACCTTGTACTTATCAACCGACCCATCTCTACAAACTTGGTCTAATATATCCACCTACATCGAACCATCTTCTTTCCCTTAGGAAGTGAAGTCAAGTCCCAAGTGTGATTTTTAATTAAGGGAGAATATTCTTCCTCCATAGCATTATCCCACTCAGGTACCCCTGATGCCTCTCAAAAAGTTAGTGGATCTAAAACTAAAGCAAAGAAGGCATGTGGATCTCTCTGATAATCCCCCCTAGTGCGTCTGTCATCTACAAGATCTCCTGCCCAAGTGCCAACACTCTCAAGTGTCTGTCTGGCCTAAAGTGGCCCAAAAGTGGGTGCATCAGGTGCTAACTCCTCATCCTCTGACTGACTAGAGGTGGATGACTCTGCATCACTATCTTTGCTATCTAAACTCAAAGAAGAAGAAGAAGATGTTTTTGGCTCAGGACCCTACTGTGGTTGATCTGAATCTGAGGAATCATCATGAAGAAGTAGATCTAATGAGGGAGAAGAAGTGCCAAGTGTTGAGTCTCTAGGACTCTCTTGAAAGTGGACACTTCTCTCAATGAACAATTCATGAGTGGTCAAATCTAGAAGGTGATACCCCTTAACACCATCCAAATATCCTACAAAGATGTAAGGCTTAGATTGACATTCCATAGCTTTGCATTTATTCTTTGATATGCAGGCCATGGCTGGGGATCTAAAAACCCTAAGGTGATCAACATCAGGTTTCCTTTTATGCCAAGCTTCAAAGGGTGTTATCCCTTTCAAAGCTTTGTGAGGAGCCCTATTTTGAATGTAGCAAGCACAATTGATGGCTTCAGCCTAGTACTGTGGTGCTAAGGATATAAAGTGAATAATATAGCTACCCATCTCTTTCAAGAACCTATTTTTGCATTCTGTAACCCCATTCTGTGAAGGACTGTAAGTGACTATGCACTGTAAATCAATCCCCTCTGTGGTGCAAAACTACTCAAACATGTTACTGACATACTCCCCTCCATCATCAGTTCAAAGAACCTTGATGGATTTCTCACTCTGTTTCTCAATAAGAGCCTTGAAGTCTAAATTTTTTTCAAACACTTCAGACTTTTGTTTGAGAAAATATATCCAAGTGTATCTAGAGAAATCATCAATGAAAGTGAGGATGTACTTGGCTCTTATGAAAGATGGTTTGGGAAAGGGTCTCGATAGATCACTGTGGACTAAATCCAAAGTTTGTGAAGCCCTCCAAGCTTTGCCTTTATCAAATTTTGCTTCAGGATGCTTCCCAAGGGAGCACCCCTCACAAAGTCCTTTTGAGAATTAGACATGAGGCAAACCAATGACCATGTCATTTTTATGAAGTTGTTCAAGGTAGCGGTAGTTAAGGTGGCCAAACCGCTCATACCATAATTTGATAAATTCATTTAAATGAGTCATCAATGCTATTGGAGAAGAATCTAGTGCAAAATGTGAGGTGTATAACCTTGCTTGGTGATCTACCCTACCCACTACCACTGTAGTATCACTATGCAACTCCCTGATAGCCATTGAATTTGGTGAAAACTCAACTCTCATGCCCTGACCAATGTGAGTGATTTGGTACACTGATAGGAGATTGGTTGAAAGAGAAGGAACACTTAGAACATTATTGAATTTTCCTCCTTCCATTTCAACTGACACTCTCCCTGCAATGGAAATTGATGTGTCATCACCCAAACTAATTGAAGTCATGCTACTGGCTCTAAAGATGAAAACTCAACTAGGGAAGAGCCCATGTGGTGAGAAGCACCTGAGTCAATGACCCATGAAGATGTAGAAACTATTGTAGCTACAAGGGCATTGCCCTTTTCTTTCTCCTTACCCTTGCCTTTTGCCTTAGTAGGATCTTGGGTAGATGAATTCTGCTTGATGGACTCAGGAACACCTATGTTGTGCTTCTCTAGAAGATGAGTTAGGTGATCTATTTGTTTCTTCATGCATTTGTGTTTATCATGCCCTGTCTTCTTACAATAGGAACACTTAACCTTCTCCTTCTTAGGTTTAGCATTGGAGGAGGAAGACTCAGTGTTGTTTATGGTAGGATTGTTGTTTTCTTTCTTCTTCTACTAGTCCTTGTTCTTTTTCTTCTTCTCCTTTGTTGAAGTCTTATCCTTACCATTTCTAGTTATCAGAGCTTGGGGTTGAGTAGAATTTATTGTGTCCATTTGGATTAGATTATCTTTCTCCCTAGTCAAGTCAACAATGAATGAATCCAAAGAATGAATTTTCCATGTAGCACCAAGGGCACTTTTTGTGGCATGGATAGTGGAAACAAAGACTGAATAGCTTGGACCTAACTTAGTGAGAATAGAAATGATGAGTTGATCATCTTTCTTCTCTATCCTAAATTCTTTCAATTGCAATTTGAGGGCCTTAAACTTAGTGAAGAAGTCCTGTAGGGTGTCAAAGTTGCTAGAACTTAGACTTATGAGTTCATTTTTGAGCTCATGACCGATCATCTCATCAAGCTTCCCAAATAAGACTTCTAAGGTGTCACATATGTCTTTTGGAGTCTTGGTAGCTTATAAATGGAATAGAAGTTATAGAGACATGGACAAGCTCAGTAATCCATAGGCTTCATCACTAGGTTGTACCATTTGACCTTTTCAGCATCAGTGTTGGGTTCTACTTCAGTACCCATGGTGATCCTATATAACCCTTTGATTCTAAGAATGATTGACATTTTAACCTTTCATTCATGATAGTTGAAGGGTGTTAGGGGTTTAAGTTGAAAATAATCAATTTTAAGCTGAATTTAGGTAAAGTTGTGTTGATTTCAAGTTGTGAAAGTATGCAGAAAGGAGAAAGATAACAGAAGTAAATAAAGTGTTGAAAGATAATCATACCCCCCTGAAATGTTGATCCCCCCCCAAATATGAATGTGCATGCTCAAAAGATGTCAAAATCAGTTGGAAATGCATCTTAGAGCAATCTATGCAAGTCAAGTTAATAACCCAAGCAAATAGGAGGTCGGACCCAGCCGAAAATGTGTCCTGGGAGACCCAAATTTTTGGCACTTTATAAAGTAATGCATTTTTGACAATTATCTAGCCTAAGTTGTGGAAAATTTAAAATTAAGAACTTTTTCAAAATATGGCACTTGAATTTGAGCTACCGTTTGCAAGATTTTAAAGTTTTAATTTTCCCATAAATTAGTAATTTTACAAAAAAAATAGCACTAAAACATTAAAAAATGCCTGTTTTGAGAGAGAAAGTGGTCTTGCAACCACTCATTAGACTTGGCACAGAGTGAGGAATCCAAAAGAAGTATTTTTGAGGGGGAATTGGCCTCCTGCCAACTCGGGCCTCACCCTTCGTCTTCGACAGGTGAAAACTCAAACTTAAAATAAAAACCCCAAATTGCCCACAATGTAAAATACAGCCTTAAATCTTCATTTTTTAACCAAATTGACTGATTTAAGATTTGAAAAGTCAAATTTGACTAATAATTTAAGAAACAAAGGTAGATTTTACCAAATAAAGGCTGTGTGAGGGCTCACATGGAGCGCCAAAATGAAAAAGGGCATCATTTTTGAGAGTTTGGTCTTTTTGTTTGCTATTTTGACTGTGCATCAGTAGAAAGACTATGCAGAGCTCCATGCAGCAGCTTGGTGAAGACAAAACAACTCTAACACCTCCTTTTTTTGTTGTCTAAAGCCAAACTAAAATGCCAAGGTGAGAGGTGAGTGAAAACTGTGTAGGGGTACAGACCGTATGGTCCATGCTGGTCTTTAAGGCTGATTTTAGCAAATAACTTCACACTTTAAGATCAGTTTCACAACATATCCAAACACCTGGTTAAGGAGATAAGCATCAAAGTGGAAGAGAGGGGTTTTTAGGTGACACCAAGCCGTACGGCTCATGCAGTGTTCAAGAAAGCTTAAGAGGCTCTCCACATGTCAAATTCCAACACACTAGTTTTTCAATGCAAGCTTTCCAATAACATCAATGATGTTCCAAGAAAAATTGTAGATTATTTGCACGCAGGTATGCTCATATACTTCACATAGAGAATGATTCAAACCTGTAGATCTGCATCAAGGCTTATATGCCAATACAAACATAATGCATGCAAATAACAAAATTGAAGATCCTTTGCAAGCAAAAAGCTCAAGATTTTAGAATAAACTAATAGCATAACTAGACACACGATTACCGGGGTGGCTCTAATACGATATCAGAGTTGTTGCCAGGGTCTGAATAATGTGAATGCAATGGTCAAGTGATCACACCAGATAAAGTTGGTGCACACCACAAAGAAGCTAAAGCAAAGTGAAATCACTGAAAGAGATAATTTGCAAAAGACAAATAGGAGAAAAGTCCAATATTCGATTAACTTAAGATGGTGAAAGTGAAGAATACATATAGGAGAGCACATAAGTAACTCCTCCACAAAAGGTGGTTAAATCACCCCAATAATAGACTGTAACTCCTCCATGAAAGGTGGTGACAAGGTGCTAAGAATAGAGAAGTAACTCCCATACCCAGAATAACCAGTCAAAGGAGTTACTTATGACATTCTTATGACACCTATGACACATCTATGACACACATCTCCACATAAACTATCCTATCCCATGAATGTAGGAAAACTCCATGTATGCACAAATATATAATATTCCCTAATTAAATAATAGGGAAAAATAAAAACCTACACTAACAAGTGAGACCTTTATGCAAAAAAATAGGTATGAAATATATAAAGGCACAAGGTTACGAACTGTCTGCATTTAATTCTTGTAACCATTTTATGAGTTGAAGTTTTAGAATTGAGCTAACTTATCTAGTGCAAAAATTAAAAAGCTTCTAATTTTCAGTATTCAGATACTATGAATCATTCATAGCTCATCAAAATTTTTACAAATGCCTAGAAGGAATAAATGGGTGTCAATATTTCACTTTGGAAAACTAAACATAATGATCTAGAGCCATTTTATTAACTTCAAGCTATAGAATAAAAGCTTTTTTGAATATATATAATAGATACAACACAAGCACTTGCTCTTGCATCCCCACATTGTTTCTAGAACACAAACATCAAGCACTTGCTTCGAATACCTACCTTAGGTGATTTGGGGAAGATTGTTCAAATCCTTCTCAGTCACTATAATGAGGGAAGCATTTAGATTAGATTAGATATCATTATCATCATTAAAATTGAAGCAATGGCCAGAGATTTGGGCATATTTGCACGAAGTGACTCTCTTACTCACTACAAGTCAAGAATGCCTCCTATCCTTTAGGAAGTTAGATATGTATATGTCCAAGGGTCCAAAATAATCCAAATTAAAGATATCTAAGATGAACTAATGCACATATTGGTTAAGTACATTACATGCAAATTTTTGTAGACCACCAAATCTACAAAGCAAATCCCCAAAGGAATGGTTAACTTTGCACATTTCATGATCCACCATAACAAGTAGTTCAACTGGCCTAAGTAATTTGCACAAGAGTGGATTATGAATATTGATAAGTGTCATAATACTTCAAAGTAGACATTCTAATATCAATTTTTAATCTTTCTACTATGTTTCACTCAATGGAAGTCCCTTGAGTGAGAGGTGCACCCAGACACTGACAACTTGCCAACATAATAATTTTATAATTTGATATGGACACCTAAGTGTGGTGACTTATCTCATGAGGTAAAGTTTAAAAAATGGTGGGAGAAGTGTTTGGAGCTTATTGATACACACCCATAGGTGCCACGAGATGTCATGCAATACCTAAAATAACATATTGTTGTTAGTTTTCTTCCAAAAGATGTCTTAATTCATATACGTGAGCTACTTAGATTGCCATTTGGACCCATGTAATATTTTTTTACATATGCATCTAGGCATGTGACACCTCTTCAAACCATGCCACTTAGCATAACAGTTCCTTTAACATAGCCACAACCTCATAGTAGAAGAAAGAAAAGTACAAGCTCTCTATAGAATAACAACCATCACCTCCACCAAAGTGTAAGATGAAGAGTACAATAACTTGGCTAGATGACCCCAAGGTACCATAGATTGTAAGATCCTATAACCTACCTCAGATGGGGAATGATGAACAAGAAGTCTACTAAGTAATGCTTAAATATATGGTGAGTGAATTATATGAGAAGGAGGAGGAGAAGGAGTTCTTCTTATGGAATGCAATGGACATAATTTAAGTACATAAGAATGTCACTCCAAGTCTTTGGATGGATATATCACCATGCCCAACATCCATATTTATCAACACCATACATGAAGATGTTAAAAAAACCTAGATAATAATCAAACTCTTTGACGAGCATCCTTCCACCACTTTCACAACCATCAATCTATTTAATGCACTGCTTAATAGTCTGCATAAAAATCTAATGTGTAGACCCAAAAATTGACAAGAGTTTAAGGTTTCTCATACTCTTGAAGAATAGACATTTGGTAGGGTATACATTATGCAATAAGTACAACATTCTCCATATTAACTTCTTTACCAACCAAACATAGGTTTGTTACTTTAGGGTGGAAGAAAACATCTATTTCTAGATCAATTATCCAATTGAGTGATTTTATGACCACAAAAGAAGACCCTACTATTAAAAGAGATAATTCCAAATCAACCTACAACTAAAGAGTAAAAGACTTCGTGGGAAAAATTATCTCACATATTAGAATGATGAGTATGTCAAGAATAAAAGAAGTTTTAGAAGAAGCATGCCCAAAATAAGAAAGTTGAGCAACCACACTACCAAAATAAGGAAGCCAAGGCCAAGTGAAAGGCCCATGACACAAAATATTAACACTAAAAATATATCAAGGAAGTAAATAAGGGAAAATAATATATTAATAAAACAAAGCAAACACAAGAGGTGCACTAGAAAATATGGATGAAGAGCATAGGAATAAAGAGGTTTCACTCACAATTAAGACCAAGGTAGAATAAGATAAGCAACAAAAATATGTAGAGGCAAAAATAAAGAAGGCTCTGAAGGATACCACTCTCACCCAATAGTAAGATGATGAAGCTAAAAGGAAGAATAAATAAGAAAAAGATGAAGCCTTGCATAAATAGTAGGCTCAAGCATAAGAAACACAACTGCATGCAACCAAGATGCATAATGATCTAGAGGCATAGGTGCAAGTCAAGGTTGAACAAGACAAGGCTAATAAACTTGAAGATAGAAAAAGGAAGAATAGTGTGTATATAAATAATAGGTGGAGGAACAAGAGAAGAAGAAATAAAAGGAATGAGAATAGAAAAAAAAGCTGAAGAAGAGGAGATGAACTCAAAATTAAAGGAAAAAACAAAGAGAAAACAAGATAGAGATGTGTAATAAAAAAACTAAAGAATATGCCAAGCTGTAGTAACAATAAAAACCTAAATAATAGTAATGAAATGGGCCAGAGCAACTAATACAATAAGAAGACAAATTTGTAGTTGTAACAAGTGACCAAAAATTGGCCTTACCTTTTGGAGGAGTCTATATCTAATATATTCCAACTATGGATGATTGACGCACCACCTTTTGCCTTCTAATTGTGACCATGCCATGACCTAATCCTTTAACTATCATAGGATCTTTGGCAACCTTCCCACTTTAGCAGGAAACATTATTAGATGTTTTTAGGTTACCATTGATGAAGCATTTAGAGGGCACTGTAGAGTTTTAGGAGTCCATCGCACAGAAGGCCAGCTCATTGGAGCAACATGTCAATCAAACTAAGGTTAAGAACATCAATTTAAAGACCCAACTATATGAATTTTAAAAACTCATCCAAGATACTTGTCCAAATTTGGTCACTTAAGTAATTAAGGATAAAGTAATGTATAACTAGTGTAGACTCAAGACACATATCTCTAAGTTAACAAAATATTGGTGTTAAGTGCAAAAACTAAGTACATTGGGAACATTAGGATAGCATGTCAAGGTTGATGCTAACACACTCATCACTCTCTTATAGAAGTACCAAGGTATACTCAATTTTTCCACAGTTTAAGCCCAATAGTTTGTACACATCTTTCTTGATTGGAAGCAACAATTGGATACTACATTAGCTAGTTCTAGTGCATAGTTTGTAAAGGCTGCCATAACTAAATAAACCATGGCAAGCCACACTATAACTATAAAGAAGGACATAACACTACAAAAATAATTAAATGTAAAGGATAATGTGTGTAATAACCTTCTAGAATGGTAAAGCTAACTATTTCATAGTTCCTTCACCAACCTCCAAGCTCAAAGACATACAAAAAAGATAGAGTAGCTGAGTAGAGAGATTTAGACAAGGGTTGCAAACACCAAGGCCACATTGAGCATCACTGATGATGCATAAATAAAATAGATCACTAGCTAGCATGTTCCATTACACACCCTACTATATTTGATACAATAAGTGATGCTATATTAGAACACATATAAGATAGATTTGGTTCCTTTTACCAGCTCAATTGCATAGATTGTGAATACACTTGATTATAGGCTACCTTTAGAGCTCTAATAGATCATTACACAACACAAGGTTGCTCAGTCCTAGTCCAAAGAATCTTTCATTTAACCTTTATCTATGTCCATGCCACCACCTTTGAGTTAAGCATTGCATAGAGTACAAATTTTATGTGAAATTTTGTATTAGGGAAGAGTTTTTAAGATGAGTGGGGCTAAGTTGGATGAAAACCTATTAAGAGTAGCCACCTAGTTATGCCAACCTATTGAAAACCCATAAAGGGTAGTAGGTTGGTATGATATTTGAAAACCTAATAGGGTGGCTAAGTAGTGGGAAAGAGCTAAAAACTAGAAATGACACCTTGAATGATCACTACAATTCTTACTAGTCCAACCATTTCTTCATATCTTTGTAACTTGTGCATTCTTAGAGATCTTGCAATGCTATCTCAGGATGAGACAACATTTTAAGTTCAGAAAAGTGTTGGTAGAAGAAAGTGGATTGTAAAGCTATATAGGATATTTGTTTGATATTCGTGCATTATGTAATCATTTTGGTATTTTATATCCTATTTTATCTTATCTTCATGAGTTTTAATAAGCTAGAATATAAATACTTTGATTTTGGTGCCAAGTACAAGAAGAAGAGGAATAGTCATAGATTGGAAATGTATATATATATATATATATATATACTTTTATATGTAAGAAAAAGAGGGTTATGCCTTTAGAAGAGATCAACAAATATTATCTAGTTATGGTTACATGTATGATTTCTTGTTATGTTCTTTACGTGCAATGTCTTGGTTAATTTTTATCTAAACTATTTTGAATGCATTATTTCAATTTATATAATACTAGTTCTAAATTTCTCAATAATGTAGAATAATTAATACATCTTACATATTTGTTGTCTAATTTCCTATATTTTACGATAAACTATTATGTAAACATGAAGTATTTCATAGCTATCCTCATCCTTAACATGTTTTAAGTGGGCAATAGACACAAGGTTGGGGATACCAAAAAAATAGAGGTGGATGTATGGGAGGATACAAGGGAGGATATCATGGGGGATATTAGGGATGTCGTAATAATAAAAATACCCAAACCTGACCACCTATGAAATGTTATCTATGTGGAACATGCAACCACCATGTGAGGAATTTCCCTACTAATATACAAAGACAAATTTACTATGTATACTATATAGTTTAAGGTCAGAACTAAACATAAGATTTTCTAGTGCTTAAGAAATTAAGGAAGGAGAATCCAATTCATAGCGTAAACATGATTAATGTGAAACCAAAGGAGAATGCCTTTGTATAATTAGTCACCAAGAAATAGAGAGTAGAACAAGGGTTATCACCATTATAAATGCCATCAGATCAAAGGATTAGAAAATTATAACAAGATAAATATCTCGATCCTACTACTAAAAATAATTTGATTTACCAAGTTACACTTATTATATAATAAATCCAATAGTAACTAGCTTATTAAAGTGATAATGCATCCATTGATGTTCAAATGTATGGAAAAATTATAAGAATTATATATACCTAAATTTGATTACTTCATCATCAATAATACTACTATTAGTCGAAACTAATTCTACTTATCTAATTTATCCCATCTAATTCCATCTTAATATCACTCCTAACCTTAATCATTCATCTAACATCCCCATTAATTCCTTTTAATTTACTAACCTTAGTCTGATCCCACTTCCTCATTAATTACCCTAATCATCCTTTATTTATTCTAATTCTCACTTATCTATTATTTGGGAATTTTAAATTCCCATGGCCCACACACTAGCCTATTCCTAGGCTCTTCTATACTCCTAGTCCCTAATCACCTACCTAATCCTAACTAACCCCTAAAAGGAGTCTATAATTATCTAATTCTATAATCCTCTCTATTCTCACCCCTTCCTCTCTAGAAGCCTCTAAATCTAAAGGATTCCAGGGAATTTTAAATTCCTTGGATAATCCTCTACCATAGAACTCCACAATCCAAATTTGAATTCCAACCATTGATTCTTCCCTCCATATTATATATAAACAACTCCACTCCTCCATAGAAACCAACTCATGAATCCATAGTCTTCATGCCCACATAATCAAATAGAAATCTTAAGCATCCATTGAATCCATGACAATTTAAGTCTTTGAATCCATCATCAACATCCATGATCATGCCAACATAATTTCAAAATTTTGAGTATAAGGTAATCTCAATCGAATCCTCTTATTTTTTTATCTATTTAATCACGGTTTATAGTAATTAGATTTAAGATTAAAATTCTAGTTTGAATGATTTATTCATCTATTTTCATTTGGTATTAATAGCTCTAGATCTTACTTAGGTAGTTGGACATTTTAGATTTTTTATGTAATTATACAATCAAATTGTTGGAAATATGATTATCTTTGATGTCAAAATGGAGATTAATGTCATTGATGCTTAGGGATGAATATGGTGATCCTTGATCCTATCAGAAGTTAAGGATGATTGGAGTGCTTATGTACATGAGTGAAATTCATTTGGTTCCTCATATTGTTCATCTAGACATTTTGGGTCTATAGAGGAAAAGTAGAGTAGGTAGTTTGCTGATGTCACCATTACCATGTATGGATGAGTCTATGGGAGCTGGTCATATGGTTGTGATTACATTAGTATGTAGTTTTTATGTATCAAATTTGAAGATATGTGATGAAGCACAGTAGAAGATATGAGGATGCAAAGTCAACTAGTTAGACATAATTTACTAAGTTTCTACACTTAGCCAAATTTGAAAAATGGTTAAGTAGAGCCAAGTAAACATATTAATGAGGTCAAAATTAGCACATATATAGGTACCAAAATAAAATGATCATATGGGTTTGTTCATTTTTTGTCCTAGTTTCTATGCACTAAATCTTAGGTCATGCAACATAACGTGACAAAAGATATGCTTGAGCAAAGTTGGGCTCCTAAGCATTTTGATAGTGTTTTTTAACATAGTCAAATTTATACGTTGCAAGATAAAAATAAGTAGGCACTTTTATGATGTCATATCTTGCATGTATAAAGGATTTAAGAGTAATTTGATATATGGATGGAATTCCCTATGTAAGAAGATCTTATGCACTAAATTATAGGTCATAAGACTAAGTATGACAAGAGTTATGCAAGAATAAAGTTGGCCTTCCAGGCAAATTTGAGGCATAAATAGTTGTATGATAGAATAATTTGAGTGAGAAGATTAATGGAATTATATCTCACATATGTGAAATACTCAAAAAAATGAACATATGGTTTTGTTCATTATCATGCTTAGTTTATATGGTCCAAAATTTAGACTAGGTGGACGAGTGAAGCAAAAGATATGAAGGTGAACATTTATCCTTCCAAGAATAATTAAGATGGTCCTCATACTTGGACAAATCTTCACAAGGTAAAGTTTGAGTAAGTTTTGAAGAGATCAACAAAGCACATTGGATCCAAGATGCCAGGATGAAGTGATATGAAGATAGGTGGTTGAAGTTTAAAGCTTGATTAATGGTTAGTGCTTATTTGTACATTGGAGATCCAATGAAGCATAAGCAAAGTCAATTTGTCAAAGGGACCTCTGATAGTGACAAGTGTCATAATCAAGGATATTGAATAGTAGATCTATGGTATATTTTAAATTTAATGAGTCAATGATCAATCTGAGGTTACCAAGTGTCTTAATAGTAGGAAATGACAACAATGTACAAAAGTCACACACTAATGCCAAGCGTCACATTCTCAAGAGATAAGAAGAGGTTAATATCAAGCTTATTAGAAGATCTAATGATGAATGTATGATTGTGCTAAGGAGATCTAATGGAGTGAGTGGACTTAATGAGATAAAGTGATCAACTTTTATCAACATAGTAGAGAGTTAAAGAATGAGCAATTTTAAGAAGATCGATAGAATGTAAGCATTCTAAAAGCTCAAGATGTAGAGAGATGAGACCAATTATTTAAGGTTTAACAACTAAATAGAAGTAAAGATCATGCATCTTTAGAGATCCAATAGCACATAGGATCTTGGATCAAAAGATCTAACATATGCATTTTAAAGTGAGAACATTAAATCTAGGAAGTGTATAAGGATCCAACAGATAGTATGATCCTTTCAGAACGTGACCAAATGAATGTGATTTAAAGATGATAAAATTGAATATGGATCATCAAATCATGGTGCCAAATTTAATATCAAAGGTCAAGATTTAAAGTTATGATTAGACTAATGGTCAAGTATTAGAACATGCATGAACTTATTGTTAAGACCTAAATCACAACACAGACAATGAGTTATTTTTATGTGATCAATCAAAACTATGCAACAAGGCATGCACATCATAACCAAATCTTGAGATTTTATAAATATAGTAATTAGATAAGAATCATAGTAGTGGAACATGAGTTCAATATGAAGGAAATTTATAGTTTAGGTACTAATAAACTGATTCTAGAATAGAGTGTGATGTGTTACATTACAAGTGTGAACACATAGAAGATATAAAGACATAAACCAAATGTTACATATAAAAAATTTAAGATATAGGTAGATACTACTAGATTATTGGAATTGTGTCATATAGAAGAATATCTAGACATAAGTAGAAGTGTAAAGAGGATGAGCTATTGTTGATGAATTATGTTAAACTGAAAATACAGAGACATAGAGAAACAAAGTGAGATAGAGATGAAGTGTGTCAAATAGAGACATATGTAGACAAAGAGACAAAATGGGTAGAGAAACTAAAGTCAAAAATAAATAATGTGTAGAGCATGAGTAGTTACAGACTATACTTGTAATAGATAACATAGCTGGATTCATTTATGAACCTATTTTGTAAACTAGAGTTATAGCTCCATAGATCGGATTACTTGGTGCTATCAGATAATCTAGGTTGGTGCTCATATAAGGTATAGGTGTCTCCTTAGGGTTGGTGCCCTTAAACATTGTAACTAGTGAGGTTTAATTGAGTTGGTGTTCAAATAAGGGATTGGTGTCTCCTTAGGGTTGGTGCCCTTAAAAGTGTAACTAGTGAGGTTTTCTAGTGAGACTTGATTTGAATAGTAGATTATAGTATCTATTCTCACCATGGTTTGTCCTTTTTGGTTTTCCATGTATAAATATGGTGTCATGTGAATTTGTATGTGTGTGATCTCTACATATTTGTTTTTATCTACATTTATATTTTAATCTATATTAAAAGTATTTAAAGGACTAATTTTAGTTGAAATACTAATTCAAAACCCTTATTATATATTTATGTTCCAATAATTAGTATTAGATCCCTGGTTCCTTAGAATAAGCTTAATTAGCTTAGGTAGATCTTGGAGTGTTGAACACAAATGGCTAGTCAAGAAGGATCTTCATCAAACAAGGCACCTCTCTTTGATGGATCAAACTATGCATTCTGGAGCATAAGAATGAAAGCATATCTATCTTAATTAGGTTTTGATATATATATGTCTATGGTAAATGGATATACAACCCTTGCTATAACTCCCATTTACCAATCTTCAAAGAAGGAATATGAGAACAATGCAATGGAAAAAAATGTTATTCTCTATGGATTATTAAAATCAGAGTTTATCAAAGTGATGCATTGTCAAAATGCATAAGACATCTAGAAAAAGTTGAAGAGCATCTATGAAGATGATGACAAGGTAAAGTAGGACAAGACACAAACATACATAGGTTTTTTAAACTCTTAAAATGATTAAAGAAGAAAAGATTACAGACTACCTCCTCAGGGTAGATGAAATAGTTAATGCAATCAGAGGCCTTGGAGAATAAATGAAAGAATCAATCATTGTCAGAAAGGTCTTAAAATCTCTACCATCAAGATATGACTCTAAAATATTTGTAATAGAGGAATCAAGATATCTAGATAAGCTCACTATAGATGAGTTTCATGAAACATTCACTACCTATGAGATGAGAATGGGAGAATCAGATACTTCCAAGAGAAAAGATGCATTCAAAGCATCTAATCATGCAAAAGTAGAAACATCTACATCCAGATCTGAGGACACTGATGAATAAGAAGCCAAATTTTTCATAATATTAAAAAGAAGATTTGGAAAGTACAAAGGTAAGTTACCCTTTAAATGCTTTAACTATGGTAAGGTAGGACTTTTTGTTGTTAAATACCCTTATGAGAAAAAGGATAAATTTGAGAAAGAAGAGGATAGTAAAAGGATGAATCCCCACTGTTAAAAAATAGGAACTTATTTAAAAACAATAAAATCTTGTATATAAGAGAAGATAGTGATTCGTTAGATGATAGTGATAGTTTAAATGATGACCATGACTATGCCTTTGTGGTTGAGGGAAATGAATCCTTGTTCATGGCATTGGGATCAACTTATGTAGATCTAGATCAAGAAGAAGTTGAAGACTTTGATGAAGAAGAGGAAGGATAATTGGACCTTGAGTGTGAACTCATCTTGCTATAGATGATATTAACAAGCTGAGAAAAGAGAACTCAAGTTAGAAGAAGATTGGATAAAATAAATTGAAAAACTATCCAGAAGTCTTAAAAGATATGATTAGATGATAGTAAGCCTTAAGAATAAGGTTGAAGAGGCTAAAAGAATAGAAGATGTAGTCAAAATTGAACAACTCAAATTTGATGAGTGTCTGAAGCTAGAAGTAGAGATGGTGGCTTTGAGAAAAGATCTTAAAAATGCTAAAAAAAAAATAGACAAAGGTTTGAAGCTAAAAGGAGGATCAAACATTCTTGATGAATTGATCATCTCTCAAAATCCATCAAAAGGGAAATTTGGTCTTGGTTATGAAAAAGGGAAAAGTCCCATGACCAATACATCTACTAACTTATATGACAAATTCAAAGCAAAAGGAGGATTAGGAGAAAATAAGGAGAAAGCTTGCAAAGAAACTAAGATATATACAAGCATTGCTACTGTGAAGAAGGATAAAGGAGAAAAGAAGATTGAGGAAAGGAAAATAACAATGTGTCCATCTGTACAAACTCAAGGAAGATGCATAAGACAAAGGCAATTGATGTAGATGGTTACATAAGGGTAAGAAACTTGAATAAGTAAGATTTGAGAATAACTCCCCATACTATAAAAAAAATCTATGACTAGGTATTACTCATTTTTCTATGGTTATTGTTATAGCTTTAATCATTTTGGTCATAAGGCTAGTAATTGTAGAGTATTACCTACAAAGAAAACCAATTTTTTAAGTAAACATTCATTTTCACCCTTGTTAGATACAAATGTAATATGTTATAACTATAATAATTTTAGTCATATAACTAAACAATGTAGAACAAGCTTTGTAAGATCAAAAGTATAGAGTAATAAGAAAGGCATGCCTCCTAGTGTCAACAAAATTTCACATGTTTCTGAAAAAAATAAAAATAGGACATTTAAAAAACCCAAGCATTCATGAAAAGTGAAATATCAATCCATGATTAAGAATGCTATAGAGGTTAGAGAATGTTAAGATCTCTCAATATCTTCTCATGTTGAGAATGAAAAGACAAATCTCATGGAGAAGTCCAAGTTGTTGGACAAGGATATTTCTGAAGTATGTACAAAATCAAGTGAACATCCTACTATTGTTGAACAAGTTTCATACATAAAACATAAGTTTTCTATGCCTAATGATGAGGTTCTAAACTTTAGGGAAGATATTTCAAATAAAAAGGTATGTCATGAATCCATATTATCTCTGTATATTATTAATCCAATCATAGAAGAAAATGAGAATAGTGTAATAGATGAGCATGTTAGTTCTTTCAAGCATAAGAAAAAGAAGAAGAATAGAAAGCACAAGATGACCAAGGAGGAGAAGGAATATGAGAAGTTATGGGTAACTTCTAGTTTCACATTATTTTAGGACATTGTGAAAATGGGTGTCTCTATCTATGCTTCTTAATAGACCCCTTTCACTAGAGAAACAAGTGATGTTTGATACAAATTAGAACTCAAGTAGGTTGTAATGATGACTTGATCAAACCAAGTCAAGTGTAGTGTATGCAGTGGCTTTAGGGATAACATGAGTGTTTTAATATGACATAATGAGATTGTCAGAGTACATCTCATATATATATGGTTTGCAGATTCATTTGGCATAAGGGTTCAAATGTAAGAAACCCTTGACATTTTGTATCTTGGGTCATGCAATAAGTTGGGTTAGAAAACTTAGATAACATGTGTAAAATGATGATATAAATGTTTTAAATAAAGTTATGGTGTACTATAGGTAGTCCCTTGATGCAAATATGGAGTATGGAGTTAGGGGGAGCTAACTCAAATAACATGAATAGCTAAAATAGCTATGTATAGTGTAAGGGGGAGCTAGATTATTTAGTCTATTATGATCAAGAAGGCTCATAGTAGAGGATATTTTCAATTGGTTAGGGCTTAGGATGAGAATACTATATATTTGAGACTGAGATATAAGGATAGTAAGCATGTATGGTATTTTCTCCATCACATCACTATATAATAGTGATAGATCATAAGTCCAAGGGAAGGTGTAGACACCAAAATTACGTCACACACATGCATAAATCCTTGTGTCAAAACCTCCCTTGATCCCTTTTTAATGATTATCCTTCCTAACCCATGTGTTCACCCCTCACAAGTTAATTAAAAACTACTTATGCCGCCTTACCTGGCCACCTCATCCTAAGACTAATTCTTACCCTCTAAGTCACCTCAAGACTTAGTCCCCTAATCCTAACTACCCATGACTTGTTCTCACCCCTAACATAAATTCATACCTAACTACATTCTTCTTAACATCACATTTCTAACATTTTCTAATGAACACCACACTTAGCAAGAGAAGGAATAAAAAATAGGTTAAAAATAACCCTTTTACCTATTCTCATGCCATTGATGTCAATCAACCCTCAGCTGACATCAATGGGATCTCCGACATTAGTTACTTAAGACAAATTCCAAGCTAATATTTGAGTCAATATAAATAAAAAAATTAGTCATTCATGTATAGGCTTTGGCATTCAACTTTCTACGTCCACGCTTACCATTACTCTACATAAATCATTCCAGATTAGGAATTGATATACTACACATAGCTTGGATTATTTTAAACTGGTAACACACACTTATCTTTTTTATTCATGTATTGCTTCAACACACCTCATCAGAGCCATCCATCTGGCACCCAGGGTTCATCCATTTTACTAGCAAAGTATATCTCTATGTTTATTAATCCTTTTAAACAGTCATTTTATAATTACTTTACATTATACTATTTATCATTTTATGAAAATATTGACTCTCCCTATGAAGGAGTTGTAAAACTCCTTCACCTATTTCCCTTTACTTTAAACATACCAACCCTCTATCTAGACCCACCTGAGTCTTACCCACTCCCTTACAACTCTTCCCAACCTCACAACCTTGACTAACATCTACCTCCCAACTCAAAAAAAGTATCCTACAACCTTTTGATAACCTACTACCCCTATCGACATCAATCACATAACTAACATCAGTCATATTTCCTTATTGACATCAACAACCTAATCGATGTTGTCAACTATGTATTTTAACTAACCTCCTTGAACCTAGCTAAACAACCTCCAAAAACACAAATAACTCACATTACCTACACTGTCACTCTCTACTGCACTCATACTATAAGAATGGTACAAATATCTCTCTCTTTAATTTTGTCATTTATTACCATTTTATTTTAAAAAGTAGACTATCATCCCTAAGGAAATTTGAGACTTCCAAGAACAAGCACGTAGCTTGGCAACCCACACATATATCTACTAAAAAATATTTTTGGTAGTAGTCATCCTTAGCCAAAGAGGAGTACTCAACATCATCTAGATATGATGTGTAACCAATCTCAGTTCTCTCTAATCTCTAATCCCTACCTGTTATCTATGTTTCTTTTTAAACATCAAATAGATTCAAAATTTAGTGAAACATTTTTGGTGTGCTCGATGGGACCCTAGAGTTTTTCTTGGGTCCATTTCTTGTTTTAAGTGTTCATATAGGTGCATTATAGTGAAAATTTCATTCTTTTCACTTTTTCCCTCCCTTTTTCCTCAAAATGAAATATTCAACATTTTATTTTCTATTTAAAGGCAATAAACTAAAATTTCTTCTTCCTTGTCACTCTTCTCTTTCTTTTGTCTCTAAAAGAAACTTATCATTTTTATTGTAAGTTAAAAAGAATCTCTTCTTTATCTCTTTCTTGCATCTACATTAAGATATTGAAATTCATTCTCTTCTCCATTTCATCAATGTTTTCATTTGAATCAAAACACTTCAAATTTGGGTTTAAAACTCACTGCACTTCATTGTTTACTTGTTGCATATTTAGCTCACTTAGTTAATTACAAGCATTATGAATGAATCTTAGTAAACCTATGTTACACTACCAAATCACATTCAAAAAATAAAACATCTAAACTTACCATAGACAAGGCCCATTATGATTTCATCACTTGGTGGATCACCTTTCCCTACCCGGCTATCCTACTTGGATTTCATCACCAAGGGGAAAACCCACTCCATTATTTGATGAAGTATAAACTATAAATAGAAGGTATATTCTATCTAAGTAGCCTAGCTTAGATTTAGGTCTATGAAGTGTGGGGAGCAAGCCCTTATAACAAACTGTGTACCAAGTCTAACACAAATTTTCTCTTGAGCACCAAAACTAACCTAAAGCCATCTCTAGATTGATTTCTAGTACCTTTAGTAACCAAAATCTCATCTCACTATACTAAAATTAATCTCTAAGAGTTGATAACTAGTGGCTATATTTTATTTTTCTACTTTTCTATTGCCTTCTATATTTTGGAGTTGGTAAGGATGTTTTTACATTGATTTACAAAATCAACACTATTCATAATACTCAGGTTGTAAACCTATTATATCAAGTTTTTTGAGTGTTTATCCTCCTTATACAGACCTCTTGCATCCTCTATTTTTCCTAGATTTTACCTCTAGGTTTCTAAAATGTTTTATTTTTCATCTCTCAAGACTCCATAATAATTGACATCAGTTAGATCCACTGATGTCAACAGACTTTAACCTACCGACATTGGTCAAGTGACTGATGTCAATGACTATGTAATTTTGTTATTTTTAGTTTGCTCAAAATAAAAAGATAAAATAACCTACCTACCCATACCAAAACCTAGTTTTTCCTCACTTTGTCACTAATACAGATTTTTAAGACTGTTTATACTTCTTTTTTCATGGTATTGATGCAAAGTTGAGGTAAAATTCTTGTCGATTATACAAGCCAACAACCACTTCCACTTTCCCCTCTTATTGTTGATTCTATCATGGAGCATACTTTAGATATAGAGCATACTCCTAGCCCCAACCAAATTACCATTGTCCTTAAAGGAGATCAAGATTATGTTAGATTTCTTGATCGCAATGTGGCAACCCTTCAACATTACCTTTCCATGAGCCAAACCTATAATTTTTTAGGTGACCCACTATATGGTATGCCAACTTCTTTGATAGAGACAACTTTAGTTTCAACTATCTCCACTATGTTACCCACGGTTACTCAAACCACTAGTTCAACAAGTAACCCAACCATAAATAATGCCCAAAGTTCAACATCACTAATTGCCCAGTCCCACCTAACCCTTGTCATGACTTCCCTACCTTTACAACCACAAGTAGTTTAGTCAAATCTAACCCTATTTCAGAATTTGTTGGTATCCATCTTGTATACTCTCACAACTATAATTACATGAGTTATGACTCACCCTTCACCTAGTATAACCATGAAAATAAACCACCCTAAAATAACAACATTCAACCAAAGCATTATCTCTAACCAAGTGAGACAAGCCCATTTCATTTATTCCCTCCCAACCTATGACTCATTACCCCTAAGTTGCATAATCACAACCTCAACAAGCTATGTCATATGCTACCTCTACTTCTTATTAGGCTCCCTATAACTTAGGGGGTATCTCCCAAACTAATCCCCCTCCAGACCTCATTAGGATAATGATGGACAAGATGTTTAGTCTAGAGAAATTTGTGTCAAGTTCAAAGAATGTGTTATCTTATGATCATATATGTAATGAGCCCATCCATCCTTCTATACCTATTATCCCTTATCCAATTCAATGAAAACTCCCAAAATTTACTTGTTTCCAAAGAAAAGAGGACCCACAACAACATTTGTGAGCATTTAGACATGCTTGTTATTTAATATGGCACATTGATGCATTACTAATTCACATCTTCCCTATGTCTCTTTTGGGTGCTACCCTGGATAGGTATAGCTCTATAACTCGACATTCCATTTTCTCGATCACCCAACTCACATAATTATTCCTAGACCATTTCTCTATCAACATTTCTAAAAAGGTTTCTATTATGGACCTTTATTCTATTAAACAATTTGATGATGAGTTTATCACATATTTTATCACTCATTGGAGAGGCTTAATCAATCAACTCTCCTTTTATTTACTCTAACTTGAGATTATTGATCTCTTTTCAAGTGAATGTGCTAAGCACATTTCATCCACACTCTAAGTACAAACTTTTTGCATATTTGATGAAGCCTTTACAATATCACAAAAACTCAAGATCTAGGCTATAGACAAAGATATATTCAAGTTGCATAGTAAGAATGATAATTCCAAATTAAATGACTCTTCTTATTTTGAACCTTATCCTTTTAACCAAAAATCTAAAGGCTCTACCAATGTAGTGGTCATTAGATCAACTTCTTCCACAACCACAAACTAACCTAATTCCTTGACCTCATAAAATATGACCAAACAATTCTAACAATAGTACAAATAAAGATGATACACTACCATTGGGGAGTCATACACTTCTATTTTGGGAAAAAATTGTAATAAGGAGCCATAAACCTTCCTAAAATAAAGCCTCCTATATAGTTTAATCCCTACCATCCTATTCATACTTGGTATAATGAGGATGAGTTTTGTGGCTACCATAGAGTTAAAGGCCACAATTTTAATAACTATAAAACATTTAAGAACATTGTTCAAGACATGATTGATTAGGGTTATCTCATCTTGGATAACCCTAATGCACCTACTAATCAAAATATGGATGTGTTTAAACAAACTTTTCCTAACCATTCACCCGATCAAAATATTTTTTAGACTATAAATAATAACTCATGTGATTATAATATCCATACTATCAATATGGTCTTTCCTTTACCTCTAGTCTAACCTTTACCATAACAGGGGCACCCATTTTACCTACTCCCCCCCATAATCAGTGGAGTTTGTTTTTCCCATCCTTCCTCCTTGGGTAGAAGAGCCTACTTCACCCATTCCAATCCCATATGAGGAAGGGCCTCCTTTACCTCTCCTTTTGCCATAAAAGGAGCCTGTATTGCCAATTCTTTTTGTACCCATTTTACCTATCCTTTTACCACTTGAGGACTATGCCTTACCCATTCCTTAACTACATGTTAAAGGGAACATCATTCTTATGCTATAACCTATTAAGGAACCTTCTTCACCTACCTCTACTCCACTGATAGAAGGTAGTACCCCATCTACTCTTCCTTTGTACCTAAAGGAGCCAGTGTTATCTTATATGAGAGACCTATTGTGCCTAGTCTAATTCAACCAAATTTATCACTTGTTTTACCTATGGAAGATCATACTTTACTTATTCCTTGCCCACGTGTTGATGGATAAATTATACCTATTCTCTACCCCCTTGAGGAGCCTTCTTTGCCTACCTCTCCCCCACCCGTGGAAGACCATGCCTCTTCTCCCATATCTATCAAAGAAGTCCCCATTGTGGTTCTTTATCATCTTTGGCCTGAGGTAGCAGAGGCCAACAATTTCCCTCTTTATTAATCACCTAATCCTTCTAAATAAGTAACCATAAGGCCTACGACAACCTCATCTAATCCCTTCTCACAGTTAGTGGGAAATATATAATTTCTTGACTCCATGAAGCTAGATCATGTGACATTTTAGGACTAACTTAAAACTCCTTATCCTACACAATAGGTGTCATCCTTTACCACCAATACTCTCACTACTATTTACCCTAAGATATTTGATAAAGTTAGAGCTTCTTCATCAAAATCACCAGAAGCTCATCCTTCTACATCAAATCCCTCACCCTCATAGGCATCTACCAAATTAAATTAGATTAGGTCTTTAGGCATTCTGCTAATCTCTAATCTAATTCGTCCATAGGTGAAATTAGATATAACTCTCCAACCACAAGTTGGAGTTTTTTGGCTTGAACTAATGAAGAATGTTAATATTCTGAGATCTCACTGATTCTTCCATCTTTCAAGCTCAATTTTATCTTCAATTTTTGGACCACATCCCTCCTTTAATTAGGGTATTACTGATCCAAGTGAAACCAAAGGCTAAGTTACTTCCACTACTACCTCTACCACCTATTAGGCCTTTCACATCTAACACCATGACACTCACCACCAAGAGAGTGTTAGTAAAAGACATGGCTCCATTGCCACCTAAAAAGGTGCCATGTAAAATCACCCCCATGACTCCTAAACCAAATAAGGTGTCCACCCCTATTACAACAAGTATTATCTCACTTGCAGGATCTCAAATATTTTTAATATGATAGTTGTTTCAATCCTATATAATAAATCTTCCTCCCATTAAGCCTTATAACCCTCTTAGATTGAAGCCATCTTGGTTAGATGATACACAAGTGTGTCTAGATCATCTTTTGCCTGGACATGATACTGAGAGTTGTAAATCTCTCATGATAGTCATTCAACATTACTTTGATATTGATACTCTCTTTATTGATACTCCCATTAAAATTATTGCTATTCTACCCATGGCATCCATAATGCCTCATATCGTTCCACCTAAATTTAAACCCAGAGATGTTATCCTACCCCCTTTACCAACTCCTTCACATATGTTTTAGATCAACATGGTTAATGTGGCCACATGATCACAAAATAAAAAGGATAAAGGAAAGGAAAAGGTCACTTCCCCTTGGGATCATCTATTCTCTAAAGACACTCCTCCTTTAAATCTCAAGATTTCCATCATGGGTGTCTCGAAACCAATATCTTCGTTATTCAAAACTTGATGGTGAAACAACTTTAGCAAACCCCTATGAAAATGTCTTTGTATGAGTTAATCTAAAACTCACCCCAACACCATCAAGCTTTTATTAGTTCCTTGCAAGTGGTTGAGGTACAACCTAATGATCTCTATCCTCTTTTAGCTTTGGTTATCTCTCTTAACACCATCTCCCTATTTTCCTTTAATGATTAAAAAATTCCATTTCAACACCCTAAAGATAAGGATTTTACCCTTTTTATCACTGCATATATCAATAAAACTCATGTTAAAAGAGTAATTATCAATGAAAGATCTAGTATTAATATTATCTCCACCCATGCCTACAAACAACTAGCCCTTATTGATAATTGCATGTCTCAAATTGATGTAGTGGTCTACTCCTTTAATGATACCATAACTACTATGGTCGGAACTATTGTCTTACATATCCATTTAGGTCCCCACATAATTCTTGAGATATTCTATGTTGTAAAAGGAGAGTTTTAATACAACATACTAAATGGACAACCTTGGATACATCCCATGGCATGTGTGCCCTTGACTTTTCACTGTTGTGTCAAGTTTGAGCACAATGGGCAAGTGCATGTTATTCCCACTAACCTACCTCCTTTCAAAACATGCAACATGATTTATAACCTCAATTATTTTCTCATTACATTAAAGACATCATATCCTCTACATTATACTTCTGAAGCTTTCACAAGTTCCACTACCTCAGTTACATAGATACCCACAACACAAATTATTGATAAATACCCTATGGAGGAAACTTTAAAGCATCTGTCACTTGAAGAATATCATTTGTTGAAAATTGACATGTTTCATACTCCATACGAATATGGAAATCTTCATATGCACCCTAATTATGATCCCTTTATTAGTATGGTCATCCCATATGCTCCCCCTAACATTCAAACTAATCTCACATATGGGGGAATTGATCGAGCTCCCACTGTTAAAAATCCATCTTCTTCACCACAACCATTTCCCTATGATTTTTTTTCCTAAGGAAAGCCTCACTTCACTCACACCTATATTTATAGGTGTGCTTGGAAATAATTTAGTCTGGTTCATTACAAGTAGGGTGTTCATACACACATTGAATATCCCACCAACAAAACCATTGAAAATGCCAAAAAGTGGCATGGAGTGGGTTTTGACAAACCAACTAAACTCACCAAAGATTCTCATATACCAATTATCGAAGAACTAGTCTCTCCTTCTCCATCCTCTCCTCCACCATTACCTACCAAATTAGAGGTATCTATACCTCATAATTTTTTTTCAATAAATGCCATCTATTTGGGCCCCCTAACCTATCACATGGGTAAGGAAATAAGGTCCCTTCCTCTCATTAATCTTGAAATGATTGATGAAGACTCTCCCAATATCAACACTGTCCAATGTCAAGATGATGATACTACTCTCACATACATGGGTATATATTATTCCTATATCCCATGATCATTCCCATTTGAAACATAAGCTATGTTAAATAAATCAACCATTGACATCAATTTACCCTCTCACAATAACCCTTGTGTCCTTAAGATTGGCCAATCTTTAGATTCCTCTGAGCAAAAAAATTATGCCACATTTCTTAATGACCATATAAAATCCTTCTCTTGGTCTTATCATGACATGTATGGTATTGACCCTCTATCATCATCCATAAGATTATCACCAACTGAGATGCTAAACTTGTTAAGTAGAAGCTTTAAAAAATGCATCATCATATTACTCTCCTTGTCAAAGAAGAGCTCTAATGCCTCCTTTATATTAAATTTATTCAACCCATCAACTACTTGTACTGAGTTTCCAATATTATTTTTATCATAAAAGTGACAGGGGGAATCTACATCGACACCAACTATTATGACCTAAACCTCACTTGTCCAAAGGATAACTTCCCTTTGACAAGTGTCGATCAACTTTTTTATCTAACAGTTGACCATGAGATGCTATCACTTATAGATGGGTTCTTAGGTTATAATCAAATCCTATTTGCTCCGTAGGATCAACACAAGACAACTTTTATTACCCCATGGGGGAATTTTTGTTATCGAGTCATGCCCTTTGGTTTGAAGAATGCTAGTGCCACCTACCAACATGTCATGACTTACATCTTCCATGATCTCCTACACAAAGCTATGGATGACTACATGGATGACTTACTCAAAAATTCTAAACTTTTCCAAGATTACTTGATGATTCTCAAAATTATATTCACTCATCTCCTCTAATATAACATTTGAATAAACCCAAATAAATGCATCTTTATTGTCCTTTCTAATAAGCTCTTAAGCTTTATGAATTTTCTCCATGGTATTTAAGTTGACCTTGATAAGGTTCAATCTATACTAGACATGCCTCTACCTACTAATATTAAACAACTCCATAGCCTAAAAGGAAACTTTAGTCAATCTACCACTTCATCTCCTAGTTATCAGATTGTTGCCAACCCTTTCACCATCTCCTAAAAAAAGATGTCTCCTTCCATTGGAATATATATTTCCAAGAAGCCTTTGATGAACTCAAAAGGTATCTCCTTTCCCCATTGGTTCTTATTCCACCTAAGGAAAACTAGCCTTTCTACCTTTACATCTTTGTAATAGACCATTCTCTAGGTGCTATTATTCCACATTGGGATGATCACCATCAAGAACAAGAGGTTTAATACATAAGCTACACACTTATTGATTTGAAACTTTATATACCAATAATGAAAAGTATTATATCATGTTGGTCTTTATAACTTCCAAGCTCTGTTATTACCTCTTAAATCACAAAACCTACATCATCACCCATACTAATCCCCTTAAATACATGCATTCTAAGCCATATCACAACCAACATGTAACTTAGTGGCTCATGCTCCTTGCTAAATTTGACTTAGAATTTATTCAACAAAAGCCTATCAAGGGGTAAATGATTGTTGACCAGTTATCTATCACCCCTTTACCTAACAACCAACATTTAAACCTCAAATTCCCTGATGAATCTATCACAATTCTCTCCATCGATGACATCTCCTATAAAATGATGATATTCTTTGATGGGTCTAAATGTCAACACGGTGGGGGTGTGGGGGTCATCCTCATCCCTCTTGATGGAGAGCCTATGCCTTTGTCATTTAAACTAAATTTTGAATGTACTAACAATATATATGAATATGAAGCTTTGATCTTAGGGGTTTAAATGGATATTTTCTTGGGTGTCAAATCAATGACCATTTTTTATGACTCCTAGATAGTGGTTAATTAGGTTAATGGTTCCTACCTATGCAACAACAAAATTCTACAATGACATAAACATTGTGTATATATTATATTGGAATCATTTGACTCCTACCTCTAGCAAACTATTCCTTGATCTACAAACATGTTTGTTAACACAATGGATTCTCTTGCTTCACACATACCCTCTTCACCCTCTTCCTCAAAAATCTATGTCACTATACATCACTTAACATTTCCCTCTTATGTATCAACTAACATCCTTTTTATAGGCAATGTAACACATAACCCACATGACTTATGGTATAAGAAACTCATAGATTACCTTTCCTTTTCTATTACCCCTTCTGACCTCTCCAATAATGGGAGACATGACTTCATTAAACATGTCACTCATTATAGTATGCTAGGGGACTTCTCTACAAGTGAGGTTTTAATGGTCTTCTCCTTAGATGCCTCACTAGTACTGAGATCCCTTTCACTATTAAGGAAGTCCATGATAGGATTTATGGGACACATTTCAATGGTAACATAGTTGCCAAACATATCCTTTAACTCAGCTATTATTAGCCAACACTCCATCAAGACTATAGTGATTACATTTAGTATTACGCCAAATATCAACAACACAATAACATCCTTCACATTCCAAGCCATGCCTTACAAGTCACCAAAGACTTTTGGCCCTTATCCCAATAGGGTTTGGATGTAATTGATGAGATTAACCCTCATTCATCTTTCTATCACCATTATATCATTACTGCTACTGAATACTTCACCAAGTGGGTCGAGGCCATTCCTCTCATCTCCAATAAGGTTGACAAAATTATTAATTTTATCAACCATCACATCATCTATGATTTTAGTGTCCCCCATAAAATTATAACAGATAATGGTAAATCTTTCAAAAATAAGACTGTCTAAAGCTTTGTGATGCTTTTGGAATCAAATTAAGCTTCTCTTCACCATACTATCCACAAGAAAATGGATAGGTAGAAGCTTATAATAAAACCTTAACCAAAATCCTCATGAAGGTAGTCAATGATACTGGTAAGGATTGGCAT